>CAJJDM010000072.1:272803-392819 GCA_905182975.1 Paramecium primaurelia | reverse complement strand
ATAATATATCAAGTTTATTTAGATTTTATACAATACTAGCTTTATTAAATATACTTAGTTTAACAATTGAACAATTAAATTTGCATTTTCCTATTAAGAAGAAATATGATTTTTAATAACTTTGACTTTTTCAATATAAAACTTGTTTATTTTCAAATTGCTTATTAGTTGGCGGATAAAACAATAATTTAATCCTTTAGAATATAAAAACATGATGAATTTTTCCATCATTTTTTAATAATTTATAGGAGTAATCTTAAATCAAAAATAAATTTAGATTAATTGATTAATATAAATCAATTTTTTTAATTTTTCAAAATATGAAATACATCTAATTTTCATATTTTGATAAAAGAAAGGTATTAATGCTTCACAAAAATTAAGAATACCTGTTTATCATTAACTAAATATGATATTATATATATATTTTCAATTTTTTGTATTTAACATTCCTAACATATAACTAGGTTATGAAGTATGATTCTTTTTGAATTCTACTTTATTTTCATTATTGCAATCAGCATATTATTCAGTCTAAAATATATAAAAATAATTTGATACTTTCAATGTTGAAGTTCTTTTGTTTTTTAAAGAATCTAATTCTGCTTAAGCTAAAATAAGTAATTCTTAGTTTTTATGAAATTCTCTATTTTAAGTTATAAATTATGTCTTCCAAGAATCTAATTCTTATATTAAAACCTAAATTTTTTCATTATATAGATAAGATTCATCTAGTTTCTATTTTCTTTTAGATTAATCTAATTCATCTTGTAAAGTTCTAATTAAAGAAGTTAATTTTTCATTATCATTGTACATTTATGTAAATTTAGAGGATTAATCTCTTACTTTTACCAACTCTTATTTATATTATTCTGATTCATTAATTTTGACTCTTACTAAATTACTCAATCTATCAATTTCATTTGAATAGACAACATTTTTCTATTCTAATTCCTTAAGTCTTGATGATTCGTTATATTAGAATTAATTGAAATTACTTCTATTTTTTTCTAATTCTTCACTTTTAATTCTAAGTTGTGTATTGAGCCTATCAATTTCACTGTTAAGGACTGCTATTTATTAGTCATTTTGTGATGATTAAAATGAGTAAAGTTCTTATCTTAATTTGTCATTTTCATCCTACCTACTTTTTAAACTTTAGTGTAATCTTTCTATTTCTTAACTCAATAAAGCAATTTTATTTTCATAATCATTTGATTTATATTTATCACTAATTGTTAATTGTAATTTGGAAATGCAAGATCTTAGATTATCATTTTCTTCAATTTTCATTCTTAAAGTATTGTGAATTCTGTCGTATTCTTATTAAATACTTCTATATCTAGATTCAAAATCAACATATTTAGAGTATTCCTATAATTAAAGATTATATTAATGTAATTGCAATTTACATTTATCAATTTCATCCTATTTTATTCTCATTTTTTAATTGAGCAATTAAATTTCTTCACTTTATAATTTAGATCTATGTTCATATTCTTAAAATTTAGAAGTATCTTGGAATGTCAATTATAATGTTTGAGTAACAGAAGTCAATCTAGCAATTTCATCATTTTTGGATCTGATATCATTATTGTATCTATCACTTAGATCTTAGTATTCTTTATTTAATCTTTCAAATTATTATTAGATTGAATATTCTCTTTATTTTAATTCTTTATTTTCTCTATCGAAATCCTTAAGTCTCAAAGATTAAATTTCTAAGTCTTTTATAAACTATAATTTAGTAGTTTCAAATTCTTCTTGTTTAATCTTCAATACCTAGGTACATCTTTCCAACTCATTAGTTAAAGTTGTTTGAGTTTATTAAAGTTAAATGTACAATTGTTCATATTTCTTTGAATCTATTAGGGTAGCTTATAAGGATTATAATTAGGTTTAGCTCTATTAGACAAGTATATTTAATCTTTAGATTTCATTTTAATAATATTGTTCACTATCAATTTAAGTTTTCTTTAATTTATCAAAATCACTGTGTTATTATTAATAATAAACCAATTAAGAGGTAATTTAAGTATTCTTAATCTTGAGAGTTTCGATTTCAAAGTTTGTTTCTTTCAATTAGGCAGTTATTTTATTAATTTCAGTTTGGTAAATAAGTAATTATCTTTCCAATTCAGCTACTTTATGTGAATCTTCAACATAAGTGATTTTCTCCTAGATTGTAGGATTAGATCTCAATCTAGTAACTTCAATGTTGAGTTCACTGATTTATTTTTCATATATTAGACATTTACTTTTATAAAATTCAACTTCTTCTCTATTATCAACTACCTAGACTTTTTATACTTATTAAATAACAGGTTTGACAAAGGTTTCAGTTCTGATAGGAGCTTGAGTAGTTGTTATAATTTATTGTGGTTGTCTTTTGACATAGACTATATTTTATTTAGGTGATAAGACTTGTATAGTGTCTTTACTTTAAGATTTAGCTCTGCTTGTTAATCTCTCAGAAACAACACATTCTATAGTTTGAAAATGCTATTAATGTTATTGATCCATTTTGAAAATCGTTAATTTTATATTTAATTAAACATTTAGAAATAAATATGAGTTAAATATATATATCCATAATTCTTTCCAAATCAAAGTATTCTACATTAGTTTCATAAGATTTATATTTTAAATTATCATATTTAAGTAAATCTTTCACTTATCTTTATATAAAACTAAGAGTAGGATTAACTCAAAAAATCCATGTAAATTTGATATAACCTATAATATTCTATAATATCCTGAAATAATCAAAACTACAACATTAAATGTCTTTTTGGTCAATCTAAAATTATACAATTTTAGATTATGAGAGATGTCTTATATGAATATTAATATAGAAATCCCATAATAATATTCATATCAAACATAAATAATAATAATATGTTTTATTGATATGAAATTTAGAGCAAGCATCGTATGTGTACTTAGATGATATTTATATCAACCTAGGATAGGAATACGATGAAAATTAAGATCATACTCCAGCCTCGGGGAGCATTTATTAGCTCTTTGAACTCCATCGTATGGTAACATTATAAATTTTTAAATATAAATTACAATTTAGTGATCTATTCTATAATTCAATTATTGTTTTAATGAATTACAATTGTCTAATTTCATGAATGAATCAGGGTTTTATTAAGTAATTCTAATATTTATGCTTACACTATATTTATAGAATTATCTCCATCAATTTCAATTAATTTATTAAGATTTCGATAATGGTCTATTATTTTTTATGTATCATTTTAATAAGTAATGAATCTCTTTTCCAAAATTTATAAATTATCATCTGATCTTCCACTTGTTTTTGATCTTTCCTATATTCTTAAGATCATATTTTGCTGATATATATACAAAAAATTATAATACTCTTGAACAATGAATATAAATAACACTCTTAAAATTGATTTTGTGATCCATCAATTCTATCCAACTTTACATATTTTCATAATTTCTTGGGAATCCATCTATTAGAAATGTCTCAGAACTTAAATTATCAAAAATTGCTTTATCCAATAAATTGATGGTTACATGACTCTAAAAAAAAATCAATTAGGATAAATTACAGGAACAATAACTCCATTATTTATGCAATTTTCAATAGTAATCTTGTGCTGAGAATTACTTGTAATCTAAAATTATAATTTCGAATAATTACAGCATCTCTCAGTAATTGTCCAGCAGAAAGATGTACAAATTTTAAATTTTTACTTAATAATTCACATTAGGTACCTTTACCTGAGCCAGGTCCTTTTATATTATTTGATTAGTACCTCCTAATATAAAATACACAGAAGGTTTTCTTAGACTTGAAAATTTATACATATTTGAATGACCAATAATATAATTTAATTAACATAACATTTATAGATAGTGTAAGGGATATTCATTAAAAAATAAGTATATCATTTTGATTTATAAACACATAGATATTTTGAGATCATTCTAACTGTTTTTGAGCTTTGCAAAAAATCAAGTATACATATAGATAGCTTGAAGATCAATAATGCCAAGAAACCAATAATTGATATTATGTAAATGAATGGGAATATTATTAAAAAGGTTATAATGGCAAAAGTGTATTAGTAAGTAGAGTATTGAAATCTTTCTATTGTTTTAATCATTTTTTTTAAAAAGAAACTACATGCAAAGCAAGGAATTAATAAAGATATAAAAAAGGAAATTAGAAAGCTAGGTGTTCCAAATGATTCATTCTTATTTTATTCACAGGTTTGACATAATTTATTTTGGGAGAATAATTCCAAAGGGTTTTCACAATATATGCAATATTATGCATTGCACAAGGTACAAATCTTAGATTCCTTATCATTATTATGTATGTAGATTTAACATTTTGAACATTAGAATCCTTGATGCATAAACAACCAGCAATGTTCACAAATGTCATTTTCTATATTGTAGCATATATGATCATCTGAAAATGGAACTTATTAGATGTTATGTTCCTCAAACTTTTTCATTAATCTTTAATAGTATTTGTGGATACTTTTGTCTGGAAAGTGTTTAGGATAAGACAAAAGACCTTTAATTTTGAATTTATGAGCATTATTGCATATTCTACAATGTCTAATTTGAGACATAAGTCCAAGTAATAATATTATTTAAATAAAATATCTTAATTATGTGTATAAATATATATTAATCATCAGATTTTTACAATTTTTTAATATGAATCTATAAATATGACAATAATACAATCAATCAATCATACATATTATTAAACTATAAACAGAGAATATTATGTACACAATATATTTAAGTTTTATAATAAATATATAATGTGATTTAAATTTTTGGATTTATTAATGTAAATGGACAGTATATGTTTGATTCATGAATATTTATTTTATAATGTTCATGAATTAACAATTTTGATAATAGTCTTTAGTTTATATTATTATCATAAATCTAATTGATATTATCATAGCTTTTTATTAAATAATTTCTATGTGGGAAGTCCATAAACATTTTTTTCAAATTCTTCACCTATTCAATCTAATTTTGATACATACAACAAATATGATAAAGTATTATTATCCATTTCTATTTATACCAATTTTGACTATAGTTAAATGTTCTTGTGTTCAAAATTTTCATCCTATTCTATAGATTTTAAAAGTCACAACTAATTATTATTAGTGTGTTTGAATTTTATTTAGTTCTATTCAAATAAGTAAAGTCCCCTAATTGAACCATGAAATTTATGATATCTCATTGAAAGAGAGATCCCTTTTCTTTAAATTCTTTAGCTGAATTTTATTAATAAATAAATGAATCCAAATATGCAGTTGGTCATAGAAAAAGATCATGAAAGTATTTAAAAACTATTCTTAATAGTTTGTCTCTATAAAATTTAACTCAAAGAATCTATTTTACATAATTATTAATATTAATTTATTCCAATTATTTCTTCCAAATGAAAAGGATTCATAAATATTTGTAGATTGCAATTAAATCTATAAATAATCATATGATATATTTATATTATAAATTTCCAATATTGAGTAATTAGATATTAATTAAAAAAACAGAGATATTATAATTGATAATCTCTTTGATTCTTTAATTATTTAGAATTAGTTTATTTTTATATATAATAAAAGAAGATAAAAAGAGGTTGAGTTTAATTAAATATATTTAATCAGAACAAAATCTCTTAATTAATTAAAACTTATTTAGATCGGACCTGATTCAATTTAATATCTTTTAGTAATCTATTAGAATTCTACATATTATTATAATTTTTAAATCTATTTTCAGTCAAAATTTATGGTGATCTCTTATGAAAATTGTCTTTTTTTAAAAATTGAGAGTGAAGGAATATATTTCATCATTTTTTCTCCATCCTCTTGAATATCATTTTATGATCCTAATTTAACAGTTTTTGGTTTCAAAATATTGGTAGTCACTCTCTTTTTTTTAATTATATCTTAGATANGAATCTATAAATATGACAATAATACAATCAATCAATCATACATATTATTAAACTATAAACAGAGAATATTATGTACACAATATATTTAAGTTTTATAATAAATATATAATGTGATTTAAATTTTTGGATTTATTAATGTAAATGGACAGTATATGTTTGATTCATGAATATTTATTTTATAATGTTCATGAATTAACAATTTTGATAATAGTCTTTAGTTTATATTATTATCATAAATCTAATTGATATTATCATAGCTTTTTATTAAATAATTTCTATGTGGGAAGTCCATAAACATTTTTTTCAAATTCTTCACCTATTCAATCTAATTTTGATACATACAACAAATATGATAAAGTATTATTATCCATTTCTATTTATACCAATTTTGACTATAGTTAAATGTTCTTGTGTTCAAAATTTTCATCCTATTCTATAGATTTTAAAAGTCACAACTAATTATTATTAGTGTGTTTGAATTTTATTTAGTTCTATTCAAATAAGTAAAGTCCCCTAATTGAACCATGAAATTTATGATATCTCATTGAAAGAGAGATCCCTTTTCTTTAAATTCTTTAGCTGAATTTTATTAATAAATAAATGAATCCAAATATGCAGTTGGTCATAGAAAAAGATCATGAAAGTATTTAAAAACTATTCTTAATAGTTTGTCTCTATAAAATTTAACTCAAAGAATCTATTTTACATAATTATTAATATTAATTTATTCCAATTATTTCTTCCAAATGAAAAGGATTCATAAATATTTGTAGATTGCAATTAAATCTATAAATAATCATATGATATATTTATATTATAAATTTCCAATATTGAGTAATTAGATATTAATTAAAAAAACAGAGATATTATAATTGATAATCTCTTTGATTCTTTAATTATTTAGAATTAGTTTATTTTTATATATAATAAAAGAAGATAAAAAGAGGTTGAGTTTAATTAAATATATTTAATCAGAACAAAATCTCTTAATTAATTAAAACTTATTTAGATCGGACCTGATTCAATTTAATATCTTTTAGTAATCTATTAGAATTCTACATATTATTATAATTTTTAAATCTATTTTCAGTCAAAATTTATGGTGATCTCTTATGAAAATTGTCTTTTTTTAAAAATTGAGAGTGAAGGAATATATTTCATCATTTTTTCTCCATCCTCTTGAATATCATTTTATGATCCTAATTTAACAGTTTTTGGTTTCAAAATATTGGTAGTCACTCTCTTTTTTTTAATTATATCTTAGATATCTAGATAATTTTTCTATTTCAACAAGAGAATAAAAACTTTAATATATAGTTAGCTCCATTAATTCTAATAAACGTTTTGATTAATTATTTTTTCAGTTTCAACTTTATCTTCTGAAAGTGCTAGATTTTCATAAACTTCATAAAGTTTTTTAAATTTCTTTTTAGCTTATATGTAATAATCAGAATTAATATAGGAAATGTAATTACTCTCCATGTTTAAATTTGGTACTCTGTTTAGCATTAAGGTGTTATAATCTAAAATTAATGATTTATGCGGTAATTTTAAAACTTTTATTGAAATATCCTAATTATTATAATTGTAGGATTTCAGCAGTTGAATAACAATCATCTGTGGAACAAATTATTACCCAAATTTTACCATTTTAAAATATATTTGATTTGTAAGTACCTTATTTTTAAAGACTGAAATTCAGTGGAAGACAATAATAATCAGATAATTGGCCTTTCAGTAATTTCTAAAATGAGTATAAATTACTATATTATATGTATTTGATTAGTCAAATTCAACAAAATATTATATAGTACATTATTCTAAATTATAAGATGATATTTCTGTCTTGGTCATATTTCCATTTTCATTCATCATTTACGTATTTGAGGTAAATATGAGATTAACTAATATTTTGGTTCCATTTCCAATAAGATTTTCTGCTTGAAATGGAATCACTTAAATCATAAAATTAGATTTAAGTGATTGGAGGATTAACATTGAGTATTTTGGTGGAAGATATCTTATTAGATTAATTATATTTGATACAGTGAATGTTTCTTTTTTTATCAAACCAATTACTCCTCGGATGAATATCACTGTCAAAACTAAGACTAGTAAAATTGTACAGAAACCTCCAAAGGGAGATTAATGAGTCTCTTTTTTTCTTGAATTTAACTTCACTTCAGCTTGAAACCTATCAAAATATGAAATTTTTGTTAAGACTTTATATAGCATAATAATTAAATTTATTTAGACTACTTTATCCTTCTAATTTCATATAAACATTAATTATAATTATCATAAAAATATGAGATGAAAATTTATTATAATTAAAGAAATAATTATTGTATATAAATGATACCATTTATTAAGTAATAATCATATAAAAAATGAGAATAGGATAATTTGACACATTATAATTAATGCAGTTTATTAATTAAAATTAATTAGCTTGCGTCATCCAATGACAGAAACAAAGTTAAAAATAGCAATTCGAAGATATTCTTCACCTCATAAAAACAATAATCAAGACAAGAATGACATTTCCTTTATTGGTCTCTTTCAAAATATAAATATGATAAATCGTAGGAGAATGTCTGAAAAAAAAGCACCTTCAAAATATACTTCAAATACTAGATAACATTCAAAAGACAATTCAGTAGAAGTGGATGTCGCTCTAAATAAACATCATTTTCTAATGTAATATGTTATTGGAGTGGGTGGATTTGGAAGAGTTTGGAAAGTTATTTATAAAAAATAAGTCTATGCTATGAAAGAAATCAGTAAGGCATTAGTGCTTTTGAAATAAAGTGTACATAGTATTATGAGAGAATTATAATTTTTAACTGAATTACGACATAATTTTTTAATCAATGTTTTTTCAGCATTTCAGGATAATCAAAATCTCTATTTGGTCTTAGATTATTTAGGAGGTGGTGATTTGAGATTTCATTTAGGAAGATTGAGAAAATTTACAGAAGAATAGACAAGTATTTCAATATATAAATTTTTTAAATAGAATTTTTTGCTGCATGTATCATAGTAGGATTAGAATATTTGCATGAGAACAATATAATACATAGAGATATCAAACCAGAAAATTTGATTTTAGATAATTAAGGTTATGTTCGTATCACTGATCTTGGTGTAGCTATTAAAAAAACAGGTGAAAATTTCGAAACTAGTGGTACACCTGGTTATATGGCACCTGAAGTAATATTTAGATAAGATCATGGAGCAGCTGTAGATTTTTTTGCTTTGGGAGTTATCTGTTATGAATTCATGACAGGAAGAAGACCATATTATGGAAATAGAAGAGAAATTAGAGAATAGATTCTTGCTAAATAAGTATAGATTCAAAGATCTAATGAAGGTTGGTCTAATGAATCTATTGATTTCATAAATATACTATTATAAAGGAAACCATAGAATAGATTAATATATCCAAGATAGCATAAATGGTTTAAGAATTTTTCATTTGAATTACTTATTCAAAAATAATTGAAAGCTCCATTTATTCCTAATAATTAAGATAATTTTGATAAATCACAGATATTTTATGAAGATGAAGAGAACGATTAAATAATAAGATTACATTAACATTTGATAAGATAAAATCAAGAATAATTTTAAGGTTATTAATATTAAGAGAAGTAATAATAATAATTTATAATAAAATCAAAAAAGAGTATTATAAACAACACCAAAATATTTTAATTTAATTGAATGCTTAAAATTTTTATTAATTTTTTTAGATTGTCATTAAAATTTTTATCTTTATCTCTAACCATAAGTTGGTTGTGAGAATGTAAAAACTTGTTAATTAAAGAATTTTAATGTGATTTCTGATTTTTCCTAACTTTTTAAGACATTTATAATGTCAATTCCAGAAATAACTAGGTTTTCGTTTTCATCTTTATTTATAGTATTCATAAAGGTGAGAAATTAATTTAAGTTAATGATTAAAGTTATTAGAGATGTTTTAAATCATGTTTCTGTGTTTTATTAATCAAGTGATAGGTGCTGAAGTGTTATTTGCATCAGCGTTTACAACAAATGATTTTACTACAAATGAAGGTAGATGATCATTTTTGATTATTAGGATGGATTGTTTATTCTAGAAATCATAATGATTTTGGGATAGAAGCTTATGATAATTAAAATTATATAGGACTGAATGTCGTATCAGGGTGGTAATTAAAAGGGGATGGAATTTCTAAAGTTTTTTATTCATTGCCACCTCATTATGCTATTAGAGTTAAAGGGATTATTTTAATGTATTTAAATATATTATGAAAGTAAAATAAGTTCCTCATTTGATTACACTGAAGGAGTAATGAAAATTGATGGCAAAACATCTGCATTGAAGTCTGTAGTATCATATCTTAGTTAAAAAGTTGGAATGTAAATACGATAGAAAAGTTATTTCGATAATTTTTAATTTCATCAGGCTACTTCAGTGTTCATTTAAGTGTTATTTGGATAAAGTTATCCAACTGATAATTTATCTCTTGGTTTTAGAGATTTTTACTTATATGTTTTAACATGTCCAAATGGATGTGATTCATGTGATAATGCAGTTATTTGTAATGATTGGAAACTGTAATATAGATCATTAATAAATTAATAATTTTTGACTTTTGACACAGAAGGATGGTATATGAGTGCTAAATTTAAC
The DNA here is from genome assembly GCA_905182975.1 of Paramecium primaurelia. Taxonomy (NCBI): domain Eukaryota; phylum Ciliophora; class Oligohymenophorea; order Peniculida; family Parameciidae; genus Paramecium; species Paramecium primaurelia. The sequence goes on along the minus strand of CAJJDM010000072.1, from coordinate 382,161 downwards.
AATTTAGATAAAAATTCTTATATTTCAATAAAAAGATGTTAATGTAAGAAATGAAATTAACATTATTTAGATTAAAGCATTGATATTCTTTTCTTTGGTTTGGGTAGATTAAATTAATAATTTCAGAAAACAATATAATTACCTCTACATTATAAAGTTAAGATTTCCTATTTTTAGTTATTATACAATATTTTGCCACAATTTAAATATAATTGGATGGCAGAAGTTGATGGAAATATAATAATCACATCAACATTTGGAATTAAAACAACATTACCACCTCATATTTGTGGATATGCTGACGATCCTGAATAAACTTCTGGAGAAATTCTAGAAAATGTTAGTTTTGAAGCAAGTCATAACAAATAATTTTTAAATTTTGCTACTTATCCTACTGATTATATATTTAGTGATTAATCAATAAGATGGGGAATACGAGATTTTGAAATTTATATCAAACCATGTCATAGTTCCTGTATATATTCTTGCAAAGGACCAGGTCCATCAGGTTGTTAAGATGATGTTCTTTATACATAATAATTATTCTATTCCATTTTTACAGAAACAACTTTTACAAATAATGATGGTTGGCAAATGATTAAACCAACTCAATTATCTACTTTAAGATGTATGGAAAGTCTAGTATCAACTACTACTAAATTCTTTTAAGGAAATAATCACTTTTAAAAAGTATTTTACCTTACATAACCTCATACTACAATTTCAATATCATTTACTCTATTTTAAATAGATAAATTTACAGGAGAAAAACTCTTTGTATTAGTAGATGATGTTGAAGTTAGATAAGTGTCTTTACCTGCTGTAACAATTAATGATGGACTACCTTTATGTAGTGTTGATGATGATTATGATAAAAGAATAATAGTTAATATCACTAATATTGCACATTCATAAAATACACTCATTGTACAAATGTACACAAATCAAATTGTAACAGCTACTGGATTTTGGGGAATAAGAAATTTTGTATTAACACTTGATAGGAGAGTAATTTCTACTGAATTTGCTAGTTTGAATTTAGTTAGTGATGATTGGAAGGATTGGGTATATACACCAACAACATTTTTATTATCTCTTTGTTCTTCCAAAACCTTATTTGGAGGTGATTCATAATTAGATTAAACATCAAGTCTTAGAAAAATCATTAAAAATATTCCTCAACATGAAAAGATTAAAATTGAATTCAAAATTATAGTAAAAGCACCAGCAGATGAAGATATTTAATTTACTATTTCTATTGATGGAAAGCAAGTTTTTATAAGATATATAAAAACATAAACAATGTTATATTGTGATGCATCAACTAATAGTAACTTTTTTACAATTGAAGAAATATACGAACATTCAAATTCTTAAATATTTTTGTAAATTTCAACTAGCAATTCTAATAGTATTTCTTATACATGGGGTATAAGAGACTTTAAATTAAATTATTATTAAAGATATATCTATTCTGGTTGAATAAATAAATGAATAAAAAATATATTTTTATTTTATTTATTATAATATTGCTTACAATTTATGGTATTTAGTACTAAATTTCAATTATTATTTATTCTTATTTATTAATACAAATTATATTATTTAACAAGATATTCAAATCTATTAATAATTCTTGATAAGTCAATTATTTAATTATTATAATGTATATTGTAAGAAATATATATAAAATTATTTGTGTCATACTAATTAAATAAATTAATGTTATAAACAATATAAGCTATATTCGGACTCTTTGTATTGCTCAAGATATTATACTATTTTATTATGCTATTCTTAAAATGTATTGGCATAGTGAAATGGGAAGATGAATAACCTCTACAATAAAATTAGTTATAACAATAAGAAGTACAGAATCAATCAAATGTCTAAAACCAATATTAATAAATCTAAGGGAAGAAAGAAAATGAGAAAACCAAGAAGAATAAATCAAGCAAATAGAGAAAATAGGAAAAGGCAATGAAAAATATGTAGGAGAAGAAAGAAGAAGAAGTGAAGAATAAATAAGTTGAATAAAAGCAAATTGTCACTTAATAATAAATTGAGTTTCATAGAATGGAAATGTAACGCTTATAGGATTTAAAACGAATAGAGGAAACTCTTCGTTAAGAATAAAAAAAAGAAATTGAAAGATAAGTTCAATTAAGAATGGAAGAATTGACAAATAAACTGTAAAATAAATAGCCTATGAAAAAGTAATAATAATAAAAAAAGAGTAAAAGATGACATTATGTGTATGATATCAAATATGTATTGTTTTTAATAATTAATATTTTAATGTAGATAAAAATTTGGACTGCTTTCAAATTAGAATTTCATAGCAAATTGTAAATCAATGCTTTGATTTCATTTCTTGATAAAAATTCATCGAATATCATTTTCTTATGAATATCATTGAATTCTATATCTGAAAATATAAAGTCTTGTTAATTTAATGCTTCTGTTTGTTTATGAAATTATTTCAATGATTATATTGGTTTAAGTAATTGTCTAGGATTTTTACTCTACTGTTACACTTTTTAAATTTCAGTATTAAGTTTATGTTACTTAACTTTTTAAACACATTCCTATAAAATAAAATTTGGATAAAATACCAAGAATATTTTTTCAATTTAATTTTCTTCAAATGCTTAATCTTATTTGACTTATTCAATATTTTCATAAATCTTTTTAGTTTTGATTAATTCTTATTCTGCCTTTTAATATTGTTCATTAACTCCTTCAATATCCATTCCTGGTATTTCTGGTTATCTATATGTTGATTCATGACTAAAATAGTCTTAATTAACAGTATTAGTTTAAATATTTTCTAATTACTTCTTTAATTATTAATTAGTAATTTTAGCACTCATTAATTAAGTGTCTAGAAATTGAATTTCTGAGATTAGATCTTTAGTTGTAGTCATAACTTTGCTTAGACTATTCTTATATTCAATACATTTATTAGAGAATTCCATTGATGATTATAATATTTTTTATCGTTCTTCTTCAATTTCTTATCTTTTCTCTTTCAATTTACGTTGTACTTAATCTTCTGTAGTTTCATTAGTCAATTATATTACTTATGCTTATGCTTCATCAATTTATTATTTTATATTCCCTCGTAATTCATCTTCTTTTGTTTTAAATATTCTCCCAATAGTTTCATTCATTTTCTCAAGCAATTTATTAATACTTTAATGATGTTCAATGATTTATTGTTTAGTTTAAGTTTAAGGAATTTTCACTCTCTCTGTGATTTTTGAATCAGGGGTAAGAGCAATTTATTATTAACTTGTAGTGTCATTAAAAAACATAATAATAAATAATGATTAAATTATTGTATACAATTTAATTAATATATATATATTGAATAATTATTAGCCTATGACTATAATAATCAATACACTCCAAATATAGTATCTTATTAAAGAATGCTGTATATAAGCAATATTGTTACAACCTAAACTTGAGAAATATTTATTTTGAACAAAAGATGAAACCATTGATGTAATATTTTAGTGAATCAGATTGTGAAGTAAATGATCAATCAATTTGTCAATCATTCAGAGGATTCTTTGATGAAAATAGTCAAATTAATAGGTAATCTATTAAAATTCATTATTTAGAGTTTAATCAATTGATGATTAATTTGAATAGATTAGTGTCCAAAATTCTTAGTAATTTTCTACCAAATGTTCTTCAATAGGTGAAAAGAGTCATAAATCAGAATTGATAGATGATTTAGATGATTTAAGATGTTCTGAAATAGATCTTAATGAAGTGAATACTTTTCAACCTCAGATTAAATGTTAATGTAGTAAGTCATAGTGTCAATAAAGTTATTGTGAATGTTTTGCAAGAGGTAAAACATGTAATAAACATTGTGGTTGTCAAAATTGTTAGAATAAGTAAATGAATAGAAAATTGAAGAAAATTTAGAAAAGACTTATTAAACAAAAAAGAAATAAATAAAGAACACCAAGATATTTAAAAGGATGTACTTGTGGAAAATCCAAGTGCTTAAATAAATTTTGTAGTTGTCATTAAGATGGTAAATATTGTAATTCTGGATGTAAGTGTGTAGATTGTAAAAATATATACAAATTTTCATTAAAATCATATAAATCAATTGAGAATGTGGAAATGAATTTAATGGAATAAAATAATATTGTATAATTTATAATTGGAAGTGAAAATAGTAGTAAATTTGAAATCTTAAATACCTTTTTAAAATAAAATGATATATGAATTTATATTAATATATTTTTATAATAAAATTCATCAACAATAAAAATAATTAAAGAATGTCAGACGATTAAATAGCTAATGAATTAGATGATGTAGAAAAGAATTAAGTTAAAGTAAAGTTCCCTTAAAAATCTTGGATTTCTATGATATAAAATAAGATTATATCAGTAAATCAAGTAATATCCTTATTTGACTGAAAATTATAGATAAGTCAATCTGAATTCGAAGAAAAACATGATACTAATATAGGAATAACTCCAGGAAGAAGTGAAAGAGAATCCTTCTGTAAATCCAAACATGGCTCTTCAATCTTTTTTAGAGAGGATTTAGGAAGATCTAGGATAAGTGATTTTGATCCAACTTCAATCAAATATAGAGTAATATTAATTATAATTATTTATTAAGACATAACCTCATGAAGTCCACTTCAGAATCAAAGTTTTTATTAAATATTTGGCTCTTAGAATCCTATTTTCTATTATTGGTCCATTAATACTGGTTTATGGATTATTTAATAAAGAATGGATAAGCTTTATGAGTAATTTCAGAATTTATGGATGTTCAAAAGGAACTGCCTTCAACTATTTTCGTTGGTTATCCAATTATTGTTTTTTCTTCTCTTTTGTTTATTATATTGGAAACTATGGATTGAAAAAGATGCATTATGAAATTGGATTTTTTTGTATCCTTTTTATAACAGAAAATGTTACTTATGCTATCAAATATGCCTTCTTCCATCCTTCAAAATTGAATCTCATTGAAAGATTTGATATGAGTATTATTGGAGATTTGTGTGAATAAAGTATAAACCCTTATCATTGGGCATAACAAACACCATCTATGATAAATAGAGAGTTTGAATAATCAATGAAGAGACTTTAAATTGAACCTACCTCTTTTCATCTATATTTTATGGTAGCACCAAATCCTGAAAGAAAGAAAAGAATTTAAGTTGGATATCCAGATAATGGTAATAAACTGTATGAAGATATAGCAGCTAATTGTATATCAATGGCAAGAGAAATTGTTGAAGAATACAATAAGAAATGTCAAATTAGATTCATAAATAAATTTTCAATCTTTCTTGCATTAATAAGAGTAGTAGCATATGTTTTTATAATGAATTTCTGTAATGAATCTGTTAAGGATTATGTAATAGCAGGATAAATGTGCATTTTCTAATTTATGTACTTTTATATGATTACATTGTTGATGATGATCACATATAGAGATTTAAGAAGAAAAGTATTTGCCATGACTCAATTATCTCATTTAATATCAGCTGAGAAAGTAGAAGTTTATTAGGAATCTAAAATGTTTCCTACTCTAAATCTATTATGTTGTGTATCTTTATATTCTTGGGTCAATCTAAGGAAGATGATTCTAGATTATGGATTGCAATATACAAGGAGATAATCCTTCATGTTATCCTTTATAATGATTCTAAATGCAATAATGATGGTTATTATGACATTTCTCTTTTATGTTGAATCTGTTACTATCAATAGTATACTTTAATAGACTGTTGATTTTGTAGTTATAGCATCAATATCAATTGCATTAGTATTATAAGGTGCCAGAATTAATGCTCATTGGTGTATTCATAGAGGATTATTACGTAAAAATCTATTTCTTATTTAATAATTGTCATATCAAATTTTCAAATCTCTAGATTATACTTTTAAACCTGAAGATCCAGTTTTTAGTGTAATTATATTTTCATTATTTTAGGCATTTCAAAAATTACTTGAAACTGCTTCTGTTGAAAGTGTACTTCAAGATGATTAATTTCTAAATTACTCATTGTTTTGTATACATTCAATATAAAATGTGGTAAATCTATAATCTTTATTTTTTAGTATGATGATTTGGGTCATCAAGAGAAATCTTAACCATATACAGTAATGGGAATAGCTATGACCTATTAATTACTATTATAAGTTTGTATTAGTACAATGGGATTGATTGGAACCTCAGGCTTAAATTTCATTTTATAAGTTTCTACTTGATATTATTATTATTATTATTATTATTATTATTATTATTATTATTATTATTATTATTATTATTATTATTATTATTATTATTATTATATTCTTATGGTAGAAGATATTCTGTTAAAACTGATTAACCTAATTGTAATAATTTTATTATAGTTTTTGAAGATTTGAATATTAAATAAATAAAAGAGTTTGATAAAAATAAAAAATTTTTAATTCTTAATATTTACATTATCATTTAATATGAAATAAGAATAGTTATAATTATATATATTAATTAATTAATAAGTATTTAATAGATATCATATATGCTTTAGGGATGTATTTGTAGCTTTAAGCATATAATTTTTATCTATATTTTTTTAATTGTTTCTTTCAATAATTTTAGAAACCAATAATTTATTATTATTAGATTATAATATTGTATTATTATTATTTGGATTAGAATTATTATTAATTTAGATTGGTCCAAATGATCCTAATATATCTGAATCATTTTTCTATGGTTCTTGATCTAAATGAGTATCTAATAGCATCATTTAATATGAATTCTCAACATCATCTCTTTCTATCATCTATGAATGTCCATCTTCATAAAATTCTTCATTAGTTATTTCAAATGAGGCTACATTTTTTATGCTGTAATCTTATTTTGGTGTTTTTACTGAAGATAATGCCATTCTACTAATTTTTGGTTATGTATAGTATTCCTTTTTTTCTAAACTTTCATATACACTATCATTAGATTCTTATTTATTATTTGAATCTTGAAGGTTTTTCTTTATTAAACATGTTTTCAATTATGATATTGATATAAGATGACTTAAATTGATTGGTTCATTTAATGTTACTTTTAAGACTTCAATTGGAGTTTTGGCTATTAGATCAGTTTTATTTATGAATATTTGAAGATTTTTATGATAACTAGCCATAATTTCATTAAAAGGTTCATTTTAAATTTACTTGATAATTGAATTTAGATTAAATTCTATATCCTTTTTCATACATATAGTTTCAGATTTAGATGATTATAAATTTTAAATGCTTTCATCATATTATTATTATACACTCTTAAAATTAGTATATAATTATTATAACTTTTTTAGTTTCTCTTCTTCTAAATCTTTGTAAATTTAAATATGAAACTTTTCAACCTTTTCTTTTTATTATTCATAATATTTTTGAATATCATCCCTTTTTGTAATTAGAGCATTCATCATTTTATCAATATGAGGAATGTTGTTATTTACTTAATTGATAAATTAATTAATTTATTTCCTTCTGTATTCTTCTTCAATACCAGGTATTTCTTCAACTTTGTGTCCCTTTCCCATCATTTACACTGTGCATTTTGAACATAGATTAATTGAGTTATCCTTCACTAAGTAATATTTGGCAGTTTTATTTGAATGATTTACACAACAAATTCTTGTCAAATTTGAATCATCCTTCATATTTAGTTTATTGGTGGGAGTCAATCTTTATTACATTGATTTCATATATATAATTTGAATTTAAATTATTTCTTTGTGATTATAAAACTGCAATAAAGTAGTTATTCATTGAAACAAAAAATACATTACCTATTCACAATTTATGTAAATATAAACATTTTGAATTTTATTTATTTTAAAGTTGTATAACTCTTTAAAATAAATAATTTATTAATGGAAATAGAAGGTACGAAGTTTTAAGAAATCACACTTTTGATTAAATCAAAATTAGTGTAATTGGAGTTTGATAACAGTGAAAGAAAACTGTATAACTATTCAAAGTAATTCATTTAGTCATGAAATCGAGAAGAGTAGGGCTGAGTAAGATTAAAGAGTAAGAAGATTAATAGAAGTAAAGAATTCAAGAATATAAATAAATAGGACCTTGATTATGAGGATAGATCTGAATGGGTTGAATATCATAAAACATAAGGAACTAAATATTATCAAAAATAATAATATGAGAAAGCTTTGTTTGAATATTACTTGTCAATCTTAGCATTAAATGATAGTCGAATGTGGAGAGAATTTGGAGTTGCTCTTATTAATAATATTTAACTAAACTTAGAATTATTGAAAAAACCTGCTACTATGGAATTATTATAATTTGTTCTATATATTGATACTTCTAACATCAAAGCATATTTTAAATTAGGTAAGTTTTATCGAAGTAATGGATAATTTCAAACTGCATTGTAAATTATTTAATATAATTAAGATAATATTTTTAATAAGGAGAGAAGTTATGTTAATAAACTTAAGATAAAGAGTCATAATAAGATTTTCAAAAATAAATTTTGGATTGTAAAAGACAAAGCAGAAATTGAGAGAATTCTTATAATTTTTTATTTTATTATTTAATTCTTAACATTTAGATCAAAGTAAATCTACATCTTATTCAACAAAAAATTCCTTTTTCTAAAAGTCTGAATTTGGATCTTAAATGTTAATTGCATTCTAAACTTCTTGTTCATTTGAACCTTTAACTTTCTTTACTAATTTGTCTGTGAAATTATTTTTTCTTTCAGGCAAAGTATCTAAAACAGGTTAACCACCTTTTCTAATTGAATATTCTCTGTATTCATGGTATTTTGGTAGTATGTTTATATACATAATTGCACCATTTACTTCAACAAAGAAAACAAAATCAGGCTCTTACCAATCTTAATAATGAAGAGGTTCAATCAATTCTTATAATATTGATAAGACCTATTATTTATTAATTTTATCTGTATATCTAATTTTGAATATCAGAAACCAAGGATGTGGTCTATCTAATTAGAAATGTTTATTCACAAGCAATTAAGCATGTTTTTTAAATTCATCTAAGGTGGCTCTGAAAACATATTAAATGGGTATCATTCTATAGATATATCTTGCTACTTGTTGTGACTTTTCATATACATCACTTAAGATGATTCTACTCAATTCGTCTACATCAATGGTTGGAAATTCTTGACTATTAATTCTGATGAAAATCACACATTTAACTTTAGTATCGAAATTATATAACATTTTGACAATAGACTTATTATTTGTATTTTATTCAAGTAGTTATTCATATTTTAATGATTCTTATGGATAAATTTATTCGACATATTATTCAATAATTTAATAGGCTTCCTTTACAGCTTCTCTTTCTCTATTCTTATCACATGTCAATAAGAATCCATTATATAAGAAATCTGATGAAGCATTTTATTAACCAGATCTTTGATGCTTTTAGAATTTCTTTTTTTTGTTTTTTTGTTATTGCATTTATTATTTAATATAAATGGGTGCAACTTAAGGGATCACTTAGAAAAGAATTTCACTACGTTACTAAAAATCAATTGATGTAAAATCGACAAATGAAAATCTCACAAATTGTAAATCAGTCTCTTCGTAAGATTCGATCAAATTAGGTTCTTTTTATAAAATAGCTGTATTGGGTATGAATACAGCAGTAGGTAAAACAGCCTTCATTTGTAGTCTCATAAATTAAACTCCAATGGTTAATAATTTACCTCAAACAATTGGATTAGATATTAAATGCATGTTATATTAACAATAAAAAATTCAATTTTGGGTAATTTGTTGGATTAATTGTGTAAGGAATTCGATTCAAGTGAAGGAGGATTGTTAGATTTAGAAAATAGAATTAATGATTCCTTTAACTGTATCATGATAATTTTTGAATAATTTGATGTTTCGTTGTTTAAGAAAAGAATTATATAAGTTTAAAAGATATGTAATGAAAATAAAATGACAGGAAAAGTTCCAATACATTTAATAGGTAATGATAGATTAGATATGAAAATATCTGGAAAAGAAAATGAAATTTAGAAAATGATATAAACTATCTATGATGGAAACAGAATATTTGTACATATTGTTGATTTTACTTAAATCAAAGAACTTAACAATTTGTTATAATTTGTATTCAAAGAAAAATGATTGTGTACATAAAATATATATCTCAATACATTTTATAATCATTATTATTATGGATGCAGAATTATAAAAAGAACGATTGAAACCTATTCGTCGCCATGGGTGTAGTGATCTATAACTCTATTAAGCAGTAAGTTGGTTTTACACAGTTATTGATATGATCATATCATTTATGATAGCATTTATGATGGATGAAGGTCTTAAGGTTAATAATGCAAAATTAACAATTTAGGAGTTTATGTTAATAGTCCTCACCATTCTTATAACTGGCATCATTTTTACATGCTTAAGAGCTACACTCATAGATCCTACTGACAGTATAGTTTTGAAGGAGCAAAACTTAAAATCGAAAGGGTGCATCATTATATGTATTTTTAGATTGGAATTCAAAACAGATCTTAAAACATATTGTTTAGTATGTTAAGCACATGTGATGGAAAAGTCTAAGCATTGTTTTAGTTGTAATAAGTAACATATTAATTAATAAGGTGTGTTGAACTTTTTGACCATCATTGTATATGGTTAAATAATTGCATAGGCATTAAAAACTACAAATACTTTTTCATTTTAGTGGTATTACTTGTAATTTTCAAATGCTTAAGAATTATTCAAGATATACTACTCTTATTAAATTCTGCCTTCTAAATTCTTGCTCTCATTAGCATTATTCTTGATCCTCCAATCCTTATTGTTCTTTCTTATTTACTTGGAATGCACCTTTTCTTCAAGTAAAAAATAAATATTAATATAAAGATACAAAGGTATTTCTACATATGATTGGATTAAGATGAAAAAAGATAAAGAGAAATCTAAAATATAATAAAAGTAATAATAACTACCAAAAATGAATGAAAGTGTAGGTTATGGATAATTGTTATCTACTTCTAAACGTTTTGATTTTAAATGTTCCTTATCAAATAAAACTGATAATAAAGTGCCTTAATAAAATTTCTTTCCTAAAGCACTTCCTTAGATTACTAAAAATTAAAATGTATCAACTCCTTAAGTTACTTAATTATAAAGTATATTTACTATTTAGCCAACATCTCCTAATAATTAAATATAATTAAGAAAGGAATATGAAGAAAGTGATGGAAGATAAATATTTAATAAAGTTATAACTGAAGATAGTGAAGCACCAGAAAATAGTGATTCTAGAGATGAAGTTAATTAAAATGATTAGGATAATGAAAATTAAAAATCTGAAAAAGAATAAAATTGAACATTAATAACTTTTTATTTATTTTTTTTGTATTCATTTCATTACTTATTTCAATATAAGTATTATATATTTATTCAGTTAATATATTTTTATACTTATATATTATTTATAAAGTATTCAATATTAATGGATGAGGTTCTGTTAGAGAGTTTAACACATAAATTTAGTGAATTATTTAAGAACATTTCAAGTTTATAAGAAAAGAGAGAAACAGTTTAAGATGAAAATGAACATTTAAAACAATTAATTTAAGAAGAATAAGATTAATTGGAAATGAATTCAGGAGAGTCTTCTGATGATGAAATTACTATCTAAGAAATAGAACAAAGGTGGAAATAGAAATTAGAAGAAAAAAAGGAATCTGATATGCAAATGAAAGAAGAAAATAATTTGAAAAGTCAATTAGTAAATAAAATGAAATTTAAATTTAGTACATGTATCTTGAAGGTATACAAAATGAAATTATACAAATGAGAAATAGTATTGAATAATCAAAAGAATCAGAAGCTGATTTATAATAAAGAATTGAAGAAACAACATAAAAAATAGATGAATATCAAAATAAAATATAAAGAGCTGAATAAATTAAACTTTAAGTAGAAAAACAATTATAAGAAGTATTATGCCATTTTTAATATTAAGCAAAATGAAAAATATTTATAAGATAGTGAAAAAGTTAAAGCTGTTTAAGCAGAAGTTAGAAATTAATTATAAGCAAATGCAATGGGAGATAAAAGATAAAATGAATTAGAAAAGATAATATAGAAATAATGGGAAGAACTCTAAAAAAGAGTAAATAATATATATATTTAATATTAGTCATAAAGAATATAAGTATTATAAAATAATATGAATATCATTTCAACCAAAATACAAAAATCATAAAAGAGTGAAAATATATATTAAAAATTGAAAGATGAAAATACAATTCTAGCTTAAGAAAATATTTAAATAAGAGAAAAATTAAATTAATTAATTAGTGCATTACCATAACATATGAAAAAGGGTAATGTGAAAGGAAAATAGAAAAGTAAAAAAGAATTCTTAGAATTATATGATGAATCAATTTGTTCCAATTAAATTAAATTAAGACATTTAGAATAAATAAGAGAAGAACATCAATCAAATATTAATAGTTTACATGTAAAATTTATAAATTTAATCTAATAATTAGAGTGAAATACTTCAATTAGAAGAAAAATACAATTAAATGACATAAAATGTCAAGAATCTATAAGAGTAATATTTAGAAATTGAATCATCTTGTAGAGAGTTTAATGAAGAAGAATATGTCAAGAAAAATTGTCCAAATTATTATAAAGTTAAAAAAGGAAAATGATAGTTATAATTTTATTAAAATTTGAAATGTCTAATTAATAATTCTTTTTGAGTAGAGGTTTTATATTTCTGATCTCATAGATTATTTTTTATTATAAAGTTTTGTTTGATTAAATTTTTAGGTGAAATTTTTATGACTTTAATAAAAAACATATTTTTCTTAATTATTTGGCTGTCTTTGTACTAAATATACAGCAAAGTATTTCTTTGAAGTTCATAATTAATAATTTGACAGATTCTTATATCATCTTAAATATAAATGATATGACAAAAGTGAGACTTTATAAAAAAACATATTTTTCTTAATTTTGTTGGCTGTCCCCGCACTAAATATAAAGGAAAGTATTTCATTGAAATTCATAAGAATTTGAATATTACTTATTAAGAATTTGACAAATTCTTATTTCATCATAATTTCATATTAAGTGATATGAATAAAGAGTCTGATTTGATGTATGAAATTTTTAAGAGTGTTGATATTCACTGAAAATTGATATTTAGATACTCATACTCATACTCTATGTTAAATATATTATAAGAAATTTTAAAATATTATATTAATTTAAATTTAAATTTATTTCTCAAGGGGATTAACGTTTATCATCATATCTAATGCTTTCAAAGGTTTTTTAATCTTAATCAACAGGAAATATTTTAGTTCCTCTTTTTTATACCATTTAGGTATTATCTTTAATATCTTATTGATGATTAGGTAATAGCTGTTATTTTTCTTGATTTTCAAACATCACTGGTTTGTCTGGATATGAATGAATAGGAGTAGGTAATTAATAAATTCCTGGATTATTGCGAACTAATTTTATAAGATACCTTCTTATCATTTAAAATCTTCTTCTAATTCTTTTCTATTGTTGTCCACGGTTGGTCAATAGTCTTTTGAAAATCCAATTTGAATTTTATAGATTAGGGAACTTTTTATTTATCAAATCTCTAACTTTATCAAGATTTTCTTATTAATCATCAAGTTACGCTAAAATAATTTCCCAAAGAATAATTATAATGAAGACTGAATTGAATGTTATTAAAAGTATATAGAATGGCCAAATAATTTCCTAATTATCAGATAAATAGGATTAATATATGGTCATTCCTATGACAATAGAAGATCCACAAATTAGTGTACTGAATTCATCCACCAAATTTAAGAAAGGCAATTTATAAGGCCTATAAGTTCTAGTTAATAGTTAATAAATGAAAACTATTATAAAAACTAAAGCTCCTTTTATAATGATCAAATCCTCATAGAATGTTAAAAATATAATAATAAATCCTTTTTCAAGTACTTTAACAATTTCCCAAAAATATGCAACAGCTTAATATTCATTATACAAATAACCCCAATTTTTTCTAGTACTTTCTTTTTCCAGATTATGTCTTTGTTTATATAAACTGATAAACATATATGCTGGAATAATAAATGCCAGAACTAAGGTGGAAGGTAATATAAAGGTTAAAATCCAGTTGAAATGTGTTTCAGTATCATATCTATAAGAAACATTACCTTGAATCCAATATAAATTGGAAATTTGTCTGAAAGATAACAAGGAAATAAATCCACCAATTAAAGTAGGTTATAAATATGTGAATAAATAGATTGCTGTAGTTGTTAATGCAGTTTTATCAGGCTTAGCTAAATTAATTATGATGGTAATAGCATAAATGACCAGGAATGATAACATATATATTATGGGCATAATTAGAGCCCATATCATTCTGAAATAAATGATATCAATATCAACAAGATTTACTAAAAAGCAATCAAGAGAAAAACTCATAGCTTCTGTTGGATTACCAACTGATCTTACTGATGATTAAAGAACACTTGGAATTTAAAGTTAAAATGTTGCAAGAGCTCCAATAATTTATAAATAATTAGTTAAAACTTTTATTAAAACACTTCCATATCCTGCTTTTGGATCTTTTTGAAATACTTTGAATTTTTACATTTAGTATTAAGTAACCATTTTATCAACAGTTTCAACAGTTCCTTTAACTGATATTAAAATTGAGATCATAGTCCAAACACTAACTAGAATAACTTTTAAAGTATTATCACCAATATCATTACAACTTCCACATTTATAAGGTGTACTAACAGAATAAGAACCTTAACCTCTAATATTATACATATCACATTATTCACACAATGCTCCTATATGTGCTTCTGAACATAAATCATTACCAGGATTCCATCCTCCAATACAATTTTCTGGTAAATTCAAACAATATTCTATTTTATAGCTACTTTCAAAAGGTCTCCAATATTCTGGTCTTAACATGATTCTTGCTGAAGAAACTTACTACATTTTTATTGAATCTTTAATTTAACATTAATCACCAGCTTTAACATTATACTAATCAGAATTTGAATCACATAATTTACATGTTCCTTATCTAGTTTTATATTCTCCTCTTTAACAAGAAAATGTTTAGAGATTGACTCTTAATCTATAGTTTGTGAAATATTCCTATAATTAATAAGGAGGTTTTTATGAAAATATTGGAATTTTAATGGAATCACAAGTTATTTCAAGCTACAAATAGCCAATTTAAGAATAATCAGGATCAAATGTAATAATCATTTAATCTAAATTGTAATCTTGACTGGTTGTATTGAATTAAACTTCTGTGATACTAGTGAAATTACTATAGAATTCTCCTTCTGATTTATTAATAATTTATCTTCCCTTTATAAAACATTTGCTACCATCTAAAGCTTTTATTTAATTTTTTTCTTCATTAAGAGGAATTATTCTAAAAGTAAAATTATATGGAATATATTATTAAGTTTATTCATCAAAAATTTAATATTCTCTAATAGCTTATCCACTTGGTAACATAATGTAATCATATTATTTACTTCCTATAGTGTATTGTTTTATTACTATAATATCAGTCTTATTAGTTGAATTGTTCTCTAATGATTCTTTTTACATTATCTTTTCTCCTATTTATAATGTCAATTAAGTAGGTGAATCTGCTAAATTATTACCAAAATAAGTTGCCTAATTTCCTTAAAATACATTATTCAATTTTTATGGAGTATTTATTTAATATTCACTTAAATATAATGCACCACCAACTTTTGCTTGATTATTTGCAAATACTGAATCATATACAATTAATGATGTTCCATATTAATGATCAAAATATATAGCTCCTGCTATTAAAGTTGCTATATTATTTGTAAATTAACAATTTGATATGATTGAACTCAAACCTGATATTAAAATACCACCACCAAAATCAGCCCTATTATTACTAAATAAACTTTTTTCTATTTTTATGGTAGATATTTGTTAATCAAATTCTTCAGTTACTTGATCTAAAATTCTATGTAATTTTGAATTTGTGAATAATTTAATTTAATTTGTTGAATAAGCTGCAATTACAAAACAACTTAAAATACCACATGTATTATCCTTCATATTTAAACCTCTTAAATAAATGAGATTTTATGTTTTTTATTCATCTATATTTGTAAATTTTAATAAACCTTTTTAACAATTAGTACAATTAATCTTTTAAATATTCATATTTTCTATTAATATATCATGATTTTATGATATAGAATCAATTTCAAAAATAAAACTAGGATTTGTTTTATTCTTTATTAATGCATAGAAATTATATAAACTAATAATGAATTACTATTATTCATCATATAATGTTTATAATTGAGTTGGATAAATAGGTACAAGATCGCATTTATAGAATAATTCTTGAAGTGTAAGAATTGGTTTATTTGGTAAAGACACATCTCCAATCACTTCTGAGATATCCTTTAATTTTAAATTAATTATTTAAATTGATGTCAAATATTCTAATAATTATTAAAATAATATACTTTTATTAAAATGTAAACTAAGAATGCTTCCACTGATTATAGTAATATTTTGAATCACTAAGTCATCTAATTTAAGATAATTGGCTTCTAAAATTTCTATTGCACCATAATCAAAAATATTAAAAATAGTAGAATATTTTAAAGTAATATTACCACGTTCTATTGAAATTAAATAATTTTAAGTTTAATATTTTATTTCTTAAGTATTTAGATTCTATATTCGTCCCAAATATTACAGATATCCATTATATGTATTCTTAATTGATAAATCAGTAATCGTAACAATTAAAATCAATGATTTACTACTGAATGTAACTGGAAGCTTTAAGAATGCATTCTATAATGAAAATACATTCTCTACAATATTATTTTAAATTATGATTGAATTATTGTTTCTTGAAGGTTCAATAAAGATTGTTCCACCTTCATTTCTACTATAACTATTAGTAAAACTATTATTAATTATTTATAGAATTAAATCTGACTGAGATGCATCAATAAAAAGAGTTCCACCTTATGATTTATCTTTCATTAATAAATTTGCTTAACTGTAATTAAAAACACTATTCTCTATTTTAATTAAACCACTTGATTAAGTTCCAAAATAAAATGCTCCTCCCTATAAACCCAAAGAATATTGACTAGATATATTTTATAATTGCATTTAATTGGCAGAGAAATACCCATTACCTCCTTTTGATTTTATAGTAAATATTGAATATAAATTTTCAAAGTAAGCTACTTCATCCTAATGATAACCCCAAATCAATCGATTACTTAAATATTAATATTGCAAATCATTTTAATGTTTAAAAATACAATTATAAACTAGAAGTGTACTACTAATAATAATTAAATTAGATCCTTAATTATTTGTCAAAATATTATTAGAGAAAGTAGATTCACTTAAAATTATGTTTGAATTTGGATTTTGTATAAGAATGGTTGATGATTATCTGAAAAGTAAGTCTTCTAAATAACTATGATGATGATTATTAAATGAGATTACATTAATAATATTGATTTCTTACTTTTGTCCAGATATAATACTTAAAATTGTAGGTTATTCTGCAAGTTTGGATAGAATCATAGTATTATTAGTAAATTATAATTATGAAATGTCTATAATTTCTGATTATCTATAATTTGATCCATCTAATGATTTAATAGTAATGATAGGTAAATTAATTACTATTAATCCTATAATTTAGAGATTATTAATTTCAATAGTTTTAGTATTAAATATTTGTAACATACTACCATAACCAATTTCTAGATTCTTTTAAAGACAAGAGATTTATTAATGTATTAATTTCATATTAAATTAATTGTTTAATTAAGCTTTTAAATTCTTTAGAATTAATTTATCAACATTATTGATTGATATTTCTGGTAAATTGAATGCTCGAATAATATTTACATTTAAAATTGTTATTTAAGTTAAATCTAAATATATGGATGAATTTGTAGATGTCATTAATTTTGAGTATTCTTTTTAAGTGAATTAATTAGATTCTATTGCTAAACCATCAATTTATACTCTTAAATCTTTAAAATTCTCACTTTATATTAATTCAATAAAGACTTTACTACCTTTATAATAATTGTTTTTGAATGATATTGAATTAAATGTGAGAGAACTGATAGCAATATTATCTTAATATAAAGCATCAACAATGTTTGTAATTACTCTATTATCAGCACTTTAAAAATTATTACCTTATATTATTAAATTACTAATTTTGAATAAAGGAAGTTTGAACAATTTTACATTTGCATTAAATATTCCATTTGAAACAGTTATATCATTTAAAATAACATTAAATGCACCATGTAATGTAAATAAGGAAGAGTTAGTGAGTTCTTCACGATCAGATACAAATTATTAAATTGTGAATTCAGATTCTCTAATTTAATTAAGAAAATCAGTTAGAAAAACTATAGAATTTGTATATTTATTCTTTTAAGTTTTAAAATTAGTTGCTATTAATTTTTGATTTCCATAATTGGTATCTAAGATTTAAACAAACAAATTAGAATTACTTATTTAACAATTCTAAATTAAGATTGTATTAATAGTATATACTAATTAATTTTTTAATTTCTAAGTAAAATAGTATGAAATTAAACCATTAATGTTAATCAATTGAGAATCTGAAATTTCAAGATTTTTAATTTAAATTGAAGTAGGATTCTATATAATTATTTGAAATTGAAGATCAATGGCATTTTTAATTATAGTGTGTTCCATAAGAAAAGACATACCATATAAACTATAAACATTAAAGATAACTTATTAGTTTGAGGGTATGATTTAGAAATTTTTGAGAGTAACTGATGAAAATTCAATGAATGAAATATTGCCTTCAAAATAGATAGGAATATCACTTTATGATTAGATTATTAATTCCAAGAATTTTACTGTAAAAACATTGGATCTAATATTAGATTAAATAAATGTATTTTTATTAATTTTACAATCTCCACTATTTGGTAATATATTTACAATATATCTAACTAATTTAACACTTTTAACATTTAATTCATTAAATAAGAAATCTGTTTCAATATCGAAATGACTGGAATTTTTTGATGAAAACAGATTTTCCAAAGGTTAATAATACTTCTTAAAATATTGTTTGGCATCATCATCAATTTCTAGATCAAGATTTTATTGATATTAATCTTTTCCACAATATATTGTTTATTGGAGTTCAACATAAAAATAACAATCCTTTTTATCAGGATTTTTACAATTAATTTCTTAACCTAAAGAAGGATCATTATATAAAATTCCTTGAGTTGGATCATTAATATCTCTCTTTAAACATTATTTTGCATATTATCTATAAGTAGTGCTTTATAAATTGAAGTATGGATTAATTTGAGTAATTTCATCATTTGTAAATTCTCTACATAATTCACAAAATTATGGACATTGAGTACATTGATTATTAATAACTGTTTTAATTGAATTTTCACATGTAATACATTTAACTTCATCATTTTCTATAATACATTATTTACATGGACATTTTGGATAACATTTTCCATTATGTAAAATACCATCATCAGCACAAAGTAAACAATTTACTTCATAATCATCAACATTTGTAGAAAGTGAATAGGTGCTAAAGTGATGCAATTCTTATTTTCCTCTTAATTGATAAGCAGGTAACATATCTGATTTCCATCCATCCTTATAAATTTTATGAGCAAATTCACATTCTATACAAGAAGGTGGACATATGATACAATTTCCTTATAATTTATGTGCATAATATGGTTTAAAACATTTAATGCAATATTCTTGAGTGTATACATAATTTTAAATGCAATATTCACAATTTTTATCTAAACATAGTTTTTGATTTGGTTTTTCTTATCTTATTACAATAGGATTATATTTTTAATTGCCATCAATTATAGGATCTCCAAACATAATATAATAATTTTCAGTACCATCTTTTGTATACATTTCATGATAGCCTAATTCAAAATTGGCATCATTGATTACTTTATTCTTCAAAACCAAAGGTAAAGCCATCCCTGTAATACCTTCTACTTCATTTACACTATAACATCCATATAATTTTCGAACTATAATGACATTAATATAATGTGGATCACACTTTAAACATATATCTACAGTGGGATATGAAATTAAATCAGCCCTTAAATCAATACTGAATATATATTATGTTGAAAGAAATGTCTCATTTGTAAAAGTACGAGTAATTTCTTATACTTAACTTTTACAATGAGGTTTATTTTTTGGTAAACATTATACAAATTCAGATGCAATAAAGTAATCTACAGTATCAATACATTTAACACATTATAATAAATTGAGTAAATTTGAATAA
Source organism: Paramecium primaurelia (assembly GCA_905182975.1). Taxonomy (NCBI): domain Eukaryota; phylum Ciliophora; class Oligohymenophorea; order Peniculida; family Parameciidae; genus Paramecium; species Paramecium primaurelia. The sequence continues at coordinate 361,693 of CAJJDM010000072.1, read as the reverse complement.
AAACATATTTAACAAAATTAACCACATTATTAACATTACTCAAATGTAGAATTATAATAATATCCTTCATTACAACTTTTACAATAATATCCAGTAGTATTATATTTGCAATTAGGACATTCAATAGGACATTGATAACATTAAGATTCAAATAAAGTATAATTTTATTCACAAATTTTACATTATTATTTATTATCACATTCATCACAATTAGGAATTAAATTAACACATTCCCCATTTATAGATGTATAACAATTCTTACATAAAATTTTAGATATTTAATTCATTGTATATCTTTCTATAAAATTAATAGTGCTATTAGTTTATCCAAAACAACCAAAACAAGGTTCTAAAATTGGTTTATCTTAATTATTATATTTATTTATTAGATAGTATTCATAATCTTTTTGTTTCCTATCTTTTCTTGTAAATATATAATCAGTTGAATCAGTCATAGGCATTAAATAATCAATTGTGCAAATTGGATTTTAATACCATGTTGTAGGATTATATACACAATCGATACAATATAAACCATAAGTAGTGATAGCTCCAGGACAATCTAAACAATAAGAATTATCATTCATCATCACCAAAAACTAATTCCTTTAACAACCTGATGTATCTGAAATTAATCCTTCTTATATATTTATTCCACCTAATACTTAAAATTTACTTTAGCAATATGGTTCACCCACATCTAAATAATTCGGAATACAAGGACAATAAGTTCCATTTAAAGATCTTTTAGAAATAGCTTATGGAACACAGTCAATACAATGATTTTCATTTGGTCCAAAACATGTATTACAACTATAATGACAATCTTTTTAAATAATATATTATTTATACATCTTTAAGGTTTATCATCATTTAATTAACAATAGGAAAATGTTAAATTACGAACTTCACCTGAAAAACCTTTAATGAATTTATCTCCACCAATATTGAAATAATAAGTAACTCTTTCATAATGATCTTGAGTCATTTAGAAACTTAACTCTTCTTTTTTAGATCCAAAATAGATATTAAGTTCTATTTTAGAATTTGGTAATCCTTCTTGATATACAAACCAATGCCAAAATGTAACAGCATCCTTAAAATATGAAGATTTTTAAAGAAAAGTATCACTCTCTAATGTTTGATATTTTAGATTTTCACTTTTAGGATCATTATGATAAGTGGATACTTCAAAACCATTATCATCATCACGCATAGTACTTTAATAGTATTTCCAATACAATGCTTTCTCTCCTTAATATTTATCTCCATAATAAATCTTTCTAAACGTAGCTCTAATGAATACGGTTTCAAGGGATCGAATCTATTTTATATAGTATATATATTTATACATCTGGTAGTTCATTTAATTTTATCCAGCCAAATAATACAAATCGTTTATTATAAAATGTGATAGTTTTTGTAAGTATTTAGCCACCATTATAGAAATTAGCCAAAATTGTTGTTTGAGCTGTGGCTGGGCAAGTATAAATTTGACAATCTGTATTATAGAGATTACTCAAAAAAGTTGGGATGTCTGGATAAAAGTTTGATGATCCAGTTCTAAGGTCAAGGTCACTAATCTACCCTGCAAAACTATTCATATCAAGGTTGATATTGAATTATAAATTAGAATACTTAAATGATACTTACAATTAATACTTTTAGAGAGCCTCCTAATATAAAAGGTATGATTTAATCATTTTAATTTGTGTATTCTCCTCCTGATGCCATCTGTACATGAGTAACATCTTAATCTATATAAATAAACATATTATATTATTTAATTGAGTTTGAGTAACAAAAATAGAAGAATACCCATTTAGACCCAACCATTTCCTATTTAACTTCTAATTCTCTCAATTACAAATTATCTTAGTTTTATATTATCACTTCAAAATATATGAGCCTAGCTTCTCTATCCAATTTTATATAATAAATCAAAGGTAATGATCCATCATATAATTATGAAAATACGTAATAATTTAGAATTTTCTTATCTAAACTTTCATTATCTTCAAATTGACTTTGAAATCTGGTCCAAACTCCGACTCCAAAATCTTAATCTATTGAAGTTGTTAGATCTAAATTCAGTTCAACAGAACCTGTTTCTGGAGTGGTAATAAACTTAAAAACATTACAACTTGCCTAGATTAATTGATAACTAATATTGTAAAGCCATTTCTTACATTGTGGATAACAGTACTAATTAACTTAATGTTCTACAAAAATGCATTAAATTATAATTAATAATTAAATTTAATTGATATATTATTTTTTTTAATTTACTGAAACTCAATCTTAATTTGTTAACTGTTTCTGAAGTATTTTTTGGGTAAATTTTGATATCATATTACGATTTTGAAATATTCCTAAACCTAAATTTAATATTCAATAATAAAGATAATTATTAATTTCAATTAAGTCTATTATAATTTAAGATTAAACAAATTTCTCAATTTAATTGTATTATTTGATCTGTTCATTAATAAACCAATAATAACATAATTACAATATATATAATTATTAAAATGAATAATAATAATAATGTCGTTGTTTTTAGTAGAGTTAATCAAAATGATGAAAGTGAAACATCTTCTGCTTTACCTGATCAAGTTGAATCTTAAATAGAATATTTAAAGACTAAATTGAAATTATATACATAAACTTTAAAGAGTAGTTAATTGTATTTGAATTATTAGCTTAGGAAACTTAAATAAAATAATTGAGATAAGAGAATGAAAAATTAAGATAATTGAATGCAGATTATGTAAATTAGATGAATTAGATGGCATCAGATAAATATTAGAAGATTGAGAAAATAGTTGTTACTCAACAATTTTTTGAATAAAAAAATATAGATAAGCAATTAAAAGATTTTATAAGAAAGATGACATCTAATTTTGGTGGTCTTGAAAAAAGTCATGTTAAATTAATTGATCATTGTAAAGTAATGGAACATGATTTGAATTATTATAAATAACGAGTTGTAGATGCAGAAGAAATAATAGAGAATCTTAGAAGTGTTGGTAAAAGTAGTGTTGCAGAATTAATGGATGAATTAAAAGGACTATAAAATTAAGTAGATGATCTAACTAATCAATTATAAAAATCATAATTTGATTTAGCTGTTAAATAAGGTGAATTAGAAAGAAAACAATAAGAATTAGATGATTAAGTGGCATAATGTGAATCATTATTAAATGAATTAGATGATATAAAAACAAAATAAAATAGAATTCTAAGTGATAATATAGAATAATAGAATAAAGATGCAAAGATGGTAATTCTCCAATTAATAATTAGATTTATTAATTGAAATTAAAGAGTGATTTTCTTGAACATGAACGTAGATTAGCATATTAAGATGCTTAATTTGCAAATTAAGATAAAAATAATATGTTAGCGTAATAAATAATTATTAATTTAGTAAATAATAAAATATAGAAACAGAATTGGAAATGTTGAGAACTACAACAGATAATTTCTTAAAAAAAAATAAACACATCTTTAATTTGGCTGGACTGCCTAAAGTGTAGTTCAAATGATTAAATATCATTATGTATTATTAACATCAACCTTCTGTATTTTCCATACCATTATACATTTATCTTATTCTGAGGTTGTAACCAAAGTTTCTTTATCTGGACTGGCAACACATTGATTAATGTACATCATATGATCAGTATATATACGCATATATCCTTATCCAGAAGTACATGGATAATTGAAAATTCTTATTGTTCCCATATTATCAGTAACCTTAATGTTAAGATATAATAAAATACAGCCATAGACTTTTCTCCAATCAAAGTAATTTTACGAATTTTATTATCATCAGTATAACAAGAATGTACTCCTTTAGCTTTTTCAGCTAATTTGATTCCATCACTACACCATTCCAAATCAAATTCCATATGCATACTATTAATACGTTTCTATTGATCTAAATCTATTAATGCAGTTTCATCTAAAACATCTTTATAGAATAGATAAAAATTATCAGTTGAGAAATCCAAATATTCTACACTTGTATTAAGATTGTCAATGCTACAAAGTAATCTAAAATTATTTTCTTCATTTTCAACATCATATATTTCAATTTTAGCATTTTATTCTTAATTTCTTGCAAGAGCTAAAGCAAGCATTTTTTCATCAACACTCAATTTCATATCTGAAATAGCTGATTTCTATTTTAGAGAATAATTAGTATTAACACTATAATCATGATCATTTAAAACAATCACTTCTTATTCAAAAGCTATAATAATTTTAGGTGATAATTTGCATACTATTAAATTTAAAGTTGCCTTTTCAAATGCAAAAGAATATGTACGTTTTAATTTTCTTAAATTCCATACTGCAAATAATCCCTTTTATGTTATAGAATATAATTTTTAAGCATTACCAGAAAAAGCAACAACTTTTGGTTAATCATGATCTGTACAATTAATTCTTAATTTAACCATATCCTTTTATATTTTTGTTAATGCTATATATTAAATATATATATTTACATTTCAAATCAGATTCATTTGGTCTTACTAATTCATAAATATCACCACTTCTAGTACCTGCCAATATATAATTCTATCCAATACATACTGATTGAATATGTAAATTTGGATTTAATCCAGTTTTCTGTAATTATTCATTAGCTATACTATATTCATATATCTTTTCCACAACATAAGAATATTCAGATTTACTCAAAGACCATAAAATAACACGTCCATCCATACCCCCAGATACAAACATAGAAGAATCTTTACTAGTATATAAACAAAATATAGGTTAATCTGGATGAGCTTTTTATTTCTTATTTATTTTTTTATCATCCCAAACATAAATGAAACCATCTTCACCTGCTGTAATAATTGCATCTTAAACAAATATCACAGTTAAAAATGTTATTCTTAAACCATCTTCTATATCATTATCTTAAACTCCTTCTTATTCATCATTTTAATTCTCTACCAATTCTACTAAATCTTTTGGATTCTCAATTTCCATTGCTTAAAATGTTAATTAACCTCCTGCAAATTACCAACTAGACATATGCTAAACTCCACATGTTACAAATCTAAAAACACTATTAGGATAGAATTCTAAATCTTTAATCTTATAAGGTATTGAATATGAATAAGTGACTACTCCCAAAACTTAATGATTTTCAGAATCTATCAATAATATTTCTTATCTATATTCTTGAGTGATTGCATTACATATAAGATGTCTATTATCATAGGCAAATTTAATATTCATTATCATTCCAACATTATTTATTACAATATTCTTAACACAAGTTCTTGAACATATATCCCATATCAATAATTTAGCCTTCAATTCAATAGTACCTGCACACAATAATTTTTTATCTTAACTTAAAGTAATACATGATATCTCAGGAGATGATGATGTATCTGATTAATCTAATTTTATGAATTATTAAAACACTGAATTATTTTCTGATTATTATTATCCAATATTGTATTTTTTGAATTAAGATGTAATCTTATCTTCCTATTCATCATCATCATCTAAACTAGCAATTACTAAATTGCATCCTGCCACATAAATCAATCTTTCATCATAATCGTAAAATAGATTGTTCCTTCTTGTAAAAGCTCTTCTCCCTATAATACTCTATAATTTGAGTTCTACTTCAGGTTATTTAGTGTCATCAACATTCTTCACCTTATCTGATATTCCTTTACGTAAAGGTAATAATTCTGAAAATAAACTTTTGAATTTCTCTTTCTCTTACACTTCTTAAAACAAATCAGCTTGTTTCTTATCATATATTAAATTATCTAAATCCCAATTCTATTATTCTTCTGTCAATTTCCATTTCATAATACATTCATCCAATATACCTGTAGTATATAGATATTAAGCATTCTAATGAGTTTCTATCTAATTCACAAATGAAACATGAGCAGAATATGACTTAGCCAAACATTTTTACTTTTTACTGATCTCTGTAATGAAATCTTTATCATAAAAAAGACAAGAAGATTTAACCAAATGCAAATCACCATTGGTACTTCCACAAATTAAAAATGGAGATATATCTACCATAACTGACATTACTGGATTAATGAATATTTCATTAGCTAAATTTGTCTCTTGTTCTTAACCTTACTTTGGATCACCTATTAATGAATCATAAAATTGATATTATGAATGTAAACTATTTGGGAAATTCAACTTCTTCCATTAAATATTTTTGATTGTTTCCCAATTTTTTACTGAAGTATTTGAATTTAGATCCCATATTATATAAACACCTTAAGGATCATTATTGATTCTTGTATATTGATTATTTATCAATTGATAATAAATTAATAGATAATTACCATCTTAACTAAATGTCATAAAATATGCAGCAATACCATAAGTATCATTATCATTCTAATATGATTCATTAAGTTAAGGACAACGAATATCAGTATATTTTAAAAATAAATTCTTGTCTGTTGCTCTATACTTTGATGTACGATGAGAACCTCTATTAACCCATACAGATATGAATGAACCTTCCTTTTCTAACTTAGATTCAAACATATCCTTTTAACTACGAGCATTATCATATGAAATGGCAAGCATATCTCCTTTATGTGAAAATTCTATATTCAAAACAGCTGTCTTATTATCCTTATCTTTAATATTCATAATAATGTCTAAGGTTGGCAATAAATAACGTTCACTCACTTTACCATTTGTATTCTTCTAAATCTTGGAATCCATAATCACAACTATAGAATTTTGGAATCCAATCACAAGTAAATCTCCATCTGGTGACAATCGAATAGCAGTAGGAGTCATACCCATATTTTTAACAAATAATAATGAATTATTTTCAGTATCCCAAAGTATTAATTTTTAATCTTCTCCCATAGATACCATAATTGGTTAAGTAGGATGAAGAGTAATAAACATCTTTTTACTAAAGATATCTATTTATTATTTGTTATCCAATATTTATGATTGATGTGATCTCATATAAATAGAATAGTTAAATTTCAAAGTTTCTGTTGTTGTATATGGTTATCTTTATTATTATTCTGATCCACTAGAATCATGAGAATTACTATGTTCATCATCAGAATGACTTTCTTATTTTTTTATTTGTTATAATTTTAATCCTTAAAACTCTACTTAAAATGCAGCTTCTAAGATATCACCATTTCTTGTTCCAACCAACATTACAGATAAGTTATGTGATTCTTCTACCTCCTCTTCATTTAAATGTCTCTTTGGAACTCTACATGAAAATATATCAATTGATTATGCAGATAGATTCTAAATAATAAATATATATCATACACGAGTTGCAGGAGTACCATCTTAAAAGAATCCAGTTTTACGGATATTAAATTCATTAATTAAATTAAATTTGGTATCCCATATTTTAATATATTCATCTTCTCCACAAGTAATGATAACAACCTTATCTCCAAGTATTTCAGATATCTTCAAACAATTAATCATTTTTTAATGTGCTCTAAATAATTATATATATATATATAATACCTCTCTTTCACAACTATATATTTACCACAAGCCACTAATGCTAAATCTCCAAAGTTGTTACCTACAATAATGTCACTTTCTATTTTATCACCTAAGAGATAAGAAATGTAACTTAAACAAGTGATAAAACAACCATTTGAATATTTAACTTCATCTGATAATATAACTTAACTTCTTATGAGATTTCTCCCTTATAATGACCATATAGTAATATTCTAATATCCACAAGTAGCAAATTCATATCTATTGTATGGATTGAACATAACACAACAAATTGGAAATGTTCCTGAATTTCTAAAAGCTATAATAGTTTCATTCTTCCAAGATGTTACTTATATTGAATATGTTTCATCTATGCCTATACTAACAATAAATAATGAATCTCTAGAGAAAACTAAATCATAGATCCCATTTTTATGATTTGTTTTAATAATCTTAACAGGTTCAGTATTGAATACATTCCAAACATGTATACAAGGTCTAGGTGCACTTTCACCTGTAGCCACAAAACATTTTAATGGATGAATAGCTAGACAAGTAATTTTGAATCTATGTCCTTCATAAAATTTTTATTGATTATTTAATGGATTATAGACAACTGCAATTCTAGATGTAATGTAAACAAAGTGTCTTTAACAATCATTATGAGAATCATCATAAGGTAATAATGCTTATTTAGCAAAGAGCATTTCTTTTTAGAATTAGACAGGTAAAATAATACTTTATTAATTCATTTATTCCATTCTTTTTCTTTATTCAGACTTTAAATCTTATTATTATTATCCTCCTCTCTTCTTTTTTTCTTATTTATTATAGAAATGAACATAAAATAGAGTTCTTCTTTTTTCATATGCCAAAAATCCATAAATATAATCAAGAGTCAAAGATAATGGTGGTGCTCTTTTCATGACATGTTATTTTTTATCGAATGGTGGAATGAGTTCTTATAGTAATCCATTAAGCATTTTTTAATTGGTAGCTCTAAATTATACAAAATTGTCTCTGAATTTGTCAGAAATATTATTTAAAAAGAAACAATAATCTTTTTCTCTTTTGAAGATTTCATCAATAGTTTAATTAAAATCTTATTTATTAGAAGTCATAGAGAAATTATTGAGTCCAGGTTTATTTATTTATTATTTGTCATCCTATTAAAATGGTTTAGAGAAATCAGCTAAATCATTAATAAAATCAATTTTCCATTCAATTAATGTATTATCATTAGTTCCTACAGTATAAAATACATCTTAAGTTTTGGTCATTTATAATCTACTAACATTACTAGCATGTCCTCTTAAGAATCCACCACAATTAGTTTCCAATTATTCTCTATCTCTCCAAAAATATACATATCCTCCCTCTCCTGCAGCTAAAAATATCTTTACATCACCTCCTATTAAAATAGGTAAAAATTATTCTTTTTTTGAATTTTGATTACTAGTTGAAGTAAGAGGATATTATAATACCCAAGTAGTTGAATTCAATTTCTCATTTTCTGAAGATAACAATTTAGATTTCATATCAGGTAATTCAATTTTATATTGATTTTTCATTGTAGTACCAACAATAAATACTTTACAATCATCAACAAAATCTAAACAAATTGGAAATTCACCTTCAAAATGTATTTTCTTAGGTGCAGTCTAAAAATATGAAGTATTATTCAAAAAGAACACATAAACAAATGCATCTTATACTGCACAAACTAAACAAGAAGTATCTGATGAAAACTTTAAATCATTTACTTAATGTTTAAAATCATACCATCTTGGTGATTCTTCCCAATCCAATCTCAAATATACTTTACCTGATACTGTACCTAATGCAAATACAGCTCCTCCATCCTCAAAATTTATACAATCCATTGATGATATTTAATCTCCAATAGTCCATACATCTACAATTTCATGAGTTTCTAATGAAAATCCATATACTGTTTATTATGATCCTGCACAAAATACTAATTTATCATCACTATCTGGTCTCTCCAATATACATAATGCCTATAATGTTCCACTTAATTAAACAATATAATTTATTCTATTAGCTTTTAATTTATTAACAAATTAATTGTTCTAATGTTCTTGTTTCTATTATAAAAAGATCTCCACTACATCTCCTTCTGTTGTAGATACTAATAATTTATCTCCTGCTACTACTATATCACTTATAACATAACTAAATAATTTAAAACTTAATGCTGTTAAATCTATATTCTTTATATTATTTTTAAACTTAAAATCCCATAAATGGATAGTACTAGCATCAGTCCCAATAATTATTCCATATTAATAACTTGTTATACAAACTATCTAATCCTTATAAGATGTCATCTATTCCATAGTTTCAAAGCTCTCCCATAGAATTACTGATCCATCTTAATGTCCTGATATTATCACTATAGCTTCTTCTGAATCATCATAATAAGATTTTATATTAGGTTCTTTGGCAACAATACTTAATGCTGTAGCACATGTTAAAGGTGATGATAAATTATATTATTCTAAATATATCTCCTTGGTCAAAAAATGACCATCATAATATTGAAATTAAATTATCTATTAAATTGTACATACAACAAAAGAATTTTCATATTTCTTAAATGGATTTGGTTAACTTTATTAACTTGTTTATTGTTATCTTTGTTAGATACCTCCAAATGATCCAACAAAATTCTTGATGGTTAATAAATCAACTGCAAATTCATTAACTTAAGTTGAAAGTACCAAAGAGAAATCTTTAATATTATAAATTAAAATAGGAGATGCTGCTCTTATTCCACATGATGCTAACAATTCATCATTACCAAAAAATGTCAATAAATGTACACCTTTCTAATGAACACCTTTTATCACTCCAATATTATGTAATGTATTATTATCCCAAATATGTATAGCTGGTTATTCTGCATATTCTCCACTTGCCATCAAACTCAAATTATTAGCTACTGCTACACTTATCACTTCACTTTCATGTTCTAAATAATGTCGTTACTCATTTATTTTTGGATAATACACAATTATTATACAAGCTGTAAAAAATACCATCTTTTCATTTAATGCTTTATCTGTATTAGATTACACTTTTATATAAAGTAATGGTCTTTTGACATCTTTACCTCTAAATCCATAAACCCAATTCATTTTAGCATAAACATCTTTCTAAAACACTTATGGTTATGGAGCATAAACCTTCTTTGCTAAACTACTAATCCATTAGATTTTAGAATGATATGCTTTTGAAGATAAAATAGATCTAGAATACTTACTTATTCATACCCAAGATTCCTTTAATCAAAATAAGGACGTTTAGAATCTGGTAATAAGAGTTTCTTTCTAAACTCTTTATTAGATACTTATCTTAGAACATCAATTTTCTAACTTAATTATTCCATCTATGCTGTTACTTTCAATTCAGGAGCTTCCTTTTTTATTAATTATAAAAATTATCTAATTTCTTCTGTCTTCACACACCATTTCAAAAATTAACTTATATTTACCCTTTAATTGTCCGAAAAAAAATTACTTAAGAAATCTGAGATTTCTTCCTCATTTACTTCATTATTTATTTGCATTATTTTGAATGTAGCATTTGCACATGACAATAACATAAAATCTAAATCAATCTTAAGTTATCACATAATTCATACTAAACTTAAAGAATTCAATTCATTAAAATCAAATAGATCAAATAAAAATCGCGCCTTTTCCTCAAAATTACTCTCTGCAAAAATGATCAAACCTGAAAATAATTCCAATGCATTGATCAATCTAAACATATACTTAACTATAATACCCATTATTGTCTGTATCCCATATTTAAAACATTGTTTCATTACTCCCAAATATCTATTCGAACTCTGTCAAATCTATACTAAATGTATCACAAACAGATTAAAAAGACCCATGATACTCACGTAATTTTGATATTGAATTATTAAGTAATGGATTTGATTGGGGAGGTTATGCATTTTGTAAATGCCCTAAAAACTATCCCATTTTGTATTAATTATTAATATATAAAAAATAATAATATATATATATTAATTTACTATTCTCATTGATAATAAATAGATCTAAATTAATTAATTAAATAATTCTCATTCCCAATCATAACTATAGTATCCATTTAATTATTTTATCCAATAATAATATCTAAAAAATCTAATAAATTTAATATAAGATGTTCATTATATTATTTATAATATTTTGCTAATTTGAGAATTATTAGATAATCAAATATCTAAACCTAACATTTAATTTAGTTTATTTTTGTTTTCCTTTTTAATAAAATAAAATTTAAAGTTATTAGAAATAAGAATTATTTTATTGTAAATTCATTACTTATAAATTATTTATAATTTTTAAAAAAGAAATTTACATACTATAATTATAACAGATTATTCTAAAATTACACTATTATAGAAATAAATTGTGAACACATGTCCAATAATTAATATCAAATTGCATAATAATATCAAAATATAAGAGAGAATAAAAATATATTATTGATAGTTTATTAGATTTATTATATACTTAAAAACAATATATTAATAATAAATCTTTATATTATAGAATGAATATAATATAATAATAGAAATAAAGCATATATTATTAGAATGTTTTAGGTTTATAAAATATATTATTTTTGAAAATTATAAAATATAAATTAAATAAAGATAATAGTATATACAATAAGTATAGAATAGATGGAATATTAAGATATTTAATAATGATGGAACAATATTATCATCCAATGAGATAAAGTATTTAAAAATAAATTTTTCAGATATATTATTAAATTAATAAGTGGATATATTTAATTTGAACTAAAATTAATCTTCAAATACAATAATTAGATAAATTTAGATCATATAGGAACCTGATAATACAATTATTAATTATTATAATTTCTTAATTATAAATAAAATAAAATATTTATATATCATTCAAATAAATGATATAGAATCACCTGGACCAAAAAGAATGGCAACTGGGTATAATCTCTTAGATTAATCATTAAGTTTCATTGTGTATTTTTCATTTTTATTTGATTCCTTAAAGAATGTAAATGATTATGATTAAGCATCATAGTAACAAACAATAGAATCTGCCTTATCAAATGTAAGAGGTTTGATTTTGGTGTTATTGACGGTTGTATCATCACTATGATAAATGACACCTGTGTTATGAAGAGCATAGAAACCATGTCCTTTGGAGAAATCATAAATTTAATAATGCATTTACTTGCTAGCTTCTAAGGAGCCAAATCCAACTAAACCATATGATAGTTTCTAAAGTATAGAAATTTATAGATTACATTAATTAAGAAAGAGCATTTGAAGCTTTCTTTTGAAGGATCAAAGCTTTATTCACTATAAATGACAGCATATCCTATTTATTATGTCAGTGTAGCTGTTCTACCTTCATTTAATTGTATATGTTTATGTTTATTGACTTCTGAAAATTTCAGTTCTTCCTTAAATTACTCTACTGAAAGCTTGGAAAGATTTTATTTGATTTTTTTAGTGTACTCAGTAGTTAAAAAATTGATTTAAGTGAGTAATTAAGAGATTTGCATTTCCATCTTCTATTTGATTTGTTCATCGATTCCTATGATTGTATTATTTTGAATTTCATATTGATTAAGTAAAATTTTAAGGACTGGTAATTCTTCTGAATCTAGAGTCATCAGTTAATCGATTGATAAATTGAAATTAAGTTAATTTTTGTTTAGTTTTTCAATTTTGGCATCAATCATTTCTGTGAGCTCTGCTAATTAGAGTCTATTGGTTATTAATTGTTATTTAACAGATGTAAATTCAAGATTTTGTTTTTTAATGTTTTCTTGATTAGAAATAAATGATTATAAAGAATTTAGAGACACAACTTTATGTTCATGGACATTATGTAATTCTTTGATACATAGAGGACAACATTAAGTATTGGCAACACAATAAGAATCCACACAAATAGCAGATAATTTTTCACCTTTATGGATTTAGCATTCAATTTTGCAAATCATAATGTATATAAAAATTAATTTTATTCATTTTTACAAAATATGGATTTGAATTAATTTTTGATGTTATAAATATTATCATATACATCTTTGAAAGAAAATGTAAATTAATAATATTTGTAATTAGCTCTATATTCTAAATTCTTATATTTGATATTATTGTAGAGAACTATAATTAAAAAAAAGTTAAATCACACTTTTGAATTTATTAATAAGAATTATTAATCCTTAGCAAATTCTTATCATTATATATTTATCCAAATCGGAATTTTTATAAAATGTATTAAAGAATTAAATCATTCTAGAATCTAATTGAATTATTATAGCCCATAAAAAATGTTTAACATATATAGTTAATCAGTCAAAATGATGTGATTGAATATCTTCATTTAGTATTTAATCCTTATCTTCAAAAGAGAAGGTACGTATAATCTTTCGACTACCTCTTTTAAGTAAAGGATTATTAGAAATGTTAAATTCATTGTCATTATCATTCAATTATTTTCTCTCTAGGACAATTTCATCATTTGAATCAGGTGATATATCATTTTAAATTGCAAAACTATTTTGTATGGATGATTTACTTAGCTATACGTTATAGTTTGGATAGTGGGTCAGTTTTCATTTAAAGACCTAGACCTTTTAAGTATTGAACAATGTCTCGTTCTCTTTTCAAAATAGTTTTTTTCTTTGAATCTTTACATTAATACAATTATAGAAACTCTTCTAAACTGTCTTTAGAATTTAATGAGACACACGACAGCATAATTATTTTGATGTAAAATTTATTTTTGGGAACTAATTATAGACTCATTTAAATTATATATATAATATATACTAGACAATAATAAAATTAATTTTCAATTCTGTTATTATTAGGCAATATCAAGATCTTAAGATATTTCATCAACCTTCTTTCTTAAAACAATCAATGCCTACATAATTAATATTAATTTACTTTTTATACTATTTCAGCAGCTTTTAATTAGCCTGCACTTTCAACAGTGAAAATATATTTATTTTTCTTATGTTGCATTTTGATCAATCTTGGTTTTTTCATAGATTCAGCCTATTAATTATTATTATAAATATAATTACACTACGAATACATTCTTCACAAAATACACACTTTTCAATAGCATTGACAATAAGATCTTAATTAGCATCCATAGCAAAAACATTCATAGGACAAGAATTTCTAATTGCATTTTTTTCAGAAAGTGACAGGGATTATAATTAGGATTGATCCATATTAATTTCTATATATATATAAAATGATATATTTACCTGCTTCATGTCTAAATGTTGCAATGTTAATTGGACTCCATTTAGCATGCATTTTACCAAAACCTTTGAGTGCATGACAACGAACATGAACAGATTGATTCTTTCCTAATCTAGTAATAGGTATTCCAACTTCTTTTCCATTTATAGGTGAAAACATTCTAACAGGTCTAATTGCCATTTCACCTACTTATCCAAATTCAGGTTCAAGATGTTAACTTGTAATTTCTAAGGGAGCATCATTTAGATTTTTTTATCTTAATGTAAAGACAACCTTTGTTTTTTGATCATCAATAGAATCAGCATCAGCTTCCCAATCATACATTTTACTATCAGCAGCAGATGAAACTAATGGTATTAAACCAAGTCTCTAAGCTAGAAATTCATCTGATAGGGGACTAGTATTTTCAATAATATCAACAAAATGAATTGCCATGACCTAATATTTTAGTCCAAAATTTTACAGGGACTTCTGCTATCATTACTCTTCTAATAGCATTTGCAATAGACAAATCACCTTCAAAACTGAATTTACACTTCTCATCATTTAATTCTAAGATTTCTATTCTATGTTAAGTGTTTTGTTCGAAGTTGTACTTGTACATTTAATTATTATTATTTATTATATATATATTTAATACCATATATATATATATATTCACTCATTCATTTTCTCGTAATTATAAGAATTTCCTTTTGTGAAACCATAAACATATGAAATTCAATATACAATATATAAGTATAAATGATCCAAATACATTTACACTAATAATTAAATATTCATTGAGAGTCCCTGGTATATTAGGTATACTCATAACAACAGTAAAGAAATAGAAACTCCAACAATAAATCCAATTACATAATTAGAGTACATTCCTATTTTCAATATATTCAGATCCACAATAAGAAAATGTCAATACTTGAACTGCAGATATTAATAATCCTGACATAAAATTGAAAGTATAAACTAAACTATTCTTATTATTATTGATCTCATCTGCTTCACCAACAATCCTTAATTAATACAATCAATTTACTGAGAATATATAGGTTACAGCTCCAAAAACTTATAAAACCATTAACAAATTCAAGTATCCATAAGAATATGAAAGTAATCCTATAAGAATTCCTCCCAAAAATTAACCAATTCCATGAATACTTAGATTGGCAACTATGTCTTATTTCAAATAATTGACATTTGTATAATTAGGTTCAATCATATCTTATGAATAAACAACACTAAAGGCAGTAAACATTCCAATTGATATGATTGTAGGAATTAGATATACAAATTATGGGTACAATTTTGGTATTTTCCAAATTAGTTTAAATTGATTGATATATTCATTATTATTTGTATTAATCTTAGTATTATCATCATTCATATATGAACCATATAAATGGTCATTTAATTTCTATTATAAATCAATACTTTATTTGGTAACTGATTTTGACAATGAGTCTGGTTCTTTGATAAACCAATATAAAATAGTTATGATAAGTGATACACCTAACATTGGATAATAGAAGTATTGATTATATTCATATATTTTTTCTTCAAATATCACATAAATATCTCCTATAAGATTTTACATACAAAATAATGAATAAGCAACTCCAAAATAAATACCAACATTATTCTTATTAGACAAACTACGAATATAATAATTAAATGTGCAATAAAATATAGCCATAAATGGAGCTGATATTGCTTCAAATATTAAGATTGTTGCAATTAAATAAACATCTTTTGGTTGTTATTCAATTACAACAATGTACAAAGTCATGCTAAAGATATTGGCTACACTGGTTATAAAAAATACTGCTCTGAATCAAATATTATTAAATACTTATAGGTGAATTTCATAATCATCTTTTAAAAGAATGGCAATGAAAAAGGGCCTAGCAAAAAGACTAGACTGAATATGCCCAATGAAACTGAGTTTATTACTTTGTCATCTATCTTTAGAATATTTGAGAATAACACTGTTCGGCATAATCCTATAACTCCCAAATAACAGACTGTTATCATACAAGTATATGTAAGAGAACATAAATTATCTCTTTTTTCAAACATTATAATACAATATTATTATTATACTTAAATAATAATCTTTCTGTATGACTAAATTAATTTGAAAATGTATAAATTCATGACTGTTATATCATTTTCCTTTTTTGAATTATTGAGTTTTCATTAGATGAAAGAATAGGAACTTTTCGATACATATGAAATAAGGAATCAAAAACTAGTTTATAAGTTTTTAAAGGTTTTTCCGAAAGTAATTGTATAGGGACTTCTCTTTGTACAAAAGTACGTTTTTCTTTTTCATAAGCTATCTGATTAACATCATCAGATAGTTCATCTAAAAACAATTAGTCAGCATCAAGATAAATAGATTTCATTTCTTAAATGGAAGATTTATAACTTGATTGTAGTTCCGAATTGAGTGTAGTATCTTTAAGATCTTATATTGTTCTATTTGAATTGCAAATCCCCATAAGACTGAAGGATAAGTAAAAAATAAATTAATGTATTCATATAAATTGGAATGTATTTACTTAATTAAGATTACTTAGAAGATCATTATTTAAATTACGTATAAGTATATTGTAATTATAATTGATCAATGGATTAGTATATAAAAGTGTAGTTTAAAATTTCATAATATGAAAATCTGAAGTAATATTAAATTATATTATGTATCAATTAAGTCAGACATGCTATGCAGAAAATTAAGGATATAATTCATAGTAGCCAAGGAGATACATCAAAATGTCTACAAATAGTGAAATTTATTATGATTTGGAGAAAATTAAGAAGTTTGAGGAAGGATATGAAATAATAGAATTAAATGATGCATTGCATCAGGGCAAGGCTTCCCAATTGCATACATGTAGTTGTCACATCTAAATTAAGTTACCTCGATCAAATGGATGGAATACTTGTCTGAACTAGAGATTGAGTTAAAAGCCATTCTCTTAGATAGAGCACTCATTGTTCCTGATCTAAATCAATATGTTAACAAGCGTCTCTCACCAATGATAGATGTTACTCTCGATAAAGTGTATTGACCTTCTTTCTAACTAGTCTAATTGAGACCTACAAATTAAAGATCTAGTGTTACATTAATGAAATCCTTCTTCTAGTTTAAAAGGTGTCTCTTAAGCTTTGGAAAGAATATCCTCAGATTTCTTTGACACTATTAAAACGCTTGCATTCCATCCAATGCAATTCTTTCTATGATAGTAGAATTAGAGAATTAAGTCTGTATATAGACACTATAAATGATTTCTATGGTGAACGATTACATTATGGTGTTAGTTATGAAGCTGAAGGCTATAATAATCCCTATTAAACAGAGATTTACAATTCCAAGAACTTTTATCCACTAAAGGGAGAGATTTTAGAATAATAAAGAATGAATTAGGATGTATTCACTTTTTCTCCATTTTAAAGAATACAATTACACTATTTCTATAAAAATGGTGGTTTTGCTCTATTGGATGATGCTATTAGAAATTTTAATCTAAATAATTTAGATATCTTTCCAATATTTTAATATCTCAATTCACTTTTAGATAAATAAAAATATTTGAATTATTTCCATCATTTTGAATTTTAGAATTTGGCATAAAAATTAACAGAAGATGAAATTAAGAATTCTAATAGAGATACAATTAAAAAGTTGACTGAAGGAATTGAGAATATGTTTGATTAATTTTATACTTCTTCTTAGAAGAAAGAGTTGATTGCTTTATCTGAAATGAGTGTATTTTTATAATGTTTTCGTTGCACAGCCTTGGAAAAGAGAATTTATGGTATTAAATTATTATATAACTTTAAGGATTATAATAATTTTGTGATAAAATAAATACTGCATAATCAAATGAATTTATGAGTCAATAATATTTTATGTATGATGAATGGTATAAAAATGATAATGTATTAAAATACATTGTAGATAATTAAGTATTTTAAGAGTTATTTGGAGAAAAAGCTCATTTTGAATTGATTAAGAGAAGTTTTCCAATTATTCAATTTCTATATTTACATCATAAATTAAGTAAAGAT
The DNA here is from genome assembly GCA_905182975.1 of Paramecium primaurelia. NCBI lineage: Eukaryota > Ciliophora > Oligohymenophorea > Peniculida > Parameciidae > Paramecium > Paramecium primaurelia. The sequence goes on along the minus strand of CAJJDM010000072.1, from coordinate 342,777 downwards.
GAAATCTTGTGTATTCTCAGATTAGGAAAAGGTAAACATGAAACATGGGATAATATGATATCTAAATTACTTACAGATTTAGCAGAAATCTTATCATTAGAAGATGTTGAAACATTAATATAAAATATATAATAAAGTTAGATTGATTAAAATGGACTTAATTTTATTAAAAGTTTGGGTAGAAACAAATATTTAAGATAAGATTTAGATAATAATTAAAATTAAAAAATTGGAAATAATGATGATACTTTTGGAAAATAGAATGAGAGAATGAGTGGTAAAAGAAAGTATTAATAATATGAAACTAATGATAGAGAAATGGAAGATATGGAATAAAATAAAAATGAAACTATTGAATAATTTGATAGATAGAAGGCTATAAATTTAAAATCTTAAATTGTTGAATTCTTATTAAATATTGTTCATGAATAACCAACTAGTGAAATTGGTTAATCAGCATTTACAATAGCTATCAATTTGATATGTCATCAATTCAAATCACTTAGATAATAATATTTATTAAATGGTTTTTCTAATTTGATTGCAGAAGAGTAACCATTACCAGTTTGTAATTACATAACTGTGTTATAGAAGATTATCTCATCATCTTATCCATTTGATAAATTTAATAATTCTAAAGATGTATTAATATGGATCTAAGAAAAATATGATATTAAATTAAATTTTTTAAGAGTTATGGGAAGAGAAAAATTAAGATTACTTAAAAGGGAAAGTAAGAATTATTTATAAACAATTGAATAATTTGTTAAATTTTATCAATTTCTTCATTAAGATTCAAAAATCACAAGAAATTAATTAATGATATTATGGAAATTATTAGTAGAGAATGCAAAATGTGTAGAAGAAAGAGATCTATTTTTTAATTGGGTAGGAGATGTTAATAAGAAGTTTTTAGATTAAGAGGCTATAGAGTTATTATTTATATCAACTATTAAATGTTCATCTCTTAGTTAATCAATGTTATAATGTTTAACAAATCTTATTCTATATTTTAATGTTCAATATAAAGTAATGAAATTGTAATATGATTAATATACAATTATGGATGCAGATATTATTGGATTGTAAGTATTATGGAAGATATTTAAATAATAAGAGAATTTGGGACCTAAATTATAAGAATTCTTTATTAGACTATTAAGATTTAAATAATAATAGAGTATTTTAAATAAATTAAAATAATTATATTTAGTATAATTATTCAATTAAATTAATAATCCTAATTCTCTATCATTAATAATCAAATTATTAGAAGATTTTGAAGGATATTAATTGATTGAATAAGGGGAAAAGGTATTTGTAACAATTGATAATAAATGTATGAATGCTATGCCTCCAAAAAGATAAGATATTCAATTATTGAGTGGATTACCTGTATTATAAGCTAAATAAATAATTGGATAGAAATTAAATCCATCTTTGAAACCAGATGAATTTGATATATTTTGTAGAGGAACTCTATTTGATGATAATAAAACACTTAAAGATTACAAAGTTAATTAAAAATTGACATTTGTAATATCAAAAAGAGAGATTGCAACAGATGAAATTAATGCATATAATAATACAACCAATTAGATATAAAATGAATATGTACCATCTGATGCAAATGATAGAGTTTAAGAGATTATGCAAATAGTTTAAATATAAGAAAAAGATTTTATTATTTCTGTATTGAAAGAAAAGAATTGGCAAGTAGAAAATGCTATATGTGATATTTTGGATCGTGGAGATCAATTACTTTCAGAATACTAATAAAAGAATCCATAGATTAAGAAATAATAACCTGTAATGAAACAATAAATTGATGAGATTTCATTTGCTTCATTAATCTCAAATAATTATATTGATCAATTATTCATTCTACTTAATTAAGGAAATCAAGAATAAAATACTAAGATTTGGTCTATCTTATAAATGATTCCTAGAAATAAAGAAGTATATGAATTAATTGAATAATCATAAACAGATTGGTGTAATCTATTGTTAGTAGATAACAAATATAAATTATAATATCATTTATAAATTCTTAAAGAATAATTATAATGTGATTTTATTGAAGATTAAGATGAATATGAAAAGCGTAAGAAATTAAGAGAAAACTTCCTACTTTAAGGTGGTTTAAAATTACTATTATTTTAATTAGACAATTCAATTGAAATCTTTATCATAATTTTAGATATATTCTAAATTTACTTTTCTGCTTATTCAATGAGTAGATTAATGATGAATTAAAATGAATTCTTATAACTATTAAAATTGAAGTAAGCTATATAATAGAAAGATGAAGATCCTAAATTATGTAGTCTATTGAGTATATAATTATAGAAATAAGATAAACCAAATATTTAAGGATATGATGAAGCATATTTACTATAATAGGTTTTCTATAATTGTGAATTAGAAGTAGAATGGGATGTATTATTAGATGCTCTCATCTAAAGAATAGGAGTTGAATAAGTATACACAAATATCTTATGTATCTTATATATGAGACCTTAATTACTGAAATTTGAATTGCCAATTAATAGATTAGTTGAATTATTAACTAGTCCAAATGAGGAATAACGAAAAATGACAGCTTATTTCATTCTTACTCTTTAAGATATTGGAAAGAAGAATGGTGTTAATTTAAGTAATGATATTTTAAAGGCATTAATAAAAGGAGAAACTTAATATGATGAATTATATCTAGTGATTGCTGGATTGATTGGTTAAGTGAATGATTTAACATTCTTTGATACTCATTAATTGGCTTAATAGATTATATCATTAATTTCAAATAGAGAAATTATTGAATAAAGATTTATTGAAAATGAAGATAAATTATTGTAAGGCAATCTATTATTATTGACTTCTTTATTATAGGTTGATTAAAACATTAAAGTAGATATTGAATTCACAAGATACTTATATAAATGTTTATTTGAAATGCATAATGATTATTATAAATATCCTGTTTATAAAAGAAAATTAACTAGAAAGAGAGTATTCTAATTATTATTAGAATTATGTAAAGATGAAAACCATTTATAAGAGATCTTACCTTTGATTTAAAATCATCACAAATTGAAGTTTGATATAAATGAAGTAGATATGGATTTGGGAGTTAAAGGTTCACATGGTTTTGTTGGATTAAGAAATCTTGGAGCTACTTGTTATATTAATTCTCTATTACAATAATTCTATATGAATATACCTTTAAGAAAAGGGATTTTGAATGGGTAGATCATGATTACTGAGATGAAAGCTCCTCTCATCTTTGATAATATTAATGCTATTGATTCACCTATTTTACAACGTAAATTGACAGATCATACTTTACATTAATTATAATTAGTATTCATTCAACTCTAAGAATCTGTGAAATAATATATTAATCCACATTAATTGATTAAAACTTTAAAGGGATATGATGGAGAAGTTATAAATGTTCTTATTTAATAGGATTGTAATGAATTCTTTAATTTAATAACTGATAAATTAGAATAGGATTAGAAATTTACTAATTAATCAAATCTAATACCTTAAATATTAGGTGGTACATTAATAAATGAAATTAAATCATTAGAACCTGATTATGATTTTAGAAGAGAAAATGAAGAACCATTTTTAACTGTTTCAGTAGATATTAAACATAAGAAATGTCTTGAAGAAGCATTAGATTTATTTGTTAAAGGAGATGTTTTAGATGGAGAGAATAAATATTTATGTGAAGAAGTATAAAGAAAGATAGATGTTTAAAAGAGATAATATTTTAAGAAATTACCTAATACATTCATTTTCCATCTAAAAAGATTTGAATTTGATTACAATACAATGTTAAGAATTAAAATAAATGATTATTTTGAATTCCCTTAAGAAATAAATATGTTTAAATGGACACGTGATCATATAGTTGAAAATATGGAAATTTAAGATTAAAGTGATTATATGTACATACTTAAAGGAGTATTAGTACATGTTGGTGGTGCAGAAGGAGGACATTATTATTCATTTATTCGAGATGTTGATAAATGGTATGAGTTTAATGATAAAGTTATTTGTCCATTTAAAATAGAGAATTTAAAAACTGAATGTTTTGGAGGAGGTAATAATAATTTATCAGAATGGGGAATAAGTAATAGTAAAAATGCTTATATTTTATTCTATGAGAAAGTAAAACATAATATTCCTGAATAATTATATATGAGAGGTACAAATGAGGAATTATTGATTTAATAAGTAATAAGTGAAAATACTGATTATTTGAAGAATTAATTATTTTGTGCTCAAGATTACTTGAAATTCATTTAAACATTTGTATAAACATTGTAAATCAAAAATCAATTTAAAGTGACTCAATTATTATCTAAAGAAAGTAATTTATATGAATTGGATACTCTTCCATCTTTGAGAATGATTAAATTATTAACTTTCTTCACTTATGAAGTATTACTTAGGAATAAAGATTAATAGATGTTTTAATATAATATTTAGATATTAAGTGATATGTACAAATAAGAACCAGCTGCTAATTTCTGGTTTTTAGATTTATTAAGAAATCAAAAATAATTAATTATTGATTTATTGATAGAATCTTCATATTCAGATGTTAGAAATGCCTTTGCATAATTGATTATTCAATCAATAACTATAATTATAGAATATGAACAATAATATTTATTTGAAGATTCATGTATAGGTAGATTCCTTTAATTCTATATAAAATCACTTTTAGGAATAGTAAAAAATACTCTTAGAAGAGGAACTGAATACTTTTAAGNTTTAATTTAATAACTGATAAATTAGAATAGGATTAGAAATTTACTAATTAATCAAATCTAATACCTTAAATATTAGGTGGTACATTAATAAATGAAATTAAATCATTAGAACCTGATTATGATTTTAGAAGAGAAAATGAAGAACCATTTTTAACTGTTTCAGTAGATATTAAACATAAGAAATGTCTTGAAGAAGCATTAGATTTATTTGTTAAAGGAGATGTTTTAGATGGAGAGAATAAATATTTATGTGAAGAAGTATAAAGAAAGATAGATGTTTAAAAGAGATAATATTTTAAGAAATTACCTAATACATTCATTTTCCATCTAAAAAGATTTGAATTTGATTACAATACAATGTTGAGAATTAAAATAAATGATTATTTTGAATTCCCTTAAGAAATCAATATGTTTAAATGGACACGTGATCATATAGTTGAAAATATGGAAATTTAAGATTAAAGTGATTATATGTACATACTTAAAGGAGTATTAGTACATGTTGGTAGTGCAGAAGGAGGACATTATTATTCATTTATTCGAGATGTTGATAAATGGTATGAGTTTAATGATAAAGTGATTTGTCCATTTAAAATAGAGAATCTAAAAAATGAATGTTTTGGAGGAGGTAATAATAATCTTTCAGAATGGGGAATGAGTAATAGTAAGAATGCTTATATTTTATTCTATGAGAAAGTCAAACATGATATTCCTGAATAATTATATATGAGAGGTATAAATGAGGAATTATTAATTTAATAAGTAAAAAATGAGAATTCTGATTATTTAAAGAATTAGTTATTTTGTACTTAAGATTACTTGAAATTCATTCAAACATTTGTATAAACATTTTAATTCAAAACTCCATTTTTAGTTACTTAATTATTATCAAATGAAAGTAATTTAAGTGAATTAGATACTCTTCCTTCATTTAGAATGATTAAATTATTTACTTTCTTTACTTATGAAGTTTTACTTAGGAATAAAGATTAATAGATGTTTTAATATAATATTTAGTTATTAACTGATATGTACAAATAAGAACCTGCTGCTAATTTCTGGTTTTTAGATTTATTAAGAAATCATAAATAAATAATAATTGATTTATTAATAGAATCTTCACATTCTGATGTTAGAAATGCTTTTGCATAATTGATTATTCAATCAGTAACTTTAATTATAAAACATGAATAATATTATTTATTTGAAGATTCATGTATAGGTAGATTCCTTAAATTCTACATATAATCTCTTTTAGGAATAGTAAAAAATTCTCTCAGAAGAGGAACAGAATATTTTTAAGTTATTAAATATATTTTAGTTAGTAATCAACTCTTAGTGAAACACTTCTATTAACAAGAATACTTTAAATAAGTTTATTAATTATTATAAGAATAAGTTACATCAGCATAAATTGGTACATCATTTAAATCACAATAATAATAAACTAATAATATTGATTAGCCATTGATGGTTATTAGTGATATTATTGCTAAAGTGATAATGAGTTGTAGAACATAAAGTATGATTGAATTAAATGAAGATGCTCCAACATATTTATTCAAAGGATAAAAAGATTTGGATATTGATTAGTATTGGTTAAAGAAATTATTGGATAGTGATGATTTCAAAAAGTATATCTTAGTTATGATATAATTCCAACCTAATTTAATAGATATGATTAAACACATTTGTTGGAAGGATTAGAATATCAGTTATCAAGTAATGTTATAAATAGTAACTTAATTCTTGGATTATAATGTTGATTGGTAATAATTGGAACCTTTTTCATAGACTATTGAGTCGTTGTTCAAAATAAATGATGATTTAGTAGAAAAACGTTTGTAATGTTTATTATGCGAACCTATAAAGACAATATCATTTGTTAAGGGTTATTCAATATTGAATGCTATTAAGTCATAATATGACATAGATAAAAATTATAGTTTTTGCATGATAGCAATACTTGCAAATTTAGCAACATAAGTTAATTATGTTGGGGAATATTTTAAGAATAATAAAGAAAATTTTGAATTCTTACTTTGGAAAGCTAGAGATTATAAAAATATTATGTATGGATTATATTTCCCAAGTATGAAGATCTAAAAGTCTATCCAATAGGTAATTTATTAATAATATTTCTAAGTTATCTGCAATATTTGAGGAGGCTGAAAAACCAACAATATAGATTTGTATTCCAAAATAAAATTAAACAGTTTAAGAGGAACCTGAACCAGAAGACTCAGATATTCAAGTATCTAATCTAATTGAGCAGAATAAGACCAATTATACTTAGACTAAAGAAGATTCTATGGACAATAACACTCCATCTGATAGAGAGAATCCAACTGATGAATTATCAGAATGAATAATAATATATTAATTAAATGGCATCAGCTTTCCCTAAATTACCAGGTTTTGTTCCCACTTAAGAAATAGATGTAACACATACATAATATTAACTAGAAACCAAACTTTAGAAAAGTCTCATCAACCAAACAAGAATAAAATAGAGAAATCAATCATTTATCTAATAAAGAATATGCTGTACCTCGTAAATAACCAATTCAAATACCACCATAAACAGGAATGTTCAATCCTGATTATATGAGTACAACTCATGCAATGCATCTACCTAAAGTAAAATAACAGTTACATCATAGAATTCCAACAATGATTCAGAAGAATTATATTAACCAAGTTGGGTTAAAATGGATAGACATGTTCTAAGATTCAGTGGTTACTTTAAAGAAGCAGTAGTTGAATCTGCACTTGAAAATTATCGTATTCGCAAGATTACAATCTTTTATTATCTTGAAGACCATTCACTTAGTATAACTGAACCTAAATAAGAAAATAGTGGTGTTCCATAAGGAGCATTTCTTAAAAGATAAAAAGTATTCTATTTTATCTATATTAGGTATTAAGAGCAGATAATTCAAAGACTTTTATACTCCCTGAAGATTTCAGAATCAACTAAGATATCATTATCTTTGGTAAGACTATTCGTCTATATGATTGTGATTAATACACTAGAGAGTTCTATGAAGTATAACTTAAATTCTATATCTCTAGTTATAAGGAATACCATAAGAATAATCATTTGTACCATAATAAGATTCTTTTGAAACTAAAACTACAACTAAATTCATTCCTCAAAAAGATACTGTGATGAAAGATTACTTAGAACATAAATTAGGAGGTGGTAAAGTTACTTCTTAAAAGTAATTTTTGGAAAACGATAGAAAAGTATCAATTTAACATATAATTATTAGGTCCTTAAATTTTATGTATTTTCAGATATTGATTATATTCTTCACTATTATTTGGCTGATGACACTATAGAAATCAAAGAAATCAATTCAGCCAATTCAGGAAGAGTTCCATTCCCTATGATGTTGAGAAGGTAAAAATTACCAAGAAAATTCTCACTCAATTAACCTGGATAAACATATGCTGAGGATTTCATTAGACCATAAGATATTTAATATGGATAACCTCTTATTATCTATAATCGCAAAGTTCTCATCAATGGATGTGATCAATTTACAAGATAATATTATTAAGAAAAATTCAATGTTGATTTCCCTTTAGGTGGTCAAGAAGAATATGTTCATTAAGAAAGATCAAGTATTTTATAATATATAAATACTTTAGATATTATAATCCCACCACATAATGGAATTGGTGATGAACAAGATTCTCTTGGATATATCTATAGATTATAGCCTAAGCCTCCCAAGAAGGATTTCTTCAAATGGGTTGATAATCAAGTCAATCTCAGATTCTTGGCTATGTTCAATACTACTAAACCTGAAGATAAGGACAGAGTCTTTGTTATCACATTCTTTTTAAATGACGATAGTCTTTTGATCTATGAACCGACTGTTAGAAATTCAGGTATCTATAAATATATGTAATTTAGGTATTCCTGATGGTAAATTTTTGGAAAAAAAAAAGTATAAGAATGTAAATAATAATAATGAATTCTTTACTCCAGGAGATTTAATTGTAGGGAATGAAGTTTAAATAAATGGATGGAAATTTTAATTATTGGATTGTGATGAATTCACTAAAAAATGGTATTCTGAGAACTTTAAATGAACATATAAATAAATTCATGCCATATTTTATTATTATTATATTCAAACCACTTTGCATTTCATATCTGCCAAATTTCCAATAAAAAACAATACAAATTTCTTATTTTTTTAAAAGAATTATTCAGCACCAGTTTCTCCTCCAAATCCTTATTTTGAACACTTCTTTTTGCTGTATTCTATTTTAATATCCTCATATTATAATAAACATTATTTATTTTAAATATCTAAAGATAATGTAATATGAACTGGTCTTTTTTCTTTTAAAGCTCTAAAATATATTATGAATATTTACTATCTCACAGATTCTCCTATAATCTTTCCTTCTGGTTTTTAAACAGAGAAATTGATTCTACCAGTATTACTTAATCCAAAATAGGCACTACTATTTTATCTATAGAAATAATTATAATTCATTAATTTAGAATGATGAGCAAATCCAACTTGTAATTATTAATTTTAACTAGTATCATATTGTTCAATTTAAATAGTAAATTAATATTTATTTGGATAGGAGAATGTATTTTATGAAACAATTACTACTTATTAATCTTATGATGTTATTGTTATGATATTTCCATTTTCGATAGTACTTTTATTACCCTATAAACTATAAAATTAAATTGATTTCTCTAAAGATAATAATTTAGGTATCTCTTAAAGTGTTTCCAATATATCATTTTATATTTACTATAATAATTATATGAAAATACATTTAAGTCTTTTTTCTACAACTTTAAGCTTTGTTACAATAAACATTTATATATTGTAAATATTTATTATTTGCTCTATTCAATTTCAGGTTTATTAATTATAGCATTTAATTCTTAATTTAATTTTACTTTGTTTATATCACCATTTTAATATGATTAATACAATCTTACTATTTCTTGACAATTTGTAACATTTTTAAGTAAATCAAAAAATTCTATCTCTTTTTATTGTATTTCTTTAGGTGTCAATTAATTATAATAAACTTGTAAGTCTTCTCTAAATTAATTTGATATATAATTAATACTAAAAGGTGTCAAATTTCAACAATATATCATTTTATATTTAAACAAATTCTCTATCCACAACACTAGCCAAATCTTATTTACTTCTAAGTTTTGTAACAAAATCAATCACTTTAGAGTTTTCCAATTTAATGTTATTCTATAGAATGTATTATATTAATTACATTTAAAATATCATCTATAAATAGACATTATTCTGGATGATCAGAATGATCTTCAATTATACATTAAACACAAGCTAAATGTGATTTGCATGCTGATTCTAAACAAATCAAATCAATTTATTAATCTTTGTGTTTTGAACAATATTGCATTAAAATTAATATATAATATTTATTTGATTATAATCATCCAAATCAATCAATCATTCATTTTTTTAACCAAATGAATTTCCAGCTCTTATTTTTTTAATTAAAAATGCCAAAGCTATCAACAATTAAATTACACCTACAACAATGAAGGCAATTGAAAGAAATAAATTCTTTCCACCAAATGGTCCTGATGTAGAAAGTACAATATTCTTAGCTCCTGCAAACATTTAAGGATTGTAATTATTTTAAAATTCGAATGTGTAATCTCCTTCTTCTATATCTTATTCTATGCGTCCCCATAATTTTCTAAATGTAGGCAATCCTGCAGTTCTCATCCAAACAATGAAATGTTCATTTTCAGGGTCAATCCATTAAGTACTCTCAGAATTAGGTGCTCTTTTATATTTTTTACCTTTATCATTAGGCCAACTGATTCCAGTTTAATTTAAAGCTATATTTTTCCCTGATAAACTTAATGCATAAGTATCATTAAAGAAACTCTTTGCCACTAATCCACAAGGACTGGCAATATCATCTGGTTTACGTTCTGTTGGAACAGGAATATTTTGTTCTGTTATATATACATCCTATTACCATACTTCCAGATCCTTATTGTAAATGATGGGGTCACAATATTTCTCTGCATCTGAAAGTGAAATTTCTTCTCCTGATAATTAAGTTGATGATTTTGATTTCACATACCGTCTATGATTTTGATAAAAATTCTCAAGTTCATAATAAAAATAAATAGGTGCTTTCATGTTATCCAATTTCTGAATAAAACTACATTTCTTATTATATTCAACAGGTGAACATTTTTGATCATATTTGTAAATGGTTACTTCCTATATGTGATTATTGATCACTGTTATCACTATTCCCAAAGCTACAAAAATCACACCAATTATTGAAAACAATGCTATTGTACTTCCAACTGAAGGTACTGGATGCCATTTCTTAAAGAAAAGCCAATGCAGAAATCCTTTCGAATCACTCATTAATTAATTAAATATCTTTTGATGACTTAGAAATCAGCATTATTATTTACATCAATCCATTAAGTAAGCATCATCCAATAGAATTACTTAAAAAAATCAATCAAATTCTACTATTTATCAAAGATGAGATTAAATATAGAAAATTAATCTTAAAATTGAAAATGGAATAAGTTTCATTATTTATCATATCATTAGTAAATTGATAAAGAGTTAAAATTGATGATACCATATTCAATAATAATTTATAATAATATCATTTTTATAACATAAGAAGTCCTTAAGTGTTAATGTAAGGAAATATGATAATTATAAGTAATATGGCATATACAATAAAGTTTACTACAAAGTTATTAAAGAATGATGTCAAATTTTGAGTGAGAATTATTATTTAAAACATATATAAAAATAAATAAATGTATGAAAGTAGAAACAATTCAGTTCCTAGATCATTATAATAATTGCAATACTTGAAATAATTTCATATCATGGATATTACTAATGATAAACAATAGATAACAAATTATCTTGATATTTTAAATTAGGAAACAGATGTATATTATCTATTTGATTCTTTTCATTCTCTTTTGAATTCTGTTAAATAAGCCGAAGAAGCAAAAATAACTAATAAACCTAGATAAAATACTATTGATTGGTGGAAATTAACTAATCAATCTTACAGCTGGGCAGGCTTGAAAAATATCAAAGGAATTACTAACACACCTTCTAAAATAAGAGTAACTAATGATAGTAGTAGTCATGGCAGATAGATTGGTTAGGTTGAATTGCAGATTTTCAGTGAAAAGGATCTCGAAACTAATAAACAAGATAGAATTCTGCTTAGTGTATATTAACTATAAAATAAGTATTACAAATGTCATATGGGATTTTGCCAGTTATAAAAATTAGAAGGTTAAGTAGTAATCATTAATAAATTATACATAGCTAAATGGTATAGAAAGGTAGGTAATTATTTAGAATTGATACATGAATTTATTAAATATATCTTAAATGTCTTGTAAGCATCAAGAGTAAAGATCAAAATTAATTCTAGTTAAGGATCTTAAATTAAGTATCTCTAATAATTAGGATTCAAATTATCTTAAACTATTCCATTAATAAATGATCTAAAAATATTTACTTTAATTTTAGACAAATAATGATTCACTATTATTATTTAATATTTCATAATAATATATATATATATATATATAAATAAATAATTTATAATGCAACTTCCATAAATCAAATACAATGCTACATTTATGAGCACTCTAAATATAAAGAATGAAAAATGCATTAATCGATTTATGTATCAAGGCTATGATTGTTTCTTATATGCTTATTTTCTGACTTAGCTGAAAAAATCAAACATTGCACTACTAGCTTAATCAGTCTCTTTTTCAGCCTATCCTTATTATTGTGGTGTATTAACTGATTTCTTATTCTATTTTCTTACTTTTTTTGGTGCATCTTAAGTATCACCTTAATTACCTTATTCAGCTAAAACAATTAAATAAAATATTAATACCTTATGCACCTTAATTTTATATTGATTATTATTATTATCTAGATGCTTTGGCTCTACCACCTCCTCTACGATTGCCACCTTTTTCTCTCTATATAACAACAATTGTAGTTTTCTTATGATAATTATCTTCATAATTAATAGGTATCATATTCTTAAAATCCTAATATGATTTGGCATAAATGGAATCTAATTCTGAAGTATCTGGTTTGAATCTAAGATTAGCATCAAGAAATTGTTGATCGACTTCTTCATCTTCTTAATCTTAATCATATTAATCATATCCACAAACAATTTAATAGTACATACCTTCTTTTAGATATAGTTTAGGATTGAGATGAAACAATCGAAAACAAGGATAAATGCAAAGAAATATATTTGTACCTAAAACTTTATTACATCCTAAACATGAAGCAGTTGTTTTGGATAATATACTTTTACTCAAACACACTTAACATCTTGCATTTCCATTATGTATTGGACAATGATATAATTGATCATTAACTATACCAACTGTTTAATCTGTTTGACAAGATTTATCTACTTAAAGTGAGCCATCTTTTCTCAATAAAGGTTTTGGATTCTTATAATCAATAAGTTTATTAATTAGTTATAGAGCTAATTCAGTTTTAAATGTTTTAATTTCTTATTTTTTTAGGATACGTATGTTATGTAAGATGGATTCAATTACAAAAATGAAAATAATCTTAGAATTTGAATTAATTGAAGTATTTTCAGGTTCTGATGGTTGGATAGCTATTTTCTCTTCAGTAAATTACATTTGTGATAATTCTTATAAGTATTAATTTCTTTACTATAAAGATTGCAATGAAACACAAGTAATCCATTATTGATTCTTATAACATAAATAAATAGGTTCTTTATTTTTAGAAGAGTAAAATACTTATTAATCTCCTGTTGGTGGATGTGGTAATAATGAATGTTACATAAGATCAGTGCAAACAAATATCTTCTATTAATATAATTGTAAGACTGATTCAGCATTGAGTAATCCTTGACTATAAACAATGTGTCTTCCTAGATGATAAGGTTCAAACATCATTCTCAATCTTTTTTGTAAATCTCTATGACTATTTAAATCTAATGTCTTATTAATTGGAGTTGCCCAAAAGAATTACTATAAAATGATTCCAGATTCTTTATCTATTAATTGATACCATTATATTTTTGTTGAATAAATTAGAGTATAGAAATTCGATATTAAAAATAATTCTTAACCTGGTAATATTAATTTCTTAAATCTATCATTTAATTCTTAAGTAAATTAAGGTAGAAATTCTTGTCTAAAGAATGATTGAGCATTGAACTCCAATTTAACTGCTAATTAAGATTCTGTCTATAATTTTGGTTAAATGATTTCTACTCTCTAATCAATATCATCAAATTGTTATTGTGTGATTATAGATTTAATACCACCACCTGCAATCCAATCTTCTCCATAAAAATATTCATTTATATCTGGTAGTCTCATGTATCCCATAATTAATTTGGTTCCTAAATATAACCAGAATTCAGGTTCACTTGTTTAACAAGTTTTCATTAGTTCTTTGAATCTAGTTTCACCAAACAAGAGTCTTATCATATCTTATGGATTATCTTTGTATTCCAACATTCTAAATTAACCAGAAAACTTAGGTGCTATCATATTATTTAATTGAGTAAATAGAGTCCAATCTTAATTTTCTATATCTTATACTATGCCATCATCCTCCTAAACTATTTCTTCCAATAAAGCTTGATGTTTCCTCTGTTATTGATTCAATGGCTTATTTTATGGTGGAGGTATAGGTTATTATAATAATTAAGTGATTTTTTGTTATTTTTCAACCTAGGAATTTTCATTTTCTCCTACTTCTATAGGAGTCTAATTTTCAATAGGTTTTTTTCTGAAAAATGAGGATGGAGTAGTATCTTCAATCTTTTGCTTTAGAATACTTATATTGGGAGGTGGTTATAATTCATCATCAGAATCGATAACAATAGGGTTCTTATTCTTCTTTGAAGATGAAACTGTGGTTGGGATAGGTTAAGTAAAAGAGAAGAACTCTTTTTAAGGTTTCTTTAATGCAGGTTCAGGTTTTAACATTTATTCAAGCAGAGAAGATTTATCTTCAGAAGTTTTGTTTTCAAAAGGCTTTTAGATATCAGGTTATAATTCTTCAGAGGATCTTTATGAGGGTGGAGGTAAAACAACTTCTTATTTTTCAGAATCATTCTATGAATTGGCTAAGGGATCATCATTTGATTGTGGAGAAACAATATTATTTTTTTCATTCTTTGCTGTCTTTTTAGGAGTGGTTTCATCATCATCTTGAATATCATCATCAATAATAATAGAAGTTTATCTCTTTTTTTTATAAAGTAATTTGCAATCTGCTTCTTAACTCTTTTTATCTTCATCATTACTTTCTAATGCAGCCAATATGACAAGAGAATTAACATCTTACCTAGGATGTATAGGTTAATCATCTTATTACAAAGGTTCTTGGTTTTGAATTGGTTATGGAGATTAATGTTAGAGTTGATTTCTTTATTAGGGATCTTAATTATCTTCTTAGATCAATAATTGTATTATATGATCAACTGTGTTATTAGTTTATTATATTTGATCATGTTTAGGAAGTGGATCAATATTCACATGTTGGGATGATTGATTTTGAATAATGGGTTATGGGATTTAATTCACTAATTCATAGAGGAGTTGAGACTCAAGTTGAGGCTAATTTGATGTTATTTCTGACATTATGTATAATATAATTGAAAAAGAGTGTGGTTTATTTTGTGCTTATATGAAAATTATTTCCTGGATTTTTATTATAATTTGGATGAAGTAATCCTTCTAAATCAAATCTGAAATGTATATAATTAGTATTATTGATAAAGACAGCTTTGTTTTAAGATTGTATTCCTAGGTTCAAGTTCAGTTGGTAAGAGTTCACTCATCAAAAGATTTTTAAGAAATGAATTCGCAATGAAATCAATGAGTACAGTAGGAGTGGCATGTGTAAAAATATAAATGTTTATATTATAAGGAGTCTAAAATAGTTATAATAAATAATCAATAAGTGAAAGTATAAATGTGGGATACAGCAGGATAAGAGAGATTTAGATCATTAACTAAAAATTATTATAGAGGTTGTGATGCAGTTGTAATAGTATATGATGTTACAAATATGAAGAGTTTTGATCAAATAAATAATTGGATTGCAGATTTTGATGAGTATATCTATAACATCTATTAAAAGTAAATGTGAAAAACCAGCAATCAAAATGTTATTGGGTAATAAAATTGATATGCAAACCAGAGATGTAAGTACTGAATTAGGAATAGCATATTCAAAAAGGAAGAAAATAATATTTGAAGAAGTCTCTGCTAAAGATAATATTAATGTTGAAAATGCTATAATGAGATTAATTGGAATCTTAGTATCACAAACTAAAATAGAATCAGGAGACAAGAATCTTCGTAGAGGATCTATGGCTGAAACAAAATAAATTATTATTGAAGATCCTTTCATTAATAAATCAGCTAGATTATATAAGGATGCATCCATCTCTGATCATTCTAAATTATAAGCAATTAAATCAAATGATGATAGTTTACAAGAAGATATACAAATAAATAACACATCTAATCATTAATTAAC
The DNA here is from genome assembly GCA_905182975.1 of Paramecium primaurelia. Classification (NCBI taxonomy): domain Eukaryota; phylum Ciliophora; class Oligohymenophorea; order Peniculida; family Parameciidae; genus Paramecium; species Paramecium primaurelia. Next base: position 326,372 of record CAJJDM010000072.1, on the reverse strand, counting down.
ATTCTCTTAAGATAATCATAATAATATGAACCTTAATTCATAATAGCCTACAAATAATATTAAACTAATTCATCCAAGATAATCTGGTATTATAAGGGATGAGTATATTAGAAAACATTCATCTAATTAAAATTGTATGTGTTCTTGTTGAATATTTATTTATCTCTGTTAATTAATTACCAAAAAAGATTTAAAAATTTATTTTAAATATAATGCCAAAGGGATAGACAACTACAACCTAAAAAGCTTAAAAGGCAGCAAAAAATACCAGAGTTGCCAAAAAAGTAGTCAGAGCTAGAAAACATTTCTAAAATAGATTCCATACCACTAAACCATTAGCATTAACTAGAAAACCTAAATTTACCAGATTAACAAGATAATTAAAACCAATCAATAAGGGTTTAGATTTCTAAAATGTCCTTAAACATCCACTCATTACAGAAAAAGATATGAAAAAGATGGAAGATGAAAACACTATGGTCTTCTATGTTAATTCAAAATCAACTAAACCATAAATAAAAAGAGCATTTTCTAAAATTTATGATGTTAAAGTTAGAAAAGTCAATGTATTTAATCTAAATTTATCATTAGATCTTAAATACATTTGGTGGAAAGAAGAAGGCATACATTAGATTAGGAGGAGAAAATGATGCACTTAATTTGGCCAATAAAATCGGTATCATCTGAGTGACAATTATATTACATAAGTAAAATATATATATATATATTCAAATTTATCCAAAATATTTTTATCTATTATGAACCATTCCATTAGAAACATTTATACATTTAGAAAGAAACAAAAAAGCTTCAATAAAACCTTTGCTGCTAAATATATCAAATAATTACTCACTAATACCTAAACACTATCTACTCCAATTCCTTATTTAAGAATTGAAGAAGAAATCAATGAACATACTAAAATAGAAGATTCCTTAAATATAAAGTAATCAATTGATGATTCCTCATTGCATTCCTCTCATATCATCTAAATTAATCATAACATTAAAAAAAGAGCCAATTTAGATTGTGATAATTATCGCTTGATCTATAGACTCAACTCTAAATCTTGTGTTATTCCCTGTAGAGTTTCCTTAAGAAAATTTAAAATGAACTAATAAGATCTCAAATTTATGGAGGATTTTGATAATCTAAAATCTTAGTTGCAATTTAAATAACCTAATGAAATTGATTTTCTGACTCCCTTCAATGAGTTTTATCAAAAGATAAATGAAATTGTATTGAATCAACTATGAATTTGTTATCATAATATTTACTAATAAAAACTATTATAAAAATTGCGGCTTTTTTGAAAATCAACTATTTATAATTTATAATGCCATTTTGGTTGATTAACTTAGAAACAGACATTATGTTAGGTCTTATACCAAAATCCCTCAATCTCTCAATAGTTATTATGATTATCTTTTTCATCATAAACATTCTCACTTTAATAATTAAAGAATCTTAAATTACAAATTATAAATACTGTACTATCTCTACCTTATCTTACTATAATGAAAAAAAGAGAATATTTGTTATTAAAATAAGTAATATTTGATTTTTTCAGTACACCTTTTAATTTATTTTACAATAGAAAAGATTATTATATAAAAGTTTAAATGGCATAATAAAAATAATTAATATCTTAAAACTGGGTAATTTTATTTGAAAACTGTTATAATAAATATATAATTCCACTTTTTTTCAATTCCCCATTTTTGTAATGACTTTTTCAATAAAGATTTATCAAATAATAAGACAAATTGAATAATGATTGATATAATAATATTTAATATATCAAACTTGAATATTGCTAAAATCTACTGATTAGACTAATTGTAAAGCCTACTCACTTATGGCTTATTCTCGTTAGAATTCATTCTTTGTATCATTGTAGATCTAAACTTCATCAGCATAGAGATCATTTTCCAATTGAAGTTGTTATTCATATGAAGTTTGATCAGCTGCTCTTTAGTCTCTGAAAGCAGTAACTTAATCAATTTTTTCTATTAAGTTTATAAATTGATATACCTAAAGTTGCAGTTAAATCAACATTTAAAGCATTGATTTGTCTTTAGAATTCAGCATATTCAGCATTCAATTATTCAATTCTGGCTTCAAATTCTTCTTAATCCTAAACTTCTTATAAAGATAGATCATTAATGGAATCAACAATAGCATTTCTAAATTCATTCAAACTATCAACAATTTAACTCAAGACTCCTTAATCTGAGAAGTTTTGATTTGAAGCTAAGGTAATCAAGGCTTTTAAGAAAGGAGCCATCTTGCTTCTAGGTTTGATGCTTGATTCTATTTTTTTGAGTGAATTTTAGAATTTCTTCACTTATGCTAATGATGGATTGTTGAGTGTTGATAAAAGTGACAAAGCATCATCTACTGCAGCAGTGGCATCATTTAATTCTGCTACTTAGGCTTCGTAAGCTTCATGTTCTTATTCTCTTGTTAAATTCTCTTCATCTACCTTTTATCTATTTTATTCTTAATATTCTTCTAATGTAGCAATTCTTAATTCTAATTATTCTTTTCTTGGAATTAAAAGATTCTCAATAACATCATCTGATCTACTAACATCTATTTATGCTTATTAAATCTATTGATTGAGTTAAACAAGTAATGAATTGTGTTCATTAGTTCTGCGTTAAAAATTGAAGTCAAGCAACTCAAGTCCATCTTCTAGATCATTAACAAGTTCTTCAATTGCGTCTAATAACTCTGAAACTGATCCTCCAGCCATTGAATGTAATTCAACTAAATGAAGTAAGGCTCTTCCATAATTTGTCTTTTATAATTCAGATTGCAACTTTTATGGACTTTAACTCTTTAGCTTAGCACAAGTTGCCAAAGAAATGAGTAATATTAAGATCACTATTCTCATTTTTTTTAAATATTATTATATTTATCATATACCGTTTTTGATTATATATCTCTGATTATATATCTTTAACAAAATAATTACTCTAAATAAAATGCATCTTAATTATCTTCCTCTCTATTATCAACCCTTAATATCTTCATTCCAAAAAAATCATTTTAATTAAACATTTTCTTGTTATTTAATTTATTAAGTCTCTTTAAATAAACTTTAATGATTCCTTTTTTATTTCTGATGAATTTCAATATACTAATAAGACAATTTTTATTTGATAAAATTTTATTATACTTATATAGATCCTTAATTCAATAATAGCCAATGAAAATAAATTAATCATGTAATTGATCTAAATTTATATTGACTCATATTTTTTTTTTCATAAATAAAAATAAAATATGAGTAATATTAGCCAAGATGATGAATATGATGAAGAATATTAAATGGACGATTATGACTAAGATTCAAATCTCATCTACAGTCTTCAAATTCTGAAAAGAAGTTCATCTACAAAGTTTTAATCATTATATTTTAGTTAGGAAATTCTAGAGTTGAAAGATGTATTGAACTATATAGATTAATTAATAACTAATATTGGAGAGCTATTAAATTTGGATGCAGATAATACATATGAAGTATCAATATTTTTAAATGTAGATTCTAATTTTTTATAATTGGAACAAAGATCGTATTGAAAGTGAATATCATGAAAAGATTCTGGAATAATTATAAAAATAAGGAATAGTTAATAATCATTCTGCAATATGTTAAATAGATAAAATCATGACCTGTTCATTATGTCTAGAAGATGCTAAATTAGTTAAGTTAGGATGTGGACATTAATTTTGTATGAGCTGCATTTAATAAACTATTGCATAAAGATTTACAAAAGAATAATTTTTGATTATTCCTTGTTTATAATATGGTTGTAAATATAGATTACCAATTTCAATGATAAAGAAATTATCTAAACCTGATGATTTTTAAAAAATAGTTTGTAGAAAATTTATTGAAACAAATAAAACACTTGCATATTGTTAAGGAGTTAATTGCAAGAAAATATTAAAGCCAAAAGATTCATCATTAACAACTGTCACATGCCCTTGTGGTACTCAATTTTGTTTTAGATGCAAAAATGAATTACATATACCAGTTCCTTGTGATATGGCTAAAACATGGGTCTCTGAAATCACAAAAAATGAAGCCAATATAAAATGGATTGTACTCAATACAAAAATATGTCCTTTTTGTAAAAGACCTGTTGAACGATCAGATGGATGTAATTACTTAATGTGTAAACCTCCAGGAGGTTGTGGATAAGCATTCTGTTATGTTTGTAGTAATCCTTGGGAACCAGATCATAAAGATCATTTTAAATGCAGCAAATATGTTCCTCCTGCAAATAATTTAGAAAAAGAAAAAGAAATCCTAGCTAGATATAATTTTTATTATGAAAGATTTTTGAATTCGAATTCTGCAGTTGAATAAACATAAAATAGATTGAAATAATTAAAAGAAAAGCATTATTAAGAAATATAAGAAATTTATGAAGTTACTTCTCTTCAAGCAGGATTTTTGGAAGAAGCACTAAATGAATTAGTGAAATCTAGATAAATTTTAAAATGGTATTCAATTAATTCTATTATTAAGGACATATTGTCTAGGATTCTTTATATCATAAACTAACCCTAATTCATCCAAATTATTTGATAATTATTAAAAAGAGTTTGAACATTCTTGTGAATAACTAGGAATATTGTGCATGCAATTTTTTAATGAATTAGAGAAATTGTAAAATTAATATACAAGGCAATAAACTACATTAGAATAAAGATAATGTGATTTTTAAGAAAAAAAAGATAAAATCTAAAAGTTATAGAACAAATGCCAATTATTAAGAGAAAACTTATTGAAAGATAGCTAAAATGGAGAAATTATGAATTGAGTTAATAAAATCTATAAATATTATTAAAAAACAAAAATTGTTTACATTCTAAGTTATCTTTAATATTCTTATTTAACCTTATCTTAATTTAATATTGAATGAAACTATATTTTATCAAATTATAAAGAAAAATATAATTTTTAGATATTCTATTAATAAGTAATATCGATCAATAATTTTAATTTATTCTTTATGTAGAAGATAGCCAAAAATTCAATCATATTACACATTTAAATTATTTTATAATGAATTTTAGAAAATTGTGAAATTTATTCTAAAAAACATTTCTTATATTAATATTTATATATATATTTTTAATTTAGAGTAAAATTATAATTGATGAAATAAAAAGTAATTAACCCATAAATACTAAAAATTTTTTAAGTGGTTTGATTATGTTTCATCTTTACATAACCAAAGTAACTTATCGTATGCTGATTAAAGAAATAATTTTGGCTAATATGAAAATAAATATTTTAACTTAGTTTAATCAATGTTGATTATTATGATATTTTATTAGTAGATTAAAAATTTACTAAATAATATTTAAAATATTTGTGGTTCTATGTTTTCTATAATGTGGTAACATTGAAGATTAGTTTCTTATTATTAGATATTTTGTGTGGAAATCAATAAATGTTAATATTTTGAATTAGTTAATTTCTAAAATCAGATCACATAAAATCAATTCATAATTTTTTTTCATTTTTATGAATATAATCATGATGGATGAATTTCTTAAATTATGTTTAATGAAGTTAATAATGAGAATTATTTTTTTTAATACTTGAAAAGATAACTTAAAATAAAAAATAGTATATTTAATAAATGATTGAATGGGAAGATTTTAAACTGGAAATTATTTGTTATATTGAATGATTATGAATGATATACTAATTATTTAATTATGATTCATTTATTTTCATCATTATAATTTTGAATAATAATATATATTATATTTTTTTTTATTCATAATCCAACCTAACTTAATATTTATTAATAATTAAATATATATAAAAGATTTTGTATATGTATATTTATATAAAACGAAAATTATTATTTGAAATAAATTCTTGATTTTAATAGATAATAATAATAAAATATTAACAAAGTTAATTTAATTTATAAATGATCAGATATTTTCATAATTGATTAAACATAATATTAAAATAGTGAATTAATTTATAAATGATAAGTAATTTTATAATAAAGTAAATAAAATAATAAAATATTGCATTAATTTATAAATGACATGATTAGTATAATTTAATATTTAATAACATAATCAATTGAAATCAGTTACATTATTATATTAAAGATCTTTTTAGATTTATAATTAATATTATAAAAATATTTCTTAAATGAAATCGAATATATAAAAGTAAATAATAATATTAAATATATATAATATAATCATAATATTTTATATATATTAATTTATTTTTTATTTAATTAATAAAAGTCAGTTTAGTCTGTTTTAAAATATACAAAAAAATCAGATTCTAAAAGCAACTAAAAATTATTTGCCAATATATTTTTGAAGAGTTTATCAAGTAAACTAATCGTTTCTTTTGAAATTTACATTTTATCAAAATAAAATCAGTTATCTATAAAATCAGATACATTAAAATGTATAAAGTGAAATAAAGAGTATAAATGAATTAATAATGGTTTAGATATAGGCAATTTAATTGTAGAGAAAAAATGAGTAATATAATTTAAAAAAGTAACTTATTTAGAAAATAACCTATGCTAATGATGCGTATATGAAATATTAATTGTGATATTTAAAACTTATGTTTGAAATAGCATTTTAATATTGATTAAAAATTTTCTTTAAATGAACTATCATTAGAACAAGAGTTTTAACATAATAAAAAAATTAAATTCCAGTGTTCATTTAAATATGGTCAGATGATAAATATTGAGATTAAATGGAATAATTGAATTGGAGGGTTTTATTAATTATAGATATAATATGAAAATCATAATTTTTAAATATTAAATGTTTTTTCTCTACATATTCAGCATACTGTCGTTAAAGTAGAAGTTATTTTTATTAGAAGTTTTTAAAATGGAAGTTCCTCTTGTGGTGTTTTCAATGTAGTAACATCACCTGAAAATGAACAAAGGACAATATTCTAAGATCTTTCAGAAGAAATAAATAAGGACTATTCATGGGGGGTTTGGACAAGATATATGCCAAAATATGAGCCAATTGAAGACTTGGCTTAGAAAACAAAAATGATGCATGTATTATCAGAAAGTTTAGATAAAAGAAATCATTTAGTTTATTATATAGTTTTAGATAGAGAGGAATTATATATGTATCATAAGTTATTCATCTATCTTAATAATTATGTTGAAATAAGAGAATTGAAAGTTAATTAGGAGTTAATACAAGATAATTGGGTTTTTTTCTATTTTTGTTATTCATCAAGTTCGTAAATTTATAATATATTTCTTTACATTAATGGAAATAAAGAAAATGTGCAAATGATATAAGGAGGACCATATAAAATAGAAAATGAAGGGCTAAAAATATACTAATTAGGAGGTAATCAAACAATCCGTTATTAAAATACTTTGTTGCAAGAATCAATAATTTCTTTGAGTCCCTTTTCAGGAGAAATATCAGATATGGACTTAAGAATTGGAACATCAAATATATATGATGATATCACTACTTTCTTATTAAATGTTGATGATGCAAATTGTGTAATTTTGTTATGTAAAAATGTGATGACAACTGAGTTGGTATTATAAAAATAATATCTGGGAGACTTTGATAGACTATAATTATATTATGCCGATAGTAAATTTATGATTTATGGATGGGTTAAATTAAATGAATTAGAAGAAGTAAAAAATATAAGTTAATTTATTAGTTATCTACTGTAAAATCAGTTTTAATGAGAGCTAGTTTAAGAAGAACTTATTTTGATGATCTTTATCAAGGTGATAGAGCTTTTTATTGGGAATATTTGTAAAGCAATTAAAATAATGAATAAAACGGATTTTCTGTAACTACATATCATAATGATCCAACTAAACCACTTTCTTAATATAAATCTCTTGATACAGACTCATGGGTATTAACAGGAGCATAATATTAATCAGCTATTACATTTTGGCATTGGTTTGTCTATTAAGAAGGAGTTAATGATGTTAACAATATTAGGTTATCTATTTATTTTGGTTAAAGTAAAAAGACTTAAATTTTATAAATGAGACAAATTCATTTTGAAAAGTCTTCATTATACTTTACAATAGGAGGTGATAAGTTCAATAAGAATTTTAGAGGAGAAATTCGTAATTTAACATTTTATTATTGTTTTACTTAAGATACACCTAAAACTAAATGTAAAATAATTTATATATTAACTAGTATGTCATTATAGTTGTAAAAGTTGTTTTGGACCTGAATAAAGCTAATGTCTTGAGTGTGATGAGTCTGATTCATAAAAAAGAACATTAAATTAAGGATCTTGTAAATGTCAATCAGGATATATTGATAATAAAGAAAAAGGATGCTAACGTAATTGTTAATTTTAATATATAAGCTATATCATCACTTGTTACAATTGAGATTTAAGAAGCATTAGATATTGATGATTCAAATTGTAAGTTAGGTGAATTCTTAGTTTTATTATATGGAAAGTCATATTGTTTAACATGTCCTGGTTAATATACTGCTTGGAGTTTAAATTGTGTTGAGTGTATAGCTGATCCATTACATTGGTATTTAAATCCAATTTGTAAAAGTGATTACTTTTAACCTTTATAAGATGATAGCAATTATGTTTTTTTAGAAACATAACGTAATGAGATAGATTATTAATACTATTTGATAAATTAATTTGATTTATTAGAATAACCAATAGTGGAACTTTGTTCTGGATGTTCAGGATAAACAAATAATAATTTTAATTTTATTGAAAATTATTAATTAAATATACTTTCTAGATTTGCATGTAAGACTTGTTATTCTGTTATTAATGGTGAATGCATTAATGTTCATAAAGACTGTATTCGTTGTGATTCTTCTGCTATTTGTTTAGAATGTTTAAGTAATTATACATTATATGATGGATAATGTTATGAATGTCCTAATTATTGTCCAAATTGCAAAAAGAATAATACAGATATTTATTGTTAGAATTGTATATCTGGTTATTTTTATAATTCTACTTCTGAATAATGTATTTAATGCGGTTAATATTGTTCTGTGTGCATATATAATGAAGTATTACCATATTTATAATGTGTTCGATGTATTGATGATAAATAATATTTTATATCTGCAGACAGATAAATGTGTAGATTGAAAAATATAGAACATTGTGATATTTAAGGAGAAGAATTTATAATATAAGATACACTTAATTTTACTATAAAAGATAGGAATATTCCATATGCATCAACAATTGATATTGATACAAATTATACTACTTAACCTACATTCTAAGTTTGTATATTATGTGAAGATTAATATGTGAATAAATTAGCTTTATATTCATCAAATGAATGTGTTCATGCAAGTGATACAAGTAAATTGCCAGGTTTAAGAGATGAACTTAAATAATTAGTATTAGAATCTTAGAATTATTAATACTAATTATCATTTTCTAATTGGGCTAGTCCAACTACAAATTATACTGTAATTTATGGTAAACCAACTAAACTATGGATTAATAATAATTCTAATTTATCATCTTAAGTTTATTACAATTTTAGTAGTGTTGTAATTTCAAATAATTATAATTATGATGATCCTGCACTTAAATGTACAGATCCACATTGTATAGATTGTATAAAAAATTATATATGGTCATAAGAATTTTGTATAAAATGTCAAAATGGATATTATTCAAGTGCTTTCACAGGAATTTGTTATGTATGTTCAGAAGATTGCTAAGATTGTTTATAATAACATATTGTTTATTAAGATGCTTGGAAATGGTAAATCATCCCATATTATCAATATCGAAGTAATATATTCTTTGGGTTTCATTACTATAGTTATTATTGCACTTCTACAGATAACAAAATGTATGATTAAGTATGTACTAAATGTAAAGGTAAAGATGCTTTAAAGGATGGTAAATGTTATAAACATTGTAATTGTGATGAATGTATATTTTAAAATGGTTAGAATAAATGTTTAAAATGCAAAGACTCTAAGACATATATAGATGGTTAATGTGTATAATGTCCTAATTATTGTGATGTTTGTAAATAATTAACAAATTCAGAAATCAATGAAATTAATCCATACTTTGATCCAATTGATACATCTTTGTATAAATATGCTAAATAATGTTTAAAGAAATAAAGTAATCCTCCTGAAAAGGGTTTTATTTATCATGATTCTAATTTAGGATTGGAAGTTAATTGTTTAAATGATGATTAATTACCATGTTATAAATATGCTGAAAAGATATTAAATTTATATTGTAGTTAAGAGAGTTTTGATACGGATTTTGTATCAATTACAAATGAAAATGATAAATTAATATTTCAAGATTAAAATATTCTTTTAAATGAAATATTCTCATAATAACCTTCAACACATTTTCCAAATTAAGAAAATGATTACTTAATTGATTTATTTAATTAGAAAAGTGTTAAACTTATGAGATACATACTTAAAATTAAACCAAATTCTGGAGAATGTAAAATTGACAAGAATACATTTGTTTATTCTAAATTAAGAAAGAATGTATTTATGCTTCAATCTTTAGAATTGATATTTGAATCAACTCTTGATATTCCTATCTATTTTGGTAATAATGTTACTTTTTAATAATTTACTTAAATTACTTTCAAAAATATACTCTTAGATTCTCTTTCAGGATCTGTTAACATTTATTTTACTAATAATTAAGATATATTATTTAATTTAAATTAAATTATTGTATCAAATGGAAATAATTTAAAATTATAATTTATAATAGAAAATCCAAAATCAATTATTCTTAAAGAAGTGACATTGAAAAATACAGAACTTGTAAATGTAGATGGATTTATAAATTATTATTTCACAAAACCTAAATTAGATAATAAATTGATTATTTCTGTAAATAATCTTATAATTTAGAATTCTTAAATAATTAATTCCCATTTCTTAATTCAAATCTTAAATACTAATTATGGGAATTAATAATTAATTATTAATGATTTTAAATCTTTAAATAATGAACTTACTAATTCAGAGATTATATATACAGATTTTAAAAATTAAATAAGATAATCTGAAATTATCATTAAAAATTTCATTTCAGATGGAGACAAATTAACATATTCAAGTTTTTTTGTATTAAATGGAGCTTTAAATGTATTATTCAATGGAACAACAATCTAAAATGGAAATTATTATTAATAAGCTATATTATTTAAATTGCCATTGTTCATGATTTACAATTTATATATCTTGAATAATTATTTTCACAGTTCTGATAATCGTGTATTAACTAATATTTTAGATTCATTATATGCTGATAATATATAAAATAATACAGTTGTAATGAAATCTCTTGATTTTTCAAAAAACTTTTATGTAGGGAATAATGTATTTATGGAATTGATGAGTAGTGATAATTTTATTAATTTACATGTGGAAATTGATAAACTAAGTTTAAATTCAAATTAATATTAATTTTCTGGTAAAAATAGATCACCTATTACTGCATCTAATGCTTCAATTTATTTAGATGTAAAGTAATTCTTATTAAAAAATACAAAGATCATTCGTTCATATACTTTACCTGAATTCTCAATAAATAATGCAGATGTAGTAACAGTAAGTAATTTTAATGTTACTTCTAATATTAAATCTCTATTTAAACCTATTCATATTTAATCATCTTGTATAGGTTCAAATTTAGAATATGGATATGGAAGCATTATTCAATTTTACAATATTAAATATATCAATTTTGAACATTGTGTTTTGTAAAGTTTAATATCATTCAATTCCCCTTTATTAATAATAAAATCTTTAGAAAGAACTAATTTTAGAATATAAGAATTTATAGATATAATAGATCATATCTATCTTAATAATAGTTTAATAACAACTAGTTAATCTGAATAATTAGGAATCTTAAGTATTATTTCTGAATAAGAATAAAGTATAAATCTGAATAAAATTACAGCATAGAATAATATGTTACATTGTTATTAAAATGATTTATAATCTAGATAAACATCAACAATTTTAATAGTGAATCCATATTCTAAAGTAATTCTAGAAAATTCAATTCTTGCTGAGAATATTGTAACTGAAAGTTTTGGCTCCAATTTAGTTATAATGAGTAAATCTTTATTAATATAAAATACTCAATTTTATGATTAGAATATTTTAAAATATAAAAATTTGAGAAATAGATTAATATGGGGTTATTCAGATGATGAAAATATATATTTTGAAAATTTAAAGAATGAATTCCCAATAAAATCAAAAGGGGGTAATGCATTTTTATCTGCTGAAGACATCTAATTATTGAATGTCAGTACAAATAATTCTATGGCATTATAAGGTGGTGCTTTTTATTTATTTACTGTATCAAATGGAGTAGTCAATATTATAAATTCAACATTTATTCAAAGTTAATCTAATTTATTATTTAATGATAAATCTTAAGGGGGTACTTTATTTGTAGATGCATCTTAATCAATGTTATAATTTTAGTTATATAATTGTATAATTTTTGGCAGTTCAAGTAGAAGAGAAGGAGGAGTATTATTTATTGAACCTTCTAGAGATTCAAATTCAATCATATTAGAATCTAATATTGTAAAAGAAATCTATTCTCTTTATTATTCTTTTCTCAAATTACCAATTCAATTTACAAGTAAGACTCTTATACTTAATATTCAAATTGTTAATTTAACAGTAACTAATTCTGATTAAGGATATTATTAATTTTATGGATAAGTACTTGAATTATCTAAAAATGAAATTTTAAGTTAAGGGCAGAATTCTTTAATTTCTGTTGAAGGTGGTAATATACATTTAGAAGATGTGTATTTTAGTAACATCTTCTAATTTGGTATAATACATATATAGAATGCTAATTAGATATCAATGATTAATGTTGGTATATAATATATCACATTAATAAATGATAATTTAATATTAATTAATTTGAATAAAAGTAAATTATATCTTATATATTATTTAAGAATATTAATCTTCCATTAAATTTACAAATGTTAAATTAGAATCTATTAATTAATTTATAAAATCTTTATCAAAACCAGATAGGCCATCAAATTCATTAAATGATTATATCTATAAATGTTTCAAGAATTTAAATGCTCCAAATTAGATTGTAGAATTTTACGATTCAAAATATTTAGAACTTCAATCAAGTAATAATATATATAATATAATTACATCAAATCCAAAACCTAAATTTGTAATTGGAATTGATTAAGTATCTAAAAATCATAAATTTTATTTTTATTAATTGAAGTTAAATTCAATTATTTGTTAAAGTTGTAATGAAGGAATCTTCAAAATAACAAATATAGATGAAGTTCAAAATCAAACATTAATTTAATTTAAATCAATAAGTGTATTTGATAATTAATGTGGATAATTAGGTTGCATATTTTTAAGTAGTTCAGATAAAAGTCAAATAGACTTATTTTCCTCAGAAACAAATCATAGATAATTAGCAGATTCCTCTTAATTAAGTTAATTAATGGCCTTAGTAATTAAAATTGAAGACAGTAAATTTTATAACAATTAAGCATAATTTGGAGGTGCATTGTTGATTTCAGGAGTAAGTACAAATATCAATAATTGCTAATTTACAAACAATTATGCCAATAACACTGGTGGAAGTATATACTTTGATTATAAAACAAATACAGAGTTTTTAATTTTTAATTCTTTATTTGCAGATAATTCAGCAAATATAGGTGGAGCTGTGTTTATAGGAAATTATTCCATTAATTCACCATCTATTTTGAATAATGCATTTTTTAATAATAAAGCATAACTTTTTGGAGAGAATTAAGCAGATCAACCAATTAGATTAGTATTATAAATTGGAGATAAAATCTTAGAAACTGATAATTTTATTTCTGATAAAAATAATATTACTGATATTGTTAAGATTGACTCTTATTAAATTGGAAAAACTGATTATAAATATATTATGATTCCTAGTGGTCAAAAAATAAGTGAATATTAAATTTATGATGAAACATAATAAGCATTTATTCCCTATAATTTTACATTTAGAATTATTGCAATGAATAAAGAAAATGGACCAGTCAAAGTATTGGATGGTAGCAAATGTACTATATAAGGAAGATAAATTTTAAATGATTAAAAAGGACCATTTTATTCTAATTATACAAATTTTCCAGATGTTAGTTTTAATTCAACCAGCCAAGATTATAATTTAGATTAAATGATTGTTACATTTGAACCTGATTTAAATGCTTTAGGATATCTTTAATTAGAAATTATATGTGATTCTGTTAAAATACCTCAGTTTTCTTAAGATCCTCCATATAAATTCAAGAATTTCTTTACTAATTATAGATTATGGATTAATTTATAAACATTTTAATGTTAAAGAGGTGAGTATAAGACAGATGATGGAAAATGTAAGCTGTGTGATTCAACATAAGATTAATATACTGTAATTGCTGGTGAAAGATGTTAGATTAAAGATTAAATTAGAATGGAGAAAGTAACTCCAGCAAGAATTATGTTAAGGCCAGAATATTGGAGACCTTCAGAAAGTAATGAAATGATTGAATATTGCTTGAATTTACCTGAAAATTGTGTTGGAGGTTGGGATCCTGGAGATTAACTTTGTGATTTTGCTCATATTGGAGCTCTTTGTGAATAATGTGATATTTATAATATAAGAGGTTAAGGATCATACTCTATTAGTTCATAGTATAAATGTGGAAGTTGTAATGATATTGGAGATAACACATTAAAAATTATATTAATTAGTGTTTGGACAATGATTTCTATATTCTTATCTGTTAAAGGAACAATCTAAGGAGTAGAAAAAATGGTAGCATAAAGCAAATTGTTCAGATTTAAATCACATTAATATGATTAAAAAGCAGGACATGGAGGAGTTTTAATTAAAGTTTTAACTAATTATCTCTAAATCATAGGAGCAGTTGCTCTATTTCAACTCAAATTACCAAGTGCTTTATAATCTACAATAAGATCAGTAGGAAATCCTGTTGAAGCTATGAGCTTTTCTTTGGATTGTTTTTTAGCCAATATTACAGATATCAATATCATATATTTTAGAATGATTTGGGCCTTGATTATGCCTATCATTTATATTTTGACCTTTATATTGTTATATGTCTTAGCTGTACTATTTCATATCACTTCATCTAATAAAAGTGCTATAACTACAACAGCAATTTACTTATTTACATACTTATAGCCTACCTTACTAGGTGGATTCATTTCCTTATTATCTTTCCGTAGTATATCTGGAATTTATTGGGTTTAGGGTAATGTTGCCTATAAGTATATAACTTAATAACATATAAAATGGGTTACAGGGTTTGTTCTTCCATCTGCATTAATATTAGGATTGTTTATTCCAATATATATGCTTTTAGGTTTATATAGACAGAGATTTAAATTAGAGGATGAGAATACAAGAAAAAATTGGGGTTATTTGTATAATGAATATCAACATAAGGCTTATTTTTGGGAAATAATTAAGATCTTTTAAAAAGGATTTATGATTGTTTTTTTAACTTTTTATGAAGATTAAATTATTATTAAAGGAGCTTTAATATTTATGATAGTTTTTGTTTATTAATTGTTGACAAAGAAATTGAAACCATATAAATTATTATCATTAAATGTTTTAGATGAAGCATTGACTTTAGTTTGTGGTACTTCAATAGTTATGGGAATGACAATCTATTAAGCTAATAAATCAGATAATCAAGAGATTATATGGCCATTTTACATTTTATTGATTGTAATTAATGCAATCTTTATTTTTATCATTGTTTGGTAAATCTTATGGGCTCAATTAGAGGACCATTAAGATAAATTGGATAAAATTAGAGATAAAATCAATACGAAATTTCCTAATTTAGTTAATTAAAATATCTTCTTAAATAGATTACTAACAAATAGAAGTCAATAATAAGAAAGAGTTAAGAAAAGATACTAGAAAATTAAAACTTATTTAATGAATATTGTTCATCAACATCCTGGATTTTATAATTAACCAAATTAAGCAACTTAACTTAAAGGAGATGAAAAATTTTCATCATCTGAAATTATATTCTATCATAATTTTCCAGGATATCCTATGACATCTAATAAAATATATCCAGCTTTAGCTTTAAGTTCTAAAAGTTCATCATCGATTAAATAACATGAAGATTTCTGATAGAAGAACAAATGAAATATTGTAAATCATTTAAAATTTAGAATTTTAATAAATAAAATAAATAAAATATATAATTCATAAAAATAAAGTTTCATTGTTTTTTATATAATAGGGCATAATCTATGCAATTCTTTGGAGCCATGCATGATTGTATGCTTATTATGCAGTATATCGATCTCGAGAAAGTCGTTTCATAAGATTTTCAATGAAATCCCTTAAATCTCTTGATGCTGTATATGGAATCATGAAACAAGCCTAAGATTATATAACAAAAAGCTTACTGTTTTCATTAATTCTTATTAATTCTCTTTCCAAGGAGGTTTACCAAAACATAATTCATAAGTTAATACTCCTAATCCCCATATATCACTCTTCTTATCATAGGTTTCTCCTTCTAATATTTAAGGGGAAGCATATATAATAGTTCCACATTATGTTTATCTATCTTCGTCAGGAGAATATACACAAAAGGAGAAATCTGCTAATTTAACCAATCCAAAACTTAAAAGAATGTTATCAGGTTTGATGTCTCGATGAATTACATCTTAATTATGAATGTACATTAATGCAAAAGTAATTTGTTATACATATTAAGCTGCAATTCTCTCTTAAAACTTTTTCATAGGTTACATTTGTTAAAGAGTATTTAATTGTCCATGTGAACAATATTCTAAGACCAGTACAATTTCAGTAGCTACAATATTTAGGATGATTTACGAGTTTAAAAGAAAGTATATAATTTAGTAATATTTGGATGTTCGAGAAGATATTGTATTTTGATTTCCCAAGCTAATTAGGCTTACATATTCTCTTTAATAATTTAAGATTTTTGAATCACTTTCAAGGCAACCAAAAAACCTGTTTATGTATGTTTTGCAAGAAACACTTCACTATATTGTCCATCTCCTAGTTTTTTGATGATTGTAAAATTCTTATATTTTTCTTTTGGTTTTTCTGGTTATTTCATTGGAAAATTTATTTAACTAACAGGAGTTGAAACTTATTTCTTTGTGTTTAATAAACTTTATACTTTTGTATATTATTCTCTAACATCAGACATTAAGGGAATTAGAGGGATTACAGGAGGGATATCTTATTAAAAGGATTATGATTCCACTTTTTTCGGAGATGAGTATTCCTATTTAGATTTCAAAGTAGGTTAAATGACCATGGATTTCTATGGAAGGATTAAAGGTGAATTGCCTATATTTTTTAAATCTGTATCAGTTTTAATTGAGTTGGTTTATTAAGTTTGATACTTATTTTATGGTTCCAATTACACAGATGCATAATTATTCCTTGATTTTGAGAGCACTGAATCAACATATGACATAATATTGCTGTTATGCATTGAAGAATTGGGTAATCTTGAATATGGTCTATATGGCTGATAAGGATAATTCATTTAATTTAATTACGCATCTATTATGTTTATAAAATATATATAACTCATAATAGCTTTATTGTTAATATATCACATTTTGTTATAGAATAATTGCAATATTTAAATGTTCTCTCCTTTTTTATAATATATTTATAGTATTATATAATCAAATGATCTTAAATGGAAACTTGTTAGCTAAAGAAACCATCTCTAGAATTGTCTAATTAATAAATTATCACACCTTAAGTATTTAATAATAAAATTAAGGAACACTCTGCTATAATGAGACCTGGTTTAGCCATTATATAGGTTGGAAACAATCCATCTTCTTTAACATATGTTAGTAAGAAAATTGCTCTTTGTGAGAAAAATTAAATATATCATGAACTCTATCATTTTCCAGAGAGTATATCTCAAAAAGAAATCATCCATCAAATTAGAACTTTAAATTAATAAGGATCAATTGATGGAATCCTTGTTCAAGTATATCATATAATTATAAAAAGCTTCCATTACCTTCTCATTTATCAAGGTTAGAAATCTCTAATGAAATTAAACTAAGTAAAGATGTAGATTGTTTACACATGGCCAATTTTCAAAATCTTCTTTAAAATGGAGAGGATAATGACATAATACCATGTACACCAGCTGCAGTACTTCATATATTGGACACATAAGAAATAGATGTGAGGAATTAGAATATTACTGTAATCGGTAGAAGTTAGTTAGTTGGATTCCCATTATCTGTACTTTTACTTAAAAGAAATGCAAGAGTCACTATCTGCCACTCTGAAACAACTGTTCAAGAACATGTAGAAAAAGTATATATATTATTTAATCATTCTATAGGCTGACATTGTGATTTCATGTGCAGGTCATAAAGAATTAGTTAAAGGAGAATGGATCAAAAATGGAGCCAAAGTTATTGATGTTGGAATTACTAGAATTCCTGGAACTAATAAGATTGTTGGTGATATTGAATTCAACAAAGTTTTAATAACTTTCTATTCTAGGCTCTTCCTAGAGTTAGTTTCATCACTCCTGTTCCTGGAGGAGTTGGCCCTTTGACTGTATCTATGTTATTTAAAAATCTTTATCGAGTTTGGTGTCGATCTAATGGATTAAAAGCCAATATAGATGAATTGGATGATGAATTAGATTATGCTTAAAATTACTAATTCTGATTTATTTTATAATTTAATCACTATTAAATTAATATCATTTACTATTTTAAATAAACATTAATTATCTTTTAATCGCTTAATAATTCTAAATATGTGAATTTTCATTAAAAATATTGATACAAATTTGATTCAATCATTGTTAATATAAATATAATAGAAATCGATTATAATTTTTTCGATCCACTTTTTTATAGACAAAAGAAGTAATTATTAAAATATAAACTTTATTCTTAATTGTCTGATTAATAAGATAAAATTGATAAAATAAGTTTACAAGATCTAAATTAATATAGAGAGAAGATAAAAGAAATATAATGATTATTAATTATTAATAATGATTTATTGCATTAACTCATGCTTTAGCAATTCTTCCATTTAAGAAATCTAAGAATGGTGGAGTTTAAACCACTTACAATGCTTTAGCTAAGACTGCTAATTCTTATTAAACAGATGACTATATAAATTTGATAAGAATACCACAATATCATCATGTATTTTAAGATTGGCTGAATAATTATTATTTTCAGTTCTTAATCTATCTTAATAAGCTTTAAGATCAGCTTCTCTAGTTGATATCATAGTTTAAACATCAGATATTCTAACAGTTTTATCTTCTCTTTCTTAATAGAAATCAGCATATTATTAATCAAATACTGCTTTTTCAGATGTTAATTATTATCTTCTTAATTCATCTTATTATTTTTAACTGTCTTCATCTTTATAAGCTTTAGTTAATGCATCAAATATATTTAATCTTAAACTATTTAAGAAATCACACATTTCCTTTAAAACTTATCTATCTTTGAAATTGAATCCTTCAGTTAAATTAGTTAATGCTTAAATAAATGAAGAATATTAATGTCCAAAATTTTCAGTATTAGCTTTAACTTATCTTAATGCTTTATTAACTTTATGTTTTTATTCATCAGTAACTTCAATGAATGCAGCTCTNGATTTTTGTGTTAAAATTAGGGGAGAATTGGTTGCGATTTTTAAATCTGTATCGGTTTTAATTGTATTAGTCTAGTATGTTTGATACTTTGGTTATGAGTCTAATTGAACAGAAGTGTAATTATTTCTAGATTTAGAGAGTACTGAATCAACATAAGAGATAATATTAGGGTTATGTACTGAAGTATTTGGTACTCTTGAATATGGCCTATATGGCTGATAAGGATAATTCATTAAATTTATTTACACATCTATTAAATTTACAAAATATTTATAAGCCAAATGGCTTTATCATGAATATATCATAATTTATTATTAGATTATTGCTATTATTAAATGTTCTCACGTTATATAGATTATTTATTGTATTATATAATAAAATGATCTTAAATGGAAACTTATTAGCTAAAGAAACCATCTCTAGAATAGCCTAGCTTATAAATTATCACACCTTGAGTATTCAATAATAAAATTAAGGAACACCCTGCTTTAATGAGACCTGGTCTGGCCATTATTTAGGTTGGAAATAATCCATCATCTTTAACATATGTTCGTAAGAAGATTGCTCTCTGTGAAGAGAATGAAGTACATCATGAACTCCATCATTTTCCAGAGAGCATATCTCAGCAAGAGATTGTTCATTAAATTAGAACTTTAAATTAGTAAGGATCCATTGATGGAATCCTTGTTCAAGTATATCCTATAATTATATCAAGCTTCCTTTGCCACCTCATTTATCAAGATTAGAAATTTCTAATGAAATTAAACCAAGTAAAGATGTAGATTGTTTACACATGGCAAATTTTCAAAATCTTCTTCAAAATGGGGAGGATAACGACATAATACCTTGTACACCAGCTGCAGTGCTTCACATCTTAGACTCCTAGGAAATAGATGTGAGAAATCAAAATGTTACTGTGATTGGTAGAAGTCAGTTAGTTGGATTCCCATTATCAGTATTGCTTCTTAGAAGAAATGCAAAAGTCACCATTTGTCATTCCGAAACCACAGTCTAAGAACATGTAGAAAAAGTATATATATATATAAATCATTCATTAGGCAGACATTGTGATTTCATGTGCAGGTCATAAAGAATTGGTCAAAGGAGAATGGATCAAAAATGGGGCAAAAGTTATTGATGTTGGAATTACTAGGATTCCAGGAACCAATAAAATTGTAGGAGATATTGAATTTCATAAAGTTTAAAATATTCCTTTATTTTAGGCTCTGACTAAAGTCAGTTTCATTACACCTGTCCCAGGAGGAGTTGGTCCTTTGACTGTTTCTATGTTATTTAAAAATCTATATCGAGTTTGGTGTCGATCCAATGGATTACAGCTTAATATTGATGAATAAGATGAAGAATTGGATTATGCTTAAAACTACTAATTCTGATTTATTTTATAATTTTATCACTTTTAAATTAAAATTAAAAATACAGTTTATATATGTGCAATTGCTTAATCAAAATGGATTATAATCAAGATCTTTAGAATTTTCATACAAATTATTCAAAAAAGTCTTAATTCCAATAAAAAATATGTATTATAAATGAAATTTATAATAGTTTCTATTGATTAAAAAGAAAAATTTTTGCCTATAATGTTGATTGAAGGTGTAGAATTGTATGAATAATTAATAATTGATTGAAATTGTCATATTTTAATTAAAACTAGAGAATAAATGTATAATATCTTCTAATATTGAAGTAATTCTGCTTTCTACTGTTATCATTCTCTTTGAATATTTCTTATTTCTTTTTGTATTTATGCAAATCATTTCCAAAAACAATTAAAATATTTTAATCTATTTACTTTTTATTCTTGAAATTAGATTAACAATTTAGGGGTTTTGAAGACAGCTCAAAATATTACTAAAAGGAAGAAGAATTTAGAAAAGAAAGAAAAGAAAATAATAGGACATCAAAAAAAAGAAGGTAACTTAATAATGATGAATTATTAATAATGATTTATTGCATTAACTCATGCTTTAGCAATTCTTCCATTTAAGAAATCTAAGAATGGTGGAGTTTAAACCACTTACAATGCTTTAGCTAAGACTGCTAATTCTTATTAAACAGATGACTATATAAATTTGATAAGAATACCACAATATCATCATGTATTTTAAGATTGGCTGAATAATTATTATTTTCAGTTCTTAATCTATCTTAATAAGCTTTAAGATCAGCTTCTCTAGTTGATATCATAGTTTAAACATCAGATATTCTAACAGTTTTATCTTCTCTTTCTTAATAGAAATCAGCATATTATTAATCAAATACAGCTTTTTCAGATGTTAATTATTATCTTCTTAATTCATCTTATTATTTTTAACTGTCTTCATCTTTATAAGCTTTAGTTAAAGCATCAAATATATTTAATCTTAAACTATTTAAGAAATCACACATTTCCTTTAAAACTTATCTATCTTTAAAATTGATTCCTTCAGTTAAATTAGTTAATGCTTAAATAAATGAAGAATATTAATGTCCAAAATTTTCAGTATTAGCTTTAACTTATCTTAAAGCTTTATTAACTTTATGTTTTTATTCATCAGTAACTTCAATGAATGCAGCTCTTACTTCTCCACTTTTAAATAGATCAGTTAATAAATCTAATGCTTCATCAATATTTCTTAATGCATCTGTAAATTCAGTAGTTGTTAATACAAATGAATCATGTTATGAATTTCTAGCAGCTTCAGCTTCTTTAAATGATTATGCATTATCTGTTTATTTAGCTTTAAGTCCTAATAAAATCTAATAATATTTATTAATATAATATATATACATCATCTAATTCATGAAGTCTGGGAATCAATTCAGAATTTAATACTTTCTTTTCTCTATTAATATCAAATTCAGCTTAATTAGCTTATGAACTAAGTGAAATAACTTTAGCATTATGTTCACTTTCAACAACTTCCCATTGTGTATTTTCTAAATTCAATCTTTCTTCAATTTGACGACCAAAGGCTTTGACTCCTTCTACTAATGAATCTACAGCTCCAGTAACTCTCATTGTAACTTCAGCTAAATCAATAACCATATGTCCAATCTTTGATTATGTTAATTCATCTATTGAAGATTACAGTCCTGGATTTACATATGAATCCATAACACCTTAATTACTTTATTAGTTAACTAATCAATATCTTACTTTGTAACTGTAGTTGCTGAAACTAAACAAATCAGGGCGAAGAGAACAATCTTATGATGTACCATAGATGAATTCGTTTTTTATATAATATAATATTTGAGTGTTTTGTATAATTTGAATGTGAATACTCATATTTAATGAGAGGATAAAAAAATAACATAAAAGAAATTATAGATTTAAGTATAACTATTAGTTTATTCTTGTGATTAGAAGGGGAATAGGATTTTATCATTTTAAATTTGTTGTTATTTAAGAATTTCATGATAGATAGGAATCAGGTTTATAAAAACGGAAGTTTATGGTTTATTATGGTATAATAATTGAATACAATTAGAAGTAAGTGAAATTTAGGAGTATAATTAGAATAAAAAATAAAAAATCTCTTGGGGAGATGTAAAAATTTGAATTATTGTTTATTGATAATATTGAGTATATAAGAGTANTCATGCTTTAGCAATTCTTCCATTTAAGAAATCTAAGAATGGTGGAGTTTAAACCACTTACAATGCTTTAGCTAAGACTGCTAATTCTTATTAAACAGATGACTATATAAATTTGATAAGAATACCACAATATCATCATGTATTTTAAGATTGGCTGAATAATTATTATTTTCAGTTCTTAATCTATCTTAATAAGCTTTAAGATCAGCTTCTCTAGTTGATATCATAGTTTAAACATCAGATATTCTAACAGTTTTATCTTCTCTTTCTTAATAGAAATCAGCATATTATTAATCAAATACTGCTTTTTCAGATGTTAATTATTATCTTCTTAATTCATCTTATTATTTTTAACTGTCTTCATCTTTATAAGCTTTAGTTAAAGCATCAAATATATTTAATCTTAAACTATTTAAGAAATCACACATTTCCTTTAAAACTTATCTATCTTTGAAATTGAATCCTTCAGTTAAATTAGTTAATGCTTAAATAAATGAAGAATATTAATGTCCAAAATTTTCAGTATTAGCTTTAACTTATCTTAATGCTTTATTAACTTTATGTTTTTATTCATCAGTAACTTCAATGAATGCAGCTCTAACTTCACCACTTTTAAATAAATCAGTTAATAAATCTAATGCTTCATCAATATTTCTTAATGCATCTGTAAATTCAGTAGTTGTTAAAACAAATGAATCATGTTATGAATTTCTAGCAGCTTCAGCTTCTTTAAATGATTATGCATTATCTGTTTATTTAGCTTTAAGTCCTAATAAGATCTATTAATTTTTTTATGATTATAATAAATACATCATCTAATTCATGAAGTCTTGGAATCAATTCAGAATTTAATACTTTCTTTTCTCTATTAATATCAAATTCAGCTTAATTAGCTTATGAACTTAGTGAGATAACTTTAGCATTATGTTCACTTTCAACAACTTCCCATTGTGTATTTTCTAAATTCAATCTCTCTTCAATTTAACGACCAAAGGCTTTGACTCCTTCTACTAATGAATCAACAGCTCCAGTAACTCTCATAGTAACTTCAGCTAAATCAATAACCATATGTCCAATTTTTGATTATGTTAATTCATCTATTGAAGATTACAGTCCTGGATTAACATATGAATCCATAACACCTTAATTACTATATTAGTTAACTATTCAATATCTTACTTTGTAACTGTAGTTGCTGAAACTAACAATAATAACATTGCTACACTATATAATCTTTTCATTTAATTCGTTTTTGTAATTAATGATTAAAATAAATGTTCATTAATACAACTTCTACTTTATTTCAAATCCCTAGTAAAATAATTGATCTGAATGGTTTTAGTGTTGTATTTTGAATAGAAATGCACTTTGAATTAACTAATTTAATTGATAGCAATACTGATATTGGACTTAAAAAAGTCAATTAGAAAGAAGATTATTAATTAACATAGAATTATTAATAATTGAATGATTTTTATATAGATTGTATAATGTTATCTTATAAATAACTATAAAATGCCCATATCAGTTAATAATCTCTTCTTATTTATATATCTTTAATTTTTATTTTACATGATAGCTTCAATAATGTCAATATTATAATTATGTAATTATATTCGTTTTATATAATTCATATAAAGGCACAAAACCAAATTTCGAATACCATAACAAATCTTTTTTATCATAAAAAATTTATTATTTTATGTTATTTAATTGTATTTATTCTTATGGTATAAATGTTTTAATTTAGTATCATATTCATTTGATTTAATAAAATATAAGTTAATTATTATTATTATCTAAAAGAGAATTGATATTTTTATTGTAAAATAATTATATAAATGTAAGAAATTTATAATTTAAAAATTTATAAATTATCTAAAATTAATTTGAGATAGAAGTAACTAATCATATAATTGATTTTAATTTAATATTCTAACAAAACGTAATTGTTAAAAAATAATAATATATCATATAATACCAAAAAAAATAAAAATAAATAAATATAATTCACTTTTTAACACCTATAAATACTCCTGATAAGTTATAAGATACAGATTGCATTTAGCAAAGTTTTCCTATCCTATAGTATTTAAAGCCTCCAAATTAGGACTTTGCATTGCACCATTAAAATCCTTTCACAATGCTTTCCCCTTGTATTATATATCATATTTTCCATCATCACTTATATTTGAATATCTCTGAAATTTTTATAAATGACAAAAATGATTAAATATTTCTATATGGTGATAAACAATACAACCATTTGATCTTTCATTTTGATAACTAGTTTAGATTGAATAAATTAATCATTCTTAGTAATTTTGTAAGTTATAAGGCTTTTAATATAAAACATATCTAAAAAGTAGTGGTCCTTAATTATTATAACTAATCTAATAATAATAAATAGGCTATTTTTGATAACCATAAGACATTAATTATGATCTGTGATTGTTTAATAGTAACCCTTCTTATAAAGACTTCAAGAAGGATATCTAGTCTAATTTTCAATAATGTATTTTACCTAAGCTAGTTATATTTTCTTTGTAATTGGCATTAAATGATCTGATTGCTCATTTTCGATTTGAAATTATCTTTTAAGCCATAGATTTATTTAAATATAAAACCTTAACGAAGTCTCAAAATAAAGTTCTCTATGTTAGAGTTTCGTCTAATAAAAAATTACTATAACTTATCAAGAATGTCTATTAAACTTGTAAATTTAAATAAAAATATTATGGTACATATAATTAGGTATCTTAAAGATTTTTTTCTAAATTTAATAAATATCTTGGAAAATATTTATTTTTTAAAGTCGAAATAATGTAATCATTATATTTCAGATATTATTTATAAATAGAGTATTGCGATTAATATTTAATAGCTAATACTTAATACATATTGAAATTATTACATAATGATATTTTTAAGGTAATGTTTATATCTTTTCTAAACATCACTAAATATGTAAGATAAGACTTAGAGAAAAGTGGGATTGTAAAATAAAGAATGAAAAATGTATGAACAAAATTATTAATTGAAATTAATGATAATGAATTTTTATTTCATGTCTAATCATAAAAAAGGGTGAAATAAAAATTTTAATAAATATCACCATTTATAAAAATATTATAAAATCTATATATTTATTTTATTAATAATTTTATCATTATTTCTAGGGTGATATATTAATTATTGCAAAATGTTTTCTAACAAGAAAATAAATAGTAATGAAGAGTGTTAATTTATTTTAAATGATAACTAAGATGATTTGATAAAGTTATAGGAATGTATTTGTATTATTTTTTGGCTATCAATTAAAGTGTATGTTTAGTTGAATAGAGAATGTAATAAAAATAAAAGTTTATTTATTGAAATATATATTATGATTTAGAGTCAAGCTTACTTTTTATGAGGGAGAATGACTTTTTATTGATTTTAAACCATAACTTTTTTTGTAAAAATTGAGAGTTCATCCAAACTTTTTTTAGAGATTCCATCCATAGATTATTTGGCAATCCTTCCTTTAGATATACGTTCACAACTTCTTTGTTCTTCTATTGTTGTTGTGTTAAGTGACTTTCTAACTAAAATTTTCTTAATAAGTCTATCGATATTTTGATTATTGTTATCAATTTCTTCTATTATAGTGAGACAAATCTTAGCAGATAATCTATTTGATGGATCTATTTCAAGCATATAAGGCAACAGGATAAAGAATTATTCCATTTTTACAGAATTTACTTCAGGATGTTAGATTTACTTCTTTAATTCATAAAATCCATCTTTGTTAGCTTGATAAATAGTTTATTTAGCTGATTTAGTATTAAACAGATTTTCGCCAGTTAATCTAAGATTATATTTTAATTACAATTTATAGAGTAGACATCCAAGACTATAAATATCAGCCTTTTCATCATACTATTTATCTTTATTGTAATTAATGATTTCAGGAGCCATGTATCCAGGAGTGCCTGACGTTGGAAAATTCAATTGGTTTTTGATTTTCCTTGCCAAACCGAAATCAATCAATTTCACTGTTTCTGCTTTCATGATATTGAGTGGATTGATGTCTCTATGCATAACTCCTTTATCATGTATGTATGATATAGCATCTAAAAGTTCCTATAAATAATTTGAAATATGATTTACTTTCATTATTTTGATAGTTTCTGCAATGGATAACCCATATTATCTACTTGAGAGTTCTGAATATAGGGTTCTGCCATTTATATATTCCATAATGATGTAATAATATTAATTGTCAGCATAGGTTTCTTTGAGTTTGACTATGTTTGGATGTGATAGGGATGATAATAAAGAGAGCTCATGAACTAATTAAGGCTAATAAAATGATAGTGATAAAAACTCTTACAATTCCACCTTCATGTTGAGCAATTTTCAATTTATCAATCTTTTTTATGGCATAGTATAAATTAGCATTGTCTGCAGCAACACATCTATAGACAGATCCTGTCATACCACTTCCCATTTCCATTTAAAATTAATAAAAAGAAAGAATTGGCTGGTAAAATATTTTTCCAGCTATCATTTCTTTTAATAAGTTGAGTTTTGGTCCATAAACTATCTTGTAGCC
This sequence comes from Paramecium primaurelia, assembly GCA_905182975.1. NCBI lineage: Eukaryota > Ciliophora > Oligohymenophorea > Peniculida > Parameciidae > Paramecium > Paramecium primaurelia. The sequence goes on along the minus strand of CAJJDM010000072.1, from coordinate 298,403 downwards.
ATTATTATATGAGAATTCAAAACCAACAATACGTTTTTCTTCTAGAATCCATTTAATTGTAGTTGTTAGATTCATCTTGAGATTATACTTAGGTTATTTAGTGATGTCCTAATCAATCTTGAAGTACTTCATACATCAGTCATAACAAGTTCATCAGAGAACAAATACAAAGAATAGTTTTTGTCTTTGAAGAAATGCTTTCTTGTGACTTAAACAGTGAAAAGTGCATTCTCATAGGGTAACATAATTATATTTAATTCATAAGAAATCATTCATTTTTTGAGCTTTATTCAAAATCTAGAATCTCTTTTCCAAAGAAGAACCAACTGCAACCCTTAAACCATTATTAACTCTTGGTTTCTAAACGACTACAAAGAAATTTACACTCATCAAACTTTTAAACTTGATTTTTTATACATTTGACTATTCTTTCCAATTATTGATTCCTTATATTTATTTCATTAGGAAGATAGATAATTAAGAAATGTAATATCCATATCTAAATCTATCTTTCTATCTTAATTTAAGATAGAATATTATCTAATTCAATTTTCAACTATCCTAAATAAACAATCATTAATTCTTAAAAATTTTCCAAATTTTCGTCATCATTATAATTCTCAAAATACCCTGAATAGATTTCATATTCATCTTTAATATTATACAATTTCATCCAACCATTAAATGTATCTACAATGTAATTTAAACATTTAAGTGCTTAAACTATATGGTTTTATCCCAAAAATTATTCTACATATTTTTCATAATTATTCTCATCTATCATCCAATAAAATCGATAAATGAATCTTTCATCAATATTAACTTTATTCTAATCATTACCCTAATGTTATTACATTTTAGTCATCATAATTTAATCAAGATTCTCAAAAATATTTTCATTACTATCTTAATATTAATATTATCCTATATGATTACATTCTACATACTCTGTAATCTAATTATTCAAACAATCACTTAAATAATCAATTATATCTTCCTATTCAAATTTTGAAAAATCCAAATCTTATAATATTTTATTCTTATTATTAATTCTCTAAATCCTTGGAATTAATCTTTTATCCCAAGATACAAAATATGTATTAGTACAAAATTAACTACTTAAGTATTATTTATTTGAAAATATAATACAATTTATGTATTCATCATATTCTTTCTAATCTCCAAATCTTCTTTAAACCTCTTTACTTGATAAACCAATAACTTTTAGTATCATTTATTTACTCTAAAAACAATCTTCAATAATTATTAATTATCCTTCCAAATATGATAATTTATCATTTATCTTTCTAATACATATTACTTCTAATCATAAATTTAATATAATTCAATACCTCCTTCTTTTAGAATTCCTTATTAATCAACTATTCCAAACAGTCTTTCTGCCTTTTCGACTAAAATATTATACTTTTTTTGAATTTATTATATCTCTAACTTTCTTAACTTCTCTTATACTTTTTTTATAAAATAACAATTCTATTCATTCAAATTATTGCTCTTCATTAAATTTATTAAGTCTATTATTGAGTTTAGTCCACAAAGTTCACTGTTTAAGTCTTATGAAATATATCGTATTTTTTTTGAAATCGAAATTTATTCTAAATGCCCTAAAAGAATTATTTGCTATCAAATTTACAGTTCAATAATTAAATAAAAACATCATCGTTAATACCCATCTAATTAAGAATTCTAATTATTCCTCTATTCAAATAAGCTCCTCTAAACTTATTATAATTTGTTACTGTAATTACATCCTTACAATTTGACAACTACTTTAATTATGAATTTAATTAAATTGTATTATCTTCTAAATCATTATTCAATAATAAAACATATTAAATTCCATTATATACAATCTAAACAACTGATATATCCTAATTATTTAATATCTCTCTTATTTTACATATTAAATTTCTAGATATCTATCCAAAATTATTAATATTCTAATTATTTTATTTATTTATATCTATAATATTTAGTTATTTGAATTATATTGTTTTACCATCAATAAAGAAATTCTTAAATTAAGATGTATTTTCTGTTATTTATTCTAAAATTGGAGTATTGTATTAGAAATTGTTTTAGAAAAAGTTATTTAATTAATTATCAGAAACTTTATTCATCCATAATATATTTTTTTTTAATTCTTTATTGTTCCATCCTAATAATTAAAAATTCTCTTAACAAATAACAAAACCTTCTTTTAATTTATCTTTAAAAAAATTTCCAAAATTTGTTTTGTATCTTTTAATTAATTTTCCATCTTCATCTCTTAAACTTAATTTAATAAAATTTTAATTTTAAAATTCTCTTATCAATAATTTAGGTTTTTATGGTAAACTTATCATTGGAATATAACCTGATGGAGTCAATCTAATTTATTTCACAAAATTAGTTTTTATGAGTGTCATTTTTTATTACAATTAACTTTTGAAATCTCTTTAAAAAATATATAAATTTCTATTATTTAAATTAGAAATTCTAATTGAATATGATAAATTTTCACTAAATCTCATAAATTATTAGAAAACTGCATCAATAATTTAATCATTTAATTATGTATTAACATTTTACTATAACTTACACATTAAATTCAATATTATTTTCAAATGATGACAATCTATTATACGATTTTAAGAAATAATGCAAATAAAATTGTATTTTTATTCAAAACTCAATTTACTTTCATCTAATTATTTTTATAAAATATCAAATTTAGAATTTCTAGTTGATTTCTTAATAATTTCATTATTAGAAATAAGTAAATTCAATTATTTTAATCTTAATAGTATTTAATTAAGGAATCTTGCTTCACTTGAGAATTTGATATTTTTTAATTAAATTTCAATAATAGTATTATTTAAAATGACATATTTTTCTAATAAATTTTGATGCTTTTTAAAATAAGAATTCAAATAGATATTTTCAATTCTGGTCCATTCTGTCTAAGTATCTAATAAATCAATTTTAAATTTATCAAATATAGCAGCACTAAATAGTGGTGGATGATTTAATTTGAAATATAAATGAGTCTTAGATTCATTATTGATAAAATGGCAATATTAACAATTATTCAATTATATTTCAATTTTCAATTTCAATTTTCCAACTATATTGATAATTATTATTATTTTTTCATCTTTTTAGTTTTGCATATAATCATATGTTAAAAATGTTTCTAAATGTAATTGATTTAAATATTGGTATTAGAAATAAGGTGAAAGAAACAATTAAATTGGTCTATTATTAGGAATATTTAATTTAAGATCGCTTAGATCTTCCGCAGTTATATAATAGAAATTTAGATCTGTAACTTTGATAAATTTATTAAATTATTCCTGAATTGTTGGAATAAATTCATTATGTTAATTTAGAATTTCTGCTTATTGAAAATCGAGTGATGCTTATTCTTAATTTGGAAATATTTTGATTGAATAATGATTGAGATTCATAAAAAAATTTTATGGTAATTTAAACGTTATTAATATTTAATTACTTTAATTCTACTCCATTAAATTTTAATATATTGTTAGATTGTCAAATTAATCAATTATATTTTAATATATTGTTAGATTGTCACATTCTTAAATAGATTCACAAACTAATAAACAAGCAAGTTTTTATATTAAATTATTATGTTCTTTTTATTCTATTTCATTACTATATGAAATATTTTAATCTAATTTATTTTATGAATAAAGACTTTTAAAACTATCTTATGATAAGAGATCTTCATCTTTTTGATCTACTTAGTCTTTGAATAACATTTCTAAAAAAGGTACTTTTGTATAATTATTATAATTTCTATCTCCTTAAATAAATTCATCATTTTGGTTCCAATCCTCAAATTTATATTCTACTTAATAAATCTAAATTTGTTTAATATATACGCATATTTCATGATCAGGGAACATTTCATCTAAGGCTATTCTTATTTTATCATAGATTATTGAAGCCGTGGTTGATAAAATTAGCTGTTTTGTTAGATTTTAGATATAGCATCTTATATAATAGTAGTCATTGTCACTGAATTGTTATAAAGGAAGTTATTGCTTAATAATAAGAAAATAGAGATTACAAGAAAAGAAACTTGATGTTAATTCATATATTTAATTAAATAATAATAATTAAAAAAGCTGTTGTAATTTAAGTAATAAAATATTAATTTTTAAGATCATCCTTAAAATATATATAATCCATTTACTTATATTGAAGAATATAAACTTGTATATTTATTATTATTTTAATTAAATACTTGATAATAACTTACATTTATTATCTTTGACTATATATATAAGTTAATATCACTCTTAAATGTAATCAATTTGGTTCATGAGTATTTTTTATAAAAAATTGCTGTAACTTTTACTAATTATTTTATAGTTACATTAATAACTATATTACCAATCTAATTTATTTTTATATTTTTAAATGAATTAATGAAATAATTGTTTCATTTTTGAGAATTTTTATAATGTTTAACTAATTTCTGGATCATATTAGAAAAATAGATCAATTTGGAGTTGCCTTTTAACCTAAGATCAAATACTCTTCAAATTAATATAAAACTGCAGTTGGTGGAATAATGTCAATTATTCTTTATGGATTGAGTTTTAGCTATTTATTATATAGCTTTGTTTAATATGCATAAGGGAACATTCTTCCAAAAATTACAACCATTTAAGCCAAAGCAGACCAATAGAGTATAAAATTTGAGAACGAAATAATGTCTTTCAAGATCAGGCCAGGATAAGATAATTTTATAAATCCATTTAATCCAACGGCTTTGGTACTATTACCTTTGGTGCTTCCATTCAAAAATAATGAAATACCACCTAGTTAATATTTTAACTTTGAATAAATCTAATTTTAAGAGGACAAGATATCTATAAGAAATATAGATTTACAATATGGTGATCTTACATAAGATGAGACAGAATAAATAATTGCATTTGTAGGATGTAAGTAAGTTAATTTACCTGCTCCATTTGTATGTGCTAATGAGAGTATTAGAGATTAGTTCTTTGCTCAATCTAGAAATGCTATTATTGTTACTACTTAAGTAAATTAATTCAATACCAATAAAAGAACTTTGGATGAAGTTGGTAAGGAATAGGTTTTGGCAATAGTTGACAATTCCACATATTTTTAAACAACAAATTTGAATATATAGGAATCATAGGTAGATACAGGATTTTTATTGGAATCAATTGATAAATTAATTTATGCTACTGATTTTTATTTAACTAATTAACAAATGGATTAATAATATTTTAGAACTACTTTTAAATTTGATGCTTATTTGGTATTTTAAATAAGAATTGGTAAATTGAGATATTTTTAGAGTATTCAATATCCAAAAATTAGTGAAATTTTAGCAGAGGCAGGTTCAATTGCATCAACAATTCTTTTGTTATCTTATTTTGTTGTTCTTTGTAATCAGAGTCTTTTAGAGAAGTAATCTTTAAATGATGTAATTTCAATATATTATCCATAATATAAAGATATTTAGATTAAGAAGACATTTTATGGTTAGATAAAGGAGGTTTTATATGATGGTAAATAATAGGATATAGAATAATTTAAAGAGTATTAAAAAGATTTACAAGAGAAGGCTGATAAGAAATTATCTATGTTAAATTAAGTATATGAGATTTCAAGATTATAATTTATGATTACAAATATATTAAAATCTAAAGAATAATTAAAGTAAAGTCATAAAATAGGTATTAAATTAAAATAATTTGAAATACAAAAAATGATGAATATGAATGTAAATTAAATTGTAATTATAAATCTATATAATTAGATACCTCATTAAAATTTGAATTGTTCAACTGCAAAATTAGCCATTATTGATAGTTAAAGTGATTCATCTTAAAATCTTAAAGTAGTAACATAAAAAGAATAACATTAGATTACAGTTGAAGAATCTAATGATGAAAATTAATTAAATGATGAAGATTTTGAGATTCTAATTTAACCTTAAGAATTGGAAGAATGAAAATATATTGATTGTAAAAAATAATATTTTAAAATACATTATTAATTAAAATACACATGTCCACTTTATAGTATGTGAGGGAAATTATTAGTAAATAGATTTCAACTCTATAAAATCCTATTGGTGAAGATAAAAAGGCATTGGGTAACACTTAAACTTATCTAAATAGAATCTGAACCATATCATAATTTGCAAAAGTCAAGTGTATTACTTGAATCCAGGTGTTTTAATGATCATCAATTATAGGATAAAAAATGTAGATAAATACTATCCAAATTGATTTATCTAATCAATTAAGTATATTTTAATCTTAATAATTTTATAATAGGGTGAAAAATTCAATGATCAAGAATCTTTGAGTTTATTTTTTGGAATTACTAAATTGTTTTAATCTAATAATGTAGATTTGAGAAGAATGATCTATTTAATGATTAAGGTAATATATAAATATATAATTATTATAGGAATTTAAAGATGAGAATTCTATGTATGTAGTAATTAGTTGTTTGGCCAAAGATATCACTTCCAAAAATGATTTATTTAGAATTAATGCATTACGTACACTACCTTATGTTCTTGATTAATCTAATTTAGTTTAATTGGATAGATATTTAAAAAATGTATAGAATTATATTTCATCTATAGGCAATCCTTGAAAAAAGTTAACCAATCTCAAGTGCTGCTTTAATAGCTGGTTTATAGATTTTTAGAATTAGTCCTGATTTCATTAGAAAATGGACTAATGAAGTTGCTGACAGACTAAATTCTAAATATCCATAAAATAGTTTTCATGCATTATTATTATTACATGAAATCAAAAGCAATGACAAAGTCACATTCACTAAAATCTTAACTGGATTAACTAAAGAAACTCTTGTTCCCATTGCCAATATGTAAGTAATTAGATTCATTAGAGAAATTCTTAATACTGATGAATTAGATTAACAATATGAAAAAGTAATTATCTCTAATATATTTAGTTATTCATTGAATATTTATTAAGACAAATACATAAATCTTAAGAAATAGTCATCTTTGAAGCTTGTAAAGCATTATGTGATTTAAAATCACTATCTAATAAAGATTTATAACCAATGGTTTAGGTTGTGACTGTCTTTTTGCAATCAAGCAATGTAATCAATAAGTTTGTGGCACTCAAAATTTTAAATAGATTAATCTCAAATCCTATTAGAAGATCACTCATTACACCTTCACATATTGAACCATTAATATAGGATTCAAATAAATCATTATCTTCTTTGGCTGTTTCAATATTATTAAAGGTTTGCTAAGAAACCAATATTGAAAGACTCTTAAATTAAATTTATGAATATTTAAATGATATGAGTGATGAATTCAAAATTGATGTCCTCAGAAGTGTCAAAGCATTAGCAAAGAACTCTCCAAATAAATGGAAATCCATTATTAGTTTCCTTTAATAAACATTTAAATGTGAGGCCTCATAAGAATTTAAAAAATATTCAATTGAAATCTTTGAATTTATTATTCATGAAATTCCTGAAGCAAGAGAAAATGCTATTATGGCTTTAGCAGATTATATAGAAGATTGTTAATTAAGTTCATTACAATTAAGTGTATTGAGCATTCTAAATAGAGAAGCAGCAAAAGGATAATGTCCTACAAGAGCAATTAGAATTGTAAACAATAGACTTCATCTTGAAGATGCAGAAATTAGAGCTGCAGCAGTTGGAGTACTTGGTAAATTCCTCCTACATTATCCTCATGAAAAGACAAACCTTATTGAATTATTATAAGCTGCTGCCTAAGATCCTGATGAAGAAGTCAGAAATCGTTCACGATTCTATATTAGTGAATCTGCAGCACCAAAAGAAGAGAATACTCCATTATCACTTGAAGAATTAGATGCAATTGAAGCTTATTTATAATAAAATATTTAAGAAATTCAACAATCTAATGAAGAAGTATTATAATTAGAAAAGATTATGGCATATGCAGAATAAAATAAAGGAAAGATTAAAAAGACTGAAGTATTATAAGAATTAGTGGAAGAAGAATTGATTTAAACTCATGAATCAGAATCTGGATTTGAAACTTACAAGAAATTATTCAAGGAGAGTACAATCTTTTGTGATTATGGTGTATTGAGAAAATCATCAAGAGCATAAAATTTAACTGATTCTAAATGTGAATATTTAGTAACAGTTGTTAAACATTTTTTTGATAATCATATAATATTGGAGTATAAGGTAAAGAATACATTAGACAATGTTACATTAAGTGATGTCTCTTTAGAATTGACAATAAAGAATGTAAATCTTTAATTTGAAAGAATTGTACCAGCAAAACAAATTTAACCATAATGTGCTTCCAATATACTAGTAGGATTATAATTCAATCCAAATTTAAGATTAGTATCATCTAATATTCAAAGTATATTAACATTTACAGTAAATGAAAATGGAACCACTTATTAAGATGAATACTAGACTGAAGATTTTATCATTACTTACAGTGATTTCTTCTTACCTATATAATGGTTTAAGTAAGATTATTAATAATAAAAATAGAAAATTCTAGACTGAATGGGAATCTCTTAAATCACAAGAAATGTCAGCTACCTATTAATTGGATTATAAGAATACTGATATTGCAATAAAAGAATTAGTGAAACATTTCGGTATTTATATATGATTTATAAAATTTAGGATTTTAAGTTTGTGATAATTCTGATTAAATATAGCCTTAAAATAAGTTTCATACTTTATTATTATCAGGCAAATATTTAGATACAAAGAATGCATTAGTGATATGTTAGATAGGATTTTAATAGAATATAGGATGTGTATTAAAAATTAAATGTAAATCTGAAGAAGATAATTTAAGTACAAATATTGTTGAAACCCTTGGTTGATATTATTTTTTAAATATATATATATATAAATAAATATGTAAAATGCTTTAGATGGAAAACAAAAAAAATAAATGGGAAAAAAGAATAATTTACTTAATATTTACACAATTTGGAAATATTTTAAATTTTCAATGTTTATGGTGTTTCCTAAATCTCATTAATAAATATTTTTACTTATTATGCTTTCTAGATTTACTTCTATCTTTTTCTTTATCTTTTTTCTTTTTACTACTTTTTTTCTTACTTTTATCTTTAGAATTATCTCTACTTCTAGATCTTTCCTTATCCTTCTCTTTTTCTTTCTCTTTTTCTTTTTCTTTCTCCTTCTCCTTCTCTTTCTCTTTCTCTTTCTCCTTTTTATCTTTTATTAATTTTTCCTTATCTAATTAAACATCTTTAGCAATATCCTCCTTAAATTCTTATTTTCTAGCTTCTTCCTCTAAAATCTTTTCTAATTGCAATCTTCTTTATTATAATTTTTATAATTCAACCCTTATAGTAGAAAATCCTTAATGAATTCTTCCATCTAAATGAGTCCTATTATTTAATATGTAAAATACTTGACTTTATTCTCTGTTTCATAGAGTGATTATCTAGCTCCACAAACTTCACATATTTTATAAGTTTTGAATGGATTATTGGTACCTTCATATGCTAATAATACATCTTCTCTTGCTTTTTTAAGATTATCTGCTTCCATTATTAATCTTTCAGATTCTTCAATCTTACCCTATTCTCCCATCTTCTCACTCTAATCTGTCAATAGATTTATCTATCTTTCCATATTGTCAAGTCTATCCTGGATCTCTTTTGGTCGATCAGCTACTTATAGTTTACTAGATTATTCAACTTATTCTTCATGTTTAGTTAAGATCTTGTCAACTTCCTTCAGTTTATCTTGGATGTAAGCTAACATATTTATCAGGTTCATACTAAACCTATTGCCTCTTCAATGTATTTCTTCTCTCTCTACTGTTTTTTAATACTCTTATCACAATTGAATTCATTAATAAAGAATTAATCATGTCTTTTGCTACACTCTCCTTCATGATCATATTTGGTATGCTTCCATAAGTCGTTAAAACACTTAGAAACTAAGATGTTTTTGCACACATCTTCATTCCAATAATGAGCATCATTCTTCCTTTTACTAGCTACAACATTTCTCTCCTTGCCAAATAGCTCATCCAGGATATAACGAGAATCATCACACATTCTTTTAATAAATATTTAAATTAGTTTCTATCTATATATATATTTTTTAAATCATAAAGTCAACAATCTAATAGTGGATTCCCCAATAACCAATATCTTATTCTACACAAGACAAAAGTCATAAACTTTGAAAATAGGTATCTATTTGCATTGATTACTAGCTAAATCCCATTCAAACAAATTCTATTTTTGATTTATGATACATTTTTAATTCAAAAATAGACATTTATTGATGAGATCCCCTTTGGTCTTGCATATTTGACTTAATTTTAAGTCTCTAATGATCCATTCAGATTGAGCATTAAGGAACAGATATTATTCACTAAATTTCATTTATTTCACAATACTTGGACGACAATCAGCTAAGTAATATAATGTAATTTAAATACCTTTTTAAACTTATTATTATATAGTGATGTCCCATACTTCAATTTAATTTTTATTATTGAGTACATAAAGCAAATTTTAACATGGCATTCCAAAAACATCAGCATTAAATTATTATTAAAATGAAACTTTTAATAGTCTCTTAATATTCTCATCATAAACACTTATTCCAGTGATAAGATTAGAATCATCAATTCTTTTTGGTCCAAAAAGATTGAATGATTATGTTGGAGCTGGTTTAAAATCATAACTGAAAACAGATCTATTTAAATATAATTGACAAGTTTTATATTTTTCAACCAACATTTCCTCTTCATTATATTCATTAGTCAAATAATTCCATTTGACAAGAATGGGATTAACACTTTTTGAGATTTTTAGAATATATTGAATAGTTGAATTATCTAAAAACATAACAGTTTTGATTTCTAGATTATCTATTTCTTTTCTTCTCTCAAATTCCAATTTATTATCAAAAGGATAGATTTCAATTTCAATATGAAATATAACTTCTTCATCATAAAGTAATCCACATTTTTAAACAAGTGCTATAAATTCTCCATTTGGACTTGAACAACAATGTAAAATTTATTTAACTCTTGCTTTATAAAAGAATTATTTATCAAGATTTGTGTTTAATAGAATGAAATCTTTTTTGTCTTTATGTTCTGCTATAATGATTTCTGGGTTTATTTATTGTAATGAGTATACTCCAGGACAGAATTTAACTTCAACTGTTTTAATTTTGTTTCCTGTTTGAATATTCCAAGATGTTACAATAGCATTTTTATTAATTGAGAATAGATGATTATTCGAATAACATAATCCATGATGAATATCATCTTTTGAAGAACTCAATACAATTTATACAATAGCTTATTTATTTTTTAAGAATTTGGTAAGTACAATTTAACCATTAGAAGCAAAGGCAACTGAATCATATGAAACTGGTGTCCAACATGTTACAGCACATCCATATGTTGTTTATAATTCTTCTAATTAGTCATTTTCAAAATCAACTATGAATACTTCACCTACTTTATTTTATTTTGCAAAAACCAATCCATTTTATAACATCAAGAGATCATCACAATCATCAAATTTTTCAGATAAAGTTTTTTATAATTCTATAATTTCCTTGGATTTAGAAACAAAATTATTAAAAATTGGTTCTTAAAGATTGGGTTTGCCTAGATTAGAGGTTCTCCATAATGTGATTTCGCCTTCATTGACACCTATAATTCTAGGTATGTATATGACACTACCTTGGATTAGTATGATCTGATACACAAAAGGCGGTAAGTGGTTATTCAATTAAGATTGTCTTCTTATTAGTTTCTGGTTGTATCAAGAGTAATGTGTCTCCGAAGATTAAATAAATTTTATCATGTACTGCAATTAATGAATAGGGCATGTTTTCAATTAATCCCTTGTATTCTTTCTTTAATTTCATTTCTTGATCCCAAAGTGCTAATGAATCAGATCCTGAGGTGTCACATAAATATCCATTAAATCCAATTAAATTGTTCATGGAGGGTTCTAAATACTCATCTGCAATAGGAATCTATAATTAGTAATTGAATAATACTTGATCGAAATGTTAATCTTTAACAGTAACTTTTAGTTCAAGATTCAAGGATTCCAATGAAGTTTATTGTTAACTTAATTTTTTATTAATGTGAAATTTCTTTTTTTTGGGTATGTCAATTCCAGGTGGAGGACCAATTGATTACTCATCATCATCGCCTAATCCAGGAGGTGGATTCATAATATATTAGAAAATTCTTTAATTTAATTTATACACCATATATATATATATATATTCAGAACAATATAATAATCAATATGATCATTAATATTGTTCCATGATTTGTTTTGATATCATCTTCTATATTGATACTATTACTACATTGAGTGCACTTCGATGTTGTAGTATTCCAATAAAAAGTATTCGAGGTATTTATTCTACATGATTAAATATTGTAAATTTCTGGATCAGTTTCAATACATTTACCATCCTTAAATGTACATAATTTTAAAGTGGTTTCATCCATATTATAAATATTATGACATTCATTCTCTAAAAGATCTTCACATTCTAAAGGTACACATGAAGTTTCAGATGTAATTTAAGGATTTTCAATCCATTTACATTTCTCTTAAAACTATTAGCATATCAATTTATCTTGATCACAATCAGAACATTCTAGAACTCTTATACATTATTGACCATCCCATGCACATATTCCATCGAGACCACCATAATTACATGAAAATCTATTCTCATAATTAGCACAAACATCAATAGCTACACAGAAATGACCATCTGATATACAATTTGGCATTTATTTTAGACAAGTCTCATGAGTATAACCATAAGGTATATCATTACAAGAAATTGTTTTACATTTTTAATCTTAAAAAACACATTTCCCATTATTACTTTAAGCATATAGACAGGTCTATTCATTTTCATAATCTTCACATGCTTTAATAGTAAGACATTTTATTGAATCAGAAGTACATCCATACAATTAAGCACTGCATACTTCATGTGTTTCTCCATCCAATTCCTCACATTATTAATCTCTACATTCATTATAATTTGTATCCCAAATACAATTTCCAGTTTAAATTATATACTATTAATTTGAGTTTTATTTAATCACTTTTCCATTTGAACTTATTCTACATTATTCTTATAATTTATAAGATGAACATAATAATAATGGAATACAACCATTCTTTGTATCTGTTGTACATTTCGAGGATGTTTAATAACATTCTTAATGATTTAAATATGGTAAATCATAACATGAAAAGAATCTCTTGCAAATAGCTTAACTTTCCCTCCAAATACAATCTCCATCTAAACCAACAACACAAGCTTATTATATTTAATAATCAGCACATTTACTCAATCCTACACATTTATTCCCATCAGTTGTACAATTTTTTGATAATGATTTACAAATTTAATCATATTGACTCGAGATAGTATTACAACCTGTAAAAAGATGGCAACTGTTATTGAACCATTTACAAATACCATCAATACCTTTAGTACAAATATCTTCTACAGGAAATTCTGAACATTTCTTTTTGGTTGTACATTTAATACCAAAAATTAATGAATTTTAGAATGCACAATCATAAAGAGCACATTCTTTTTCTGATGTTCCTACAATATCATCACAAACTTATTATCTACATCTCTATTAATCCCAAATGCATAATTTATTATCAGCAGATGTTGTACATGCAGCTTATAATTATGCATTTTCACATGTTGATTTAGAAATGCAACCACCTCCTAATCTAGTAGTGCAATTACCTTTAGGATAATATTCTTAACAATCCCTTTCTGTAACATTATATTCTGGTGAAGTGCTGCATGATTTATTTATACAATAAGAATATTAGAAAATCCATTAACATTCATTACCTTAAATATCTGTATTACAAGCCTCTTACATACGAGCATCAGAACATAATTTTCTATCAATACAAGAATATCCATCTGATGTACAATTTGAATTGTATTTCTTACATTCATCATTTGTTTTATACATTAAATCAGTACACTTTTAAAGTCTACAATAAATATAATCAGTATAACAGAATGGATAGTGTTATTCACATAATTGAGCATTAATTGCAGTATCAGGAGCATTTTAACAAGATCTAACTTCACATGAATTAGTTTTTGGATTCCAATAACATGATTAATTGGAAATAGTAATAATACATTATTTTTCAGTTTGATATTGTTCACAATAAGTATTTTTGAATTAACAACCATTTCCAATAGCAACTGTAGTACATTCATTAAGATATGATTAACATTCCTCATGTTAAGTATATGATTTTGGAGCAGTTTAACATGATTTATTCATACATCTAATACCATCCCAACCACATGGTAAATACATATTATTAATAACACATTATCGTTCACTTATATAGGTTGCACAATCTTACAAAGGAATACAACCACCAATACCTGAATCTATAACAGTACAATCACTCTAATAATCTTAACATTCTGCATGAGTATCCCTTGTACTATCATATGCTGCAGTATAACAAGATTTAACATAACATCTTCCACCATTCCATGCACAAACATCACCATTAGAACCAATTACACAAGATACTTCAGCTGAATAATTTAAACATCCATTCAATATCATACAACCTCCACCTTATTTAGCTGTACAAGTACTCAAAAACTCATTACATTAAGTATGAGTAGTATAACTAGTTGGTGCATTAGAACATTTAATATCAGCACATTTATTAATATCAACATTCCAAAAACATATTCCTTAAGAATTATTCTTGAAACAATGAGATTCCTATAAATAATCAGAACAATTAGTAGCCTTAGTAATACATTCACCAATTCTAGCTACTGTACAAGTTGATAAGAATGTATTACATTCTGTATCATCATCAAAAGTTGTATTTTAAGTTGCATCTTCACAAACTCTATCTTTACATTAAGTACCAGTCCAAAAACATATAGTGTTATCTAAACTTTTAATACATTAATCTTAATTAGAAATCATAGAACATTTTTATGGTTTAATTACACAACCTACATGTACATTTAATGCATCAACTGTACATGTTGATAACCAAGTTTCACAATCAGTATGTGTAAATGTTACACCAGTATAATTAGCACATGTTCTATTCTCACATCCTGATAACCATACACAATTCACTAAACTAATATTAGTTACACACTAATCCTAAGTTACTCCTATATCTGTACAATTTGTTGGTTTATTTACACAATTATTAGGTGATGCACCTGATTCAACTGTACATGTTTCTAACCAATTCTCACAATCAGTATGTGTGAATGTAGTTCCTGTATAATTACTACATGTCCTTCTCAAACAAGTACCATTATACCAAGCACATTCATAATTACCACTATCAATTACACATTAATTATATGATACACCTGCATTACTACAATTTGATTACAATGTAGTACAAGTTGTTGGTTTATTTAATTAACATTGAGGTAACCATTTTTCACAATTATTATGAGACCAAGTACTAATACCAGTTGTATTTGAACAAGTTTTATTAATGCATGCATTATAACTTGAATTTACAGTACATATTGATAACCAATTTTAACAATTTGTATGATTAAATGAGATTCCAGTTGCATTAGCACATGTTTTAACAGTACATGCAGTACTACCTGTATTAACAGTACAATCAAAATTCCAATTTTAACAATTATTATGATTGAATGTTGTAACAAAAGATCCATGATTAGTACATGTTTTTTGTTCACATGCTGTTAAACCTGAATTAACTGTACATGTAGATAACCAAAATTAACAATTACTATGATTAAATACAGTTACTGAACTTCCATGATTAGTACAAGTTCTATTTGTTACACAAGATGTACCATCATCAGATACTGTACAATAATGTAACCAATTAGAACAATTTGTATGATTAAAAGTACTTAAACCATGATTTTTACATGTTTTATATTCACAATTAGTACCTGTAGGTGCTAATTTACAATAACTAAACCAATTACTACAATTTGAACTATTGACAGTGAAACCAGTAGGATAATTTGTACAATGTTTCATTTCACATTTTGTAGTTGAATTATTTATACAATAAGGTAACCATCCAGAACAAGTAATCTTAGTAAATGTACTCAATTATGATCCATAGTTATCACATGTTTTATCCATACAACCATCATTTGTACTATTCACTGTACAATATGGCAACCAATTTTAACAAGTTTGTAAATTAAATTCTGCAATTTGATTACCATAATTACTACAATTTCTTGTACTTATACATTTAGTAGCTGTATAGTTTGGAGTGCAATATGGTAACCAATCTCTACATAAAGATTCAGTAATAGATCCTGAATAATTATCACATGTTTTATATTCACAATCATAAGTTATATATGTACATTGATTATTCCAATTATAACAGTTAGTTGATGACAATCCCATAGATTAATAATTTGTACATGTTTTATAATTACATGTACTTTCACCTGTTTAAAATGTACATGATGTTAACCAAGATTAACAATTTGAATGAGTTAAACTACTCACATTTGAACCATGATTTTAACATGTTTTATATTTACATGCTGTAGAACCATCATTAGTACATATATCATACCAATTATAACAATTTATATGTGTAAATGTTGTTACTTCAGATCCATGATTAGTACATGTTTTATCAATGCAACCAGTTTAAGATGCATTTGGAGTACATGTAGTGAGCCAATCCAAACAATAATATTAATCATATCTAATATTATATCCATTATAACTTTATAAACATGTTCTTTAAGGTATACAAGCAGCATTTGTTACTGGATTATATGTACATTAATTTCCTAACCAATAAGGACAATAAGCACTATATGAACCTGTAATTGCACTACCATAATTAGTACAAGTTTTGAGTTCACATCCATTTGAACTTGCATTTGCTTTACAAATTGTTAACCATTATCCACATTTAGTTGTATTTGTAGATGTCATTCCATGATTAAAACATGTTTTGTATATACATCCATTATTTGTTCCATTGACTGTACACAAAGGATTCCATTATTCACAATTAACATGATTAAAGATCTTGATGTTGTTTCCATAATCACTACATGTTCTTTATGAATGACAAGCTCTTTAACTTTGACTTCTAGTACAATGTGGAACCCAACTTTAGCATTAGGATACAGAGGAGACAGATGTTGAACTTCCACATGTTTTATAATCACAATAAGAGAAATAGTAAACTGGTTTACAGGAATTTAGATAAGATGCACAACTGGACCAAGCACCTGAATCTGAACATTATCTATGTTTGCATCCAGTAGTACCATTATTAGTACATAAATAATTCCAAGATACACATTAAACATCTGTTATTTAACTTGGTGAAGTATATGCATTTTTAAGTTCAGTCGAGATACTTGAATTATAACATGTCTTTTCTGTACATCCAGTATTAGTATCATTAACAGTACAACTTGATAGCCAATTCTCACAATTGATGTGTGTGAATGTAGTAACATTTGAACCATAATTTGAACATGTTCTATGTGTAATACAACCTTATTGACCAAGTAAACAATGTGAATATCTACTTTCACAATTTGCTTGAGTAGTATCTGCATAATCATAACAGGTTCTTATTCTACAACTATAACAAGATTAATAAAAACAATCAGATTTGTATGCATTACATCTAGAATTACTAACACAAACATTAATATTTTAGTAATGATTATTGCAGGTCTTATCAATACATTTAGAATTATCATACATTGCAGTACATGTTGATAACCAAGATTAACAATTAGAAAAATTAATTGTTCCTGTGAAATTAGCACAAGTTTTTGGAGCACAATTTGTATTATTAGAATTAACTGTACATTAGGGATCCCATGCTTCACAATTTGCATGATTAAAAACTGAAAAGTGTAATCCATTATTATAACAATTAGTTATACATTGATCATTTGTAGATTTCAAAGACCAAGCTTCAGACCATTTCTTACAATTACTCTCTGTATATATTAGAGAAGTAATAGCATTTGAACTAGTCTTAAATGTACATCCATTATATGAAGTATTGATGGTACATCTACTAGACCAAGCTTCACAATTAGCTTAATTTACTGTATCTGAGAAATTTGTACAAGTCTTTTCAACACATATTCCATTTGAACTATCATATTTACAACTTGAGAGATATGTTTCACAATTAGATTAAGAATATGGAGTTCCAATAACAGTTGTATACATTTCACATAATTTATATGTACAACCTGTATTGTCAGTTTTTCTTGTGCATGTTGATAACCATGCTTCACAATTATTATGTGAAACACTACCTACAAAATTTTAGCATGTTCTAATTGTTTCACAATCTGAACTATTTGAATAGAATGAACAAGTACTAAGCCAACTTGAACAATTTGATGCATTTAATGTAAATACACCATGATTTGTACAAGTTCTATTTTCACACAATTAAGTTGATGAATTGTAAGTACATAAAGAACTCCAAGATTAACAATTTGAAGTATTTTTAGTAATATATGAAGGTATATTACTACATGTTCGAGTAATACAACCATTAAAGGTTGAATTGACAGTACAAGTTGATAACCAAGTATTACAAGTTGAATCATTATAAGGTCCAAATGATAATAAAGTTGGAGAAGCATTTGAACAAGATTTATCTTCACATGAAGTACCTGCACTATTAATAGTACAAGAAGATAACCAATTATTACAATTAGTATGATTTAATATCTTAATATTAGTTCCATAATTAGTACATGTTTTAGTACTTACACAAGCTGTTTAAGTATCATTACCTGTACAATAAGATAACCATGTAGAACAACTAACTGAAGTATATGTAGCAGGTGTTATATTACTACAAGTTTTATCTTAACATCCTGTATTAGAGAGATTAGTACAAGAAGATAACCAATTATTGCAATTAGTATGTGTGAAACTAGATATACTTTATCCATAATTATAACAAGTTTTATCTATACAACCATCAAAAGTAGAATTTACAGTACAAGTAGATAACCAAGCATTACAATTTGTATTATTATATGAACTAACTACTGCATTACTACATGTTTTATTTTCTATACAACCTGAATTTGTAGAATTGGCAACACAATATGATAACCATGCACTACAATTAGCATTAGTAAATGTAGTGACTTAATCTCCATGATTGTAACATGTTTTATTAATACATGCACTTTAAGCAACATTGCTAGTACATGTATTCATCCAAAATTCACATGATATAGGATCAAATGCTATCAAATTATTATTAGTTGAAGCTAAAGCACAAGTTTTATCTTAACAACTTGTTGTATTCAAATATGTGCATGAAGATAACCAATTTTCACAATATTAATGATTATAAGTTGTTAATGAAGCATTAGAACAAGTACGAATATTAATACAAGCAGTACCAGAAGAATTAGCAATACAAGCACTCCACCAAGTTTAACAATTTACATTATTGAATACTGTTACATTAGATCCATGATTTGTACAAGATTTAGGAATACATGTTCTAGATATTCCTGTATAAGTACAATTAAATAACCAATTCTAACAATTAGTATGACTCAATTAACTAACTTAAATACTATGATTATAACAACTCTTTTATTCACATCCATTGAATTGAGATTTTACTGTGCAATCAGATAAATATGCTTAACAAAATTCATGTGTATAAGTAGCTAGTTAAGTATCAGTACAAGATTTTAATTTACATGCTCCTGAACCATTATTAGTACATAGATAATTGTAATTCTCACATGTGATATGAGTATAAGTTTACAATGATGGTGAACATCCTCTAGTATTCTCACATGCTGTTCCACTTATATTTACTTAACAATAACTCAACCATGAACTGCAATTAGAATGATTGAATACTGTTACATTACTTCCATGATTAGTACAAGTTTTAGGCTCACAAGTTTTCCCATTAGATGTACACATTTCCAACCAATTATTACAATTAGCATAATCTTATTAATTAACAAAATCATTGTAATTATAACAAGTCTTATCTGAACATTATGAACCTGAAACATATGTACATCTCTATAACCATGCTTCACAATTTACATGAGATTTAACATTTACATAAGAACTATGATTTGTACAAGTCTTATCATTACATTATCCTGAAGTTGTGTAGGTACATTCATTAAACCAATTAACACAATTAGCATAATTAAATGTTGTTAAATCAGTCAAATCACATGTTCTTTTGGATTTACATCCAGTATTATCAGAATTAACAGTACAAGTATTTAACCATTAATAACAAGTATTTGCAGTATAAGATACTAATTTAGCATTAGCACATGTCTTTGGTTAACAACTTAATTCATCAGCAGATACAGTACATAAATAATACCAATCATTACAATTAGTATGATTAAATACTGTTATTGAATGATTATAACATGTTTTTTAAGTACAACTAGTTCCTGATACTGTACATTCATCCCACCAAGCATTACAATTATTATGACTGAATACTGTTACTGCTGTGCCATGATTACTACATGTTCTACTACTTATACAAGCAGTATGATCATCATTCGAACGACATTTGAATAACCAATCACTACAATTTGTATCAGTAAAATCAGTAACATTAGATCCATAATTCTTACAAGTTCTTTCTATACATGCATCATTAGTAGAATTTACTGTACAAAGAGGAGACCAATTAGAACAATTAGTATGTGTAAATGTAGTCACATTTGAACCATGATTAGTACATGTTCTTGTAATCTCACAAGCAGTTTAGTCAGGAGTACCAGAACATCCTGGCATCCATCCTGAACAATTGATATCATTAAATTCAGTAACAGCATATCCATGATTATTACATGTTCTATCTACACATGAAGTACCAACCCAAGCACATAATTAATCTGATATATTTTTATAACATTGATCATAATTTATAGCATCAGAACAATTAGTAGGTTTATCTGCACAAGTTGTTGGTTTATTTACTGTACATGAATTCATCCATGCATAACAAGATGAATGATCAAAATCTGTTATTCCTTATGTAGTTGTACAACTCCTATTTACACAACTAGATCCATTCCAATAACATTAGACATTTGAAGATGTATATGTACAATTTGCTGAATAGTAATAATATGAACATGATGATTATAATGCCATACAACCAGTAGGAACTGATACATTATTAACAACACATGTAGATAACCAATTAGCACAATTTGTAGGAGTAAAATTAGTAATTCCAATAGTCAAACTACAAGTTCTATTCAAACAATAAGGAGGATCTGCAGTTGTATTCCAAGTACAAATAGTACCAGCACTATCTTTGACACATTAATGTTATGATAATTCATTACAAGTTGCTTTTCTTATTGTACAACCATTACCACCTATTCTACGTACTACATTACATCTATTATCATAACTATGACATTCATTTTTATCATCATAACTACTTGTATCTGGTGAGTATATACATTATCTATCTAAACAAGAGGTTAAATACCATGAACATTTATTTCCATTTAAAATCTATTCACATTATCTTTAAGATGTGTATGAACTACAACTTGTTGACATTGTCATACATCCTCCTGTACCTGTAGCAACAACAGTACAAGTATTTAAAAAATTATTGCATTTTGTAAATGTATTATAATCTGTGCTTGCAGGTGCATTACTGCATGTTCTATCAACACAAGATCCAATCCAAGCACAAGGACCACCAGATGAATTAGTAGAAGTAGCAGTACATTATGTAGCAGTAGTCATTTCTGAACAATTTGCTGGTTTTGGAATACAACCAGCTCCAGCATTATTAACAATACAACCTGAGAGATAAGTATTACATAAATCATTTGTTGTATGTGTATTATTAGCAGTTTAACAACTCTTATTGGCACATACTCCATTGTTCCACTAACAAATATTGTTATTGATATCAAATCTACAACTATTTGAATTTTAATATTAATCACAAGTAGTTAATGGTTAACAACCATTTCCAGTTGTAGTACAACCAATTAAATATGAATTACAATTTTCATATGTTGTTAGTGAACTTGGAGCAGTATAACATTCTTTCTTTCTACAAGAATCTCCATACCATTCACAATCAACATTATAAGAATTTGTAATACATTATTATGGTATTTTCATCTCACTACATTAAAATGGTCTATCCATACATCCCATTCCTGTATTTCTGACTGTACATTTACTTAAATATGCTCTACATTAAGCATCCGTAACAAAATTGTTATTCACTGGAGCATTTTCACATGTCTTATCAAAACATAATCCAGTCCAATTACAATTATTACCTAATGAGTCTTCTTTACAATTCTCCTTTTAAAATATCACCTCACAAGTCATATCAATACATCCATTTAAAGTCCTCTTTACAGTACATAATTTAGAATAAGTTTAACATTGCTCATGTGTATTATATACATTTGGAGCATTACTACATGTTTTTAATCTACATTAACTTTGATACCAAAAGCACTCTCTACCTTATTAATCTAATAAACAAGCCTCCTTTATCATAATATTGGTACATTCCTAATTCTAAATACATCCACCATTTAATTTAGTTATACAACCAGATTTATATTATTCACAATCATAATTAGTATTTAATTCTTTTGGAGCATTATCACATGTTCTATCTTCACAACCATTTTTTAATGCATTAACTGTACAATCTGATTTGTATTCTGAACATTTTTAATGAGTATTATACTTTTTGTCTGCATTGCTACAACTATACTAAACACATTATTTAATATTCCAAGAGCAATTTAATAATCCACTCTAACAACTAGTTTCATCTATAAAATCTTCACATTTGCTATAACTATGACAACCACCATTCAAATTAGGTACACAATCACTTAAAAATTATTAACATTCTTCAAATGTTCTTAATAATTCAGATGCATTACTGCAAACTCTTTCTACACATTATTAATTCTTCCAATAACATTCTTTGCCATTCTTATCAATAGTACATGCTTCACTAGTTGGGATATCCACACAATTTCCAAGTTCAATACAACCTCCACCACTCGATAAGATACATCCTTATAAATAAGAATTACATCCTTCATTATTCTTTATACTGATTGGAGCAGATTAACACGATCTGTCAGTACAAGATAATCCATTCCAATTACATCTGATTTGCATAAATCTATCCCAAAAACACTATTATTCACCTTCCTAATTTTAACAACCCCATCCACTCAATTAACATCCACCTTAATTTGATACTGTGCAATCACTATTCACTGCTCTACACTCTTCATCACTTTTCAATGTTTTTGGCAATTATCCACAATCCACACTCTTTTAACAGTTCTCATTCTCCCAAAAACAATAGTTCCCTTGTGTATCTTGTCCACATGATATTGCTGTTTTATAATCTGAACATTCCCCTAATTCTATACATTTCTCTCCATCTGTTATACACTTTCGAGATATAGCTTAACACAATTCATTTGTGCTCTGTAAATAAACACTGCATGCACTAAACTCAATACATTTGTCAACCAAAAATGCACATCCTGATTAATTACTGCAATTCTGCTAATCAAATTGAGAACAAAAAGTTTCACTATCTACTTCATTTATTATTTCTTATTTTAACTTCACTTAGCATTCACCATTCTTCCATTAACAACCCGATTTTATGCAATCATCCTACACCATCAACTATTAGCATCCACATTCATAATCACTTCCAACATTGATCTCTTTCCCAATTAATACATCACTTTACAGAACCAAAACCAATATCAATATCAAATGTTTCATATATTATATATATAATTACTCCTATACTCAATAATATCAATAAACTATAATTCAATTCAAATTTTTCCATCTCTCTATTCTTTTTTGATTATTTGACCAATACAAAAAAAAAATCTTATTTTTATTCAATCTCTAAACAAATTCTAGCCTTAGTTTTTAATGAGAATATCTTTCCAAACACAGTATTCATACTAAATTTTACTCCTAACATATTTTTGAAAATAAACATCAACAAATCATTCTCTCTTGAATTAAAAGTATAAACCGATAGTTATTAGTTATACTACGAATTCTATGGTACTATTTCTAAATCTACCGCTAAAATAAAAGAGTATTCAGATTCTATATTTTATAAACTCAAAAATATTATATTATATAAAAAACGAATTCATCTATGGTTCATCAAAAGATTGTTCTCTTAGCCCTGATTTGTTTAGTTTAAGCAACTACAGTTACAAAGTAAGATATTGAATAGTTAACTAATATAGTAATTAAGGTGTTATGGATTCATATGTTAATCCAGGACTGTAATCTTCAATAGATGAATTAACATAATCAAAAATTGGACATATGGTTATTGATTTAGCTGAAGTTACTATGAGAGTTACTGGAGCTGTTGATTCATTAGTAGAAGGAGTCAAAGCCTTTGGTCGTTAAATTGAAGAGAGATTGAATTTAGAAAATACACAATGGGAAGTTGTTGAAAGTGAACATAATGCTAAAGTTATCTCACTTAGTTCATAAGCTAATTAAGCTGAATTTGATATTAATAGAGAAAAGAAAGTATTAAATTCTGAATTGATTCCAAGACTTCATGAATTAGATGATGTATTTATTATAATCATAAATAAATTAATAGATCTTATTAGGACTTAAAGCTAAATAAACAGATAATGCATAATCATTTAAAGAAGCTGAAGCTGCTAGAAATTCATAACATGATTCATTTGTTTTAACAACTACTGAATTTACAGATGCATTAAGAAATATTGATGAAGCATTAGATTTATTAACTGATTTATTTAAAAGTGGTGAAGTTAGAGCTGCATTCATTGAAGTTACTGATGAATAAAAACATAAAGTTAATAAAGCATTAAGATAAGTTAAAGCTAATACTGAAAATTTTGGACATTAATATTCTTCATTTATTTAAGCATTAACTAATTTAACTGAAGGATTCAATTTCAAAGATAGATAAGTTTTAAAGGAAATGTGTGATTTCTTAAATAGTTTAAGATTAAATATATTTGATGCTTTAACTAAAGCTTATAAAGATGAAGACAGTTAAAAATAATAAGATGAATTAAGAAGATAATAATTAACATCTGAAAAAGCAGTATTTGATTAATAATATGCTGATTTCTATTAAGAAAGAGAAGATAAAACTGTTAGAATATCTGATGTTTAAACTATGATATCAACTAGAGAAGCTGATCTTAAAGCTTATTAAGATAGATTAAGAACTGAAAATAATAATTATTCAGCCAATCTTAAAATACATGATGATATTGTGGTATTCTTATCAAATTTATATAGTCATCTGTTTAATAAGAATTAGCAGTCTTAGCTAAAGCATTGTAAGTGGTTTAAACTCCACCATTCTTAGATTTCTTAAATGGAAGAATTGCTAAAGCATGA
>CAJJDM010000072.1:233966-272133 GCA_905182975.1 Paramecium primaurelia | reverse complement strand
AGAGCTGCATTCATTGAAGTTACTGATGAATAAAAACATAAAGTTAATAAAGCATTAAGATAAGTTAAAGCTAATACTGAAAATTTTGGACATTAATATTCTTCATTTATTTAAGCATTAACTAATTTAACTGAAGGATTCAATTTCAAAGATAGATAAGTTTTAAAGGAAATGTGTGATTTCTTAAATAGTTTAAGATTAAATATATTTGATGCTTTAACTAAAGCTTATAAAGATGAAGACAGTTAAAAATAATAAGATGAATTAAGAAGATAATAATTAACATCTGAAAAAGCAGTATTTGATTAATAATATGCTGATTTCTATTAAGAAAGAGAAGATAAAACTGTTAGAATATCTGATGTTTAAACTATGATATCAACTAGAGAAGCTGATCTTAAAGCTTATTAAGATAGATTAAGAACTGAAAATAATAATTATTCAGCCAATCTTAAAATACATGATGATATTGTGGTATTCTTATCAAATTTATATAGTCATCTGTTTAATAAGAATTAGCAGTCTTAGCTAAAGCATTGTAAGTGGTTTAAACTCCACCATTCTTAGATTTCTTAAATGGAAGAATTGCTAAAGCATGATTTTATAACATTTAATATAGGACTGTTGTAAAATAATTAATTAATTCAAGTCTGGACAATTTCATTCTGTTTTTAAGTCAAAATTTTTTTAATTTTAATATCTTTTATTTTAGGGATATATTATAATTAAAGAATATTAATAATACTAGATTTCTGATGATTTTTATATCTTTTAAGAGAGTATTTTAAGAAACAAAACTCAATTTTTTAGCAGATAATTATTACTTATTGATTATTAATTATTGAGACTTAAATATTGTGAAACTTCTTCAAACATCATTGCATTATAGATTTCTTAATCTCAATATTTATTCACAAAGATAATTTTGACTATTTATCAGTAAGCACATTTGAATTTAGTTTCTTATTTGCAATATAAATATTCTGATCCAATTTCATCTTATTGCTACATATTTTTGCATTAATAAAAATATCTTCTTTATCCAGAATGATTTAATAATTATGATCCAAAAGTTCTCTAAGTGTTCCCTATCCATAATCCAAATGTTTTCTAATCTTTTGATGTTGATTTAAAATTTCATAAGATAGCACACCTAATAATTGACCCTTCTTTCCTTATAAATAATTTTGAGAGTTTTTCTTAACTTACTTGTTTTAGATTAGAGATTTAACTAAAATAAATCATTTTTATTGATGTTTCCCATATTTTTATTATTATTTATATAATTATAAATGAATTAGTCCTTGTTTTTAAATAATTTTATCAATAAGCAACAAATTTGTGAATATTTTGGAAATGTGTTATATATACTTTATTATAGGTGTTATTAGCAACTGATTATTCAGGTCAGATTGTATTAATATTATGCAATGGAGAAATAATAACCTTTTAATTGATTTAATAGAAATAATGGTTGAAGACATCTTAATTGAGAGTGATTCCTTAAACAGAAATAATATAACTAAATGATTACAATTTATAATTAAATGGAAATGGACGTAAGTTCTTCCTTTTGCAAGTTGATGAGCGATACGAGTTCAAAGTATCAATTTGGAAAAGAGGTCACAAAGCCAACTGGATATTCCAACAAAGTTTAATACTCTATTCACATAGTGATTTCTTGTCAATTACTTTAAATGGAAATATTGTTATGGTTAATCATCTTAAAATGATTAGACTTTGGGAGTTCAATCATACATAAACAAAACTCACACGAGTATAATCTTTATCTTTAGAATCTAATTTAGCTTGCTTTAATGAGAATAATAGTGTAATTGCTGCTAAATTGTAATATCGAATAGTATTACTAAAAAGAGTCAATTAGATGTGGATTAAGTATTAGAATATAAAGACTGAATAGGTCGTGTTTATGTAATTCTTCAAGAATAGATTAATATTAATGAATAAGTATTTATATATGTACAAGATGGATGAATAGTTTCAGTTCTAATTAGAAAAAAAAATACAGTCAAACTTTTTTTAGAATGAACCATAGTTCTGTTTGTTTATGGGATCTATTATTATAGCTTAATTGCCTTCTTTAGAATTAGAGTGTCATAAATATGAAAATAATGTTTGGTCACAGGATGAAGTGTATTTTACTGGAAAATTTGAGGCAAATCAAATATTGTAATCTAAAGATTATAAGAAATTATTTATTTATAGAAAGAGATATGGTGGAATGGTTTTCGAGAAGAAAAAGGAAATTAATGAGAAAATTTAATAATGAATTATTAATATTCCTTTTTGGTTATATTTCTTCACCACAAATAATTTTAATTTATGAAAAAAGGACTCATCCGTCTCTCTTCTAACTATTTATTAAGACAATCCAAGTTATTTAGCACAAACAATCAATTAATCTTTAGATTCTGTTCAACCAAACAAGAAAAACATGAATTCAAAGCAGAAACCAAGAAATTACTTGACATTGTTGCTAAATCTATATACACTGATAAAGATGTTTTCTTAAGAGAATTGCTTTCCAATGCCTCAGATGCTTTGGAAAAACAAAGATTTTTGGCAACTTAAAAAGGTGAATAAGTTCCATCAGATCTAGAAATAAAAATTGAATTAGATGAATAAAAGAGAACAATTACTATAGAAGTAAATAAGTATATTCTATTCAAAAGGATTCAGGTATAGGTATGACAAAATAAGAAATGATTGATAATCTTGGAACTATTGCAAGAAGTGGGTCTAAATAATTCTTAGAATAAGTTGGAACATAAATGAATGATAAAATTATTGGTTAATTTGGTGTTGGATTCTATTCTTCATTTATTGTTGGAGATACTGTAGAAGTAGTGAGTAAAAGTGAAAGATCAGATAAGACTTATGTTTGGATATCAGATGGAACAGGAACATTTGAAATTTCAGAAGCAAAAGATTATTTCCAAGGAAGAGGAACTAAAATAACTATACATCTCAAACCAGATTAAGCTATTTTCAGTAAGAAAACTGAAGTACTTAAAACTATTTAGAGATATTCAAATTTTATTAATTATCCAATTATTGTGAATGGAGAAAGACAAAATATTGTGTCAGCTATTTGGGTGAGAAGCAAAAATGAAATCACTCCAGAAGATTATAATAAATTCTATGAGTATATTTCAAATTCTAAACTTGCATACAAATACAAACTTCATTATTCTACAGATGCTCCTCTATCAATTAAAGCCTTATTATACATTCCATAAACACACATGGAAAAGTATATTATTTAATTATTATATCTAGATATGGTATGTAAATGGAGGAATTTGATATCAGTCTATATTGTAAAAAGATATTGATAAAGAAAAACTGTAGAGAACTTCTACCACATTTCCTTAGATTTGTTAAAGGAGTTGTAGATTGTGAAGATCTCCCTTTAAATATTTCAAGAGAAGGCTATTAAGATTCAGCTTTGATTGCTAAACTCAAATCTGTAGTTGCCAAAAGAATTATCAAAGAAATTGAATCAGAAGCTCTTAGAGATCCTGCCAATTACTTATCTTGGTATTAGGATTTTTAAAATTTCATTAAAGAAGGAGTTGCTATGGATGATGAACATAGAAACTCTATGACTAAATTATTAAGATTTTAAACAAATAAATCTGAAGATTTTATTTCTTTAGATGATTACATTTCCAAATTACCTTAAGGCATCAACAATATATATTATTATCTTGCTCCAACAAGACAATAAGCTTTAACATCACCATATATGGAACCTTTTACTAATTCAGAAATTCCTGTCATTTT
Source organism: Paramecium primaurelia (assembly GCA_905182975.1). NCBI lineage: Eukaryota > Ciliophora > Oligohymenophorea > Peniculida > Parameciidae > Paramecium > Paramecium primaurelia. Next base: position 268,326 of record CAJJDM010000072.1, on the reverse strand, counting down.
GACTATGAATCATATGGATGAAGTAGTATTCAAATAAATAAATGAATATTCATCAAAAAAATTTGTTAATATTGAAAGTGATTAAGCTGAAGTTGATAAAGTTGCTTAGAAATCAACTGAAGAAAAAGAAAAAAAAGAAGAATCAAATGTTGAAACAACTATACCTAATGATGAAATTACACCTTTCTGTTTATGGTTAAAGAATGAATTGAATCCAATAATTTCTTAAGTTTAAATATCAAAAAGATTAAAGACTTCTCCTGCAATCATCGTATCTGCAATTTCATCAGGTATGAGATAAGTTATGCATGCTATGGGATAATCTACTGTATTTATAAATAAATATATTTTAGGATGACTTAAAAAATTTAACTTTAGAAATAAATGTAAATAATCCAATAATTGTTAATTTAAATAAAGTCAGAAAATCAAATAGAATTATTGCATCATTAGCAAGCAAATAGATTTTAGATGGCTGTCTCTTATCTTCTGGATTGTTAAGAGATCCAAAGGAAGTTGTGGAAAGATAACACAAAATTTTGAATGTCTTATTAACATCTGAAATGTATTTATTTTTATAATCCAATATTAGTAATACACCAATTATTGAAGAAGTGGGAGCATATAGAGAGGAAGCAGTTAAGTAAAATGATTAAAAGAAAGATGATTTGGATACAGAGATCATTATTGATAGTGATGGCAATCCTTAAGTTGTTAAAAAGAATAAAAAATGAATAATAATATTGTATATTACATATATTATGTTTATTATGTATATTAGTGTTACTTTTATTTATATTTCAGATTAAATTAGATTAAATCATAATATCTACTATATAATTTAATTGAATTTTTTTAATATTTCTCTATTTCTATTTATTTTTGATTCTTCTTTTGTGATTTTCTCTTCCATTTTTTTAGCATTCTAAATTACTTCATTAGGAATGCCTGCAATCTTAGCTACATTAGTAGCAAAACTCTTTTCAGCTACTCCACTTATTAATTTATATTCAAAGATCACTTTATCCATTTCCTAATAATGTTTCATTACACTTTATTGTATATTCTTACATAAAGCAAATTCGTCTAATAGAATATGATAATGAGTTGCAAATACTGTTTTAGGTTTAATCTTTTAAGATAAATATCTCAAAACTGCAGATGCCAACGCTACTCCATCATAAGTTGAAGTACCTCTTCCTAATTCATCTATTATCACTAAGCTTCTAGAAGTACAATGTTCTAATATAGTCTTTGTCTCTTCAAGCTCAATAAAGAAAGTTGATTTGCCTTCTAACATTCTATCAGATGCACCTAATCGACAAAAAATACGATCAAAAGGTACTAATTTGAATGACTTAGCAGGTACTGCACATCCAATTTAAGCTAAGATGATTTAGATCCCAATCAATCTCAATAAAGTAGATTTACCACTCATATTAGGACCTGTTAATAAGAGAGTATCAACAGAATTGATAAATTTTATTGTATTAGGAACCCAATTAATATCTCTATTTTACAATAAGCAAGGATGATATGCTTCTTATAGAATAAATTCCTAATCTTCTTCTTCGTCAGGGGAATATTCAAGGATTTGTGGAAATGTATTAAATTGATATTGTTTGGATACTAATGCCAAAGAAATTCTAAATTTATAATAATATTTACAAACAATCTGCTTCTGAGAGTGTTGAAATAAGTTGTAAAAACTCTTTTCTATAAGAATAGAATTTAGTAAAGTAGTCATTAATAAATGGTATTAATTTTTGAGATAACTCATCTTCAACAACTTTTAAATTGAAAATCTATTATTCTATAAAATCTGTTTAGAATCTTTAAAATCCTTTCTTTTTTGATGTAATTACTAGTTCTTTAGGTTTTTAACCTGATTCCAAAAATTTATCAGGAATTTCAATTTAATATCGTATTTTACCATGGTGATATGAAATTTGAGGACACTTAAATTTATTTTGCCATTTTTTTAATTCTTATTCCAATGAATCTATAATATCAGTCATTTTATCAAATGCTCTATCATATTCTAGAGAGACACCTTTGAGTGGTTATGGTTCTCCATCTTGAATTGAAATGCATTTTTCTAATTCTTTTAAGGCACTATTAAGAATGGATGCATTTTCTTTATAACTTAAAAGTTTCTTTAATTTGTTTGATTTGAATTTATTTAAATAATTTTCAAAGACTTTTAATGTCTCTGAAGCTGCTTTGATATGTTTAATCACTTAAGTGATTTCTTTTAACTTAATCTTCCCAAAACTTTCTCCTCCAGAAATAGGAACAGCCTTAAGTTTATGTGAATGGATAGTATTAAAACATCTGATTATGTTTCTCTCTAGATCTGGAATAGATTTTATTCTTCTTTAAAATTCATCACAAGGTTCAATAAAATCCATAAGATCTCTAACACAATCCTATCTCTCTCTAATATGTTTGTGATTTAAGAGAGGACTCTAAACCCATTTGATTAATAATCTCTTCCCAAAAGGTGTTACACATTTATTTAAGTATTCAAAAAGACTTCCCTTTGAAGAAACCTTAGTTTAGAGATTTACATCAAAAATCTCCAAACTTTCTAATGCTTGAGAATCGAGATATAGATTTAGTTTTTGATTAAAGTTTGAATCAAGAAATTAAAACTTCCCTCTTCTATAAACAGAAGTGTGGATTAGTAATTATCTCATATAGCATAATTAGATATAAAAGGATTAAAGAGTGAAATAATAAGAATAGTAAGTAGATTCATCTTCATCTTAAGCTAATTTCTTTTCAAAATAATATTGCTTCTCCAATTCTACAAATAAAGATGGATACTCATCACTTAAAACATAATCTCCATTTTTGTGACTTTGTTCAATTATAATATCATCTGCTTAATCTTTATAAAGACCTTGATTAATATTAGTTTCTATCTGATTTTCAGGTTCAATTTTATCGGATGGTAGAATGATACCCTCAAAACTACTATTTATTGATTATTTATTCTTTTTATCTTAAGTATTTCTCATCTCTAAATATTCAACTTTAAGTTATTCAAAAATGTATTCACACTCTTTAAATTCTTTTTTAGAGGTAATAATGATTGGATTACAAATAGTCCTATTAATTTATTTATTGAATATATTACTTCATCATTTTTTCAATTTCTGGAGTTGCCTTAGAGAGGATAACTTCAAGAGGTTTAGTTTTATATATAATAGATCTTAATTAATTTGATTATTCATCATCAAAGAATTGATCTAGATAAAAATTATTAGTTGTGCAATCTACTATAGATACTCCATAAACATATTTATGTCCTTTAAGATTGACAGGTGCATTTGAACAAACTAAAACTAAGAGGTTTCTAGATTCATATGAATCCATATCATTTAAATCTTACAATGTACCTCTACTAATTAATTAAGTAATTTCTCTTTTAACTATTTCTCCATCTTCTTTATTTGCAACATCTGCTTTTTCTAATTACTCGACCAACATAATTTTATGACCTTTTTCTAATAAAGTCCTTTGATATATGGGCAATTGACTATCATAAACTGTCAAACAAGGTCGATCTCTTCCCCAAAAGCCTAAATGACGATTAAACATTCTGGCAATTATGATTGCATCATTATACATTACATTGATCCATCTACCACATCTAAAAAATACTAAAGAATCATAATGTGCTTTTTTGGCATTCCAATATTGTCTAAACATAGGTGATAATTTTTAATATTATGCAATAGGAATGTCTAATGTTGATGGATCATAATTTGGATCATAAGGTCTTCTACCTTCAGCATCTCTTATGAATTCAGGTTGAACAAAGGATGGCAACAAAAGTTCAGCTGTCTTAAAGAATTCTTCAGCATCTTTGGCTAATGGCTATTCAACCGGTTCGTAATTATTATTATCTTCTTCTTCTACTTGTTCAAATTATTTCAATTTTTATTTGCTTTTTGGTTTATCCTATTTAACAGTAATAGATTTAGATTAACGAGGTTTTTTCTTATTATACTTATCATCATCAGAACTTGGTTGTAATTCAGATTCTGATGATACCATCTCTTACTCAGGTTGATAATCATCATCTAATCTCTTAAGTTTACCTGGTTTTTTAGTTTCTTTTTTAGTTGATTTCTTTTTTTGGTTCTTTGTAATCACAAACATATCATCATTCTCATCCTTCTAAATTTTCCGCATTTTTTTTTTATTTCTTTAATTTAAGTTTAATTTTTAAATTTAATCAATTCTCTTGCATTTCTCTTATACTATATTTTAGAATTATTATTACATTCATATAAGATAGAATAGATCAATTGAAAAAGTGAAAATTTCTATAAATTGAGTCTGTATAATTAAAATAATTATAAATATAATTTTCCAATGAGTACACATACCAAACTTGGTTTTAGTAGATCATTAAAGGAAGTATCACCACCTTAAAAAGAAAATCTATCTATTCAATAAGTGTTGGAAATGTTTCATTCCCCATATACTGAATAATTAACTGATCGAAAGAGTGAAGCTATTGTAAGATTCTGTAGATAAAGATCAGGAGGGTTCTTATTGGAAGAGATGCAAGAATTAATTGAAATATTGAGATTGTCTATAGCTGAAAACAATCAATTAATGTAACCAGCCATATAAAAAATTTGCGAAACTGCTTCTGTTCCATTTATCAAATTAAGGACATCTGATTAATTGAAATTTGTTCCAAAATTAAGTGAATTCTTAGATACTTTGAAGCCTATACTCTATAGTCCATAACAGGAATCAAGTAGTCAATAGCCTGAATTAAGAATGCCAGTAATTAAGTTTTTGAAATGTTTTGCAGAAGAAGGAATAAGTGAAATAATGAAAGAAGAAGCATCATTTGAACAATAAAAGAAATAAACTGAATTATCTCCCTTGTAACATCTTTTGAAGAATGGAACAAGAGTATTTATCTATATATGATATTTATTAGAATCTAAGAGCATTAAATTAATCCAATTTGATTGAGAATATCATCTTTACTATGTAACATTACTCAAAATAATATGAATATTTATTACCTTTGCTTGAATTGATTTCTAGTTGTATCCTTTATAGAGATTTAGCAGCTAAATTCTCAAATTTTGGCATATTAAAGGATATTGTGTATGTGATTTTTGAATGCGAAGATTTCAGATCCTATATAGTAAAATCATGTTTTGAGATTATATGGAATACTATTGAAGTAAGAAGGATAATAAAAATAATAGGCTGTAGGAGTTGCATCAATAAAGTTATTTGCAGTTGAAGATATCATATCTGGTTTGAAGAAATTATTTGAAAATATAATGAAATAGGGATATAAATTAGAAGACAAATGTTTAAGAAATGAAATCTTAATTTTATTAAATTATCTTATGAGAGATGAGAAAGTAAATTTTATAATTTTACTATTTTAGGCTTTATAATATTTTGTTGATAAGCCTTAAGCACATTCAATTTAATAATAGACTAATTTCTTAGAAGTGTTATTATTTTATGCTACAATTGATGAAGTCACTTTCTATAATGAACCAATTAGAACTAATTAATTAAAAGCATTCTTTGGTACTACTAGTGAAGACTTAGAATTTAAAAAATTAATTTGGAGTGGAATTTTGACTGCAGTATAATCTGGCAATTAAGCTGTTTTAGAAGCAGTTAAAGAGTCTCCTTTTATTGTCACTTTATTATTATATATAGATCCACTTGCAAATAGTTATGCTGTTAATAGATGGTCTCCTCCATAAAAAAAAGAAATTTAATTACATTGTTTAGGAATATTGGGAAATGCAATTGTTTATTTAAAAGATGAGTAATAAATGAATATATTTTTCAACTAGTTTTTATGAAAAAAATGGTCTATTTTGTTTAACCAAGTTTCTCACTAACACATAAGAATTAGATCATAAAGAAAGATGTTTAAAGGCCTTCAATAATGCATCAGAATTTGAATAGAATTATAAAATTAAAATTTGTGATGAAGGTGTAATGGATAATCTTATTGAATTTTTGTAAAATGAAAATGACAATGATAATCCATTAAAAATTAAAGAATTATGTTTCTCCATTATATCCAATTTATGTAAGGAGTGCAATAAAAATAAAAAATTATTTAGATAAAAAGGTGCTGTTGAATTAATGGTTAATGCATTAAAGAATCCAAATTTAGGTACTAGTGCAAGATATGCTCTCTATGCAGTAAGTGTTCTTGATTGTTTATGGAACACTATTTTAGGCAATAGAAAATCTGAAGCTATCTTTTTAGATTCGGAAGGACTCTATGTATTATTGGAATTTTTGGAAACTTGTGATGATATGCATAAGAAACTTACTCTATCTTGTTTAAGTTATTTGATGGAAAATCCTAAAGCTATTCCATACTTTTGTGATTGGAATTCCCCAAAAACAATGATTAATAGTACTTAATTACTTGTCAAAATTTATGTTGCAGAAGATTAGAGATTTGGAGTCAAATATTCTGATGGCATTGTTATGAATAAACTCAGACCATTGAATCCATAAAATGACCCAAGTCTTAGATCAACCAATTAATAGGGAGATCATAAGACAAAGCATTTGAAATCACTTAGAATCCAATAGGAGGATTTGGAATCAGATGTGGGTAGTGAAGCATATTTAGTGAGAAGAATAACTGAAAAATCAGCTGAATATGATTTAAGAGCAATAGTATTTGCTATCTTATATAGAACAGGATTTGATAAAAATGAATTATTACCAAATGAGAAATAGATGATAGAAGTTATACAATTATATCCACATTTTAAAATAGGAGAAATATGGAGAGAAATTAAATATGATTTAGAATAAGATAAAATTAAACCTACTTCAGATGATTATCATTGGTTAATGACATCAATTGAAGAATCTGAAGAACTAGTAATGAATTGCATGAATACTTAAGGACTTGTATCATTATTTATTAATATTTTAGATTGCAAGAGAGTTTAGAAAAGTCTAAGAGGAAGAACTTACCAAATTTTACGATATTATTAGAAGTAACAAGTTAACTAAATGAATAATATTGATATTAAATGTTATTTATATAGATTCCTAACTCTTCAACTAAATAACAGTATTCATATATATTTATATGACTAATTCAAAATATTCAAGATTAAGTGATTTATTGCACAGTATCATGATTTTTATTTGGACTTTATGCTTATCTTTTAAAATATAAAGTGTTTTAAGTTGCTGGATTCAGAACTGGTACTTAAACTATCTTATTTTGATTATAGTCAAACAATTTAACAGTTTTAGATATTTAGTTTTAGAGTCCATTCTTCTCCTTATTCTGTTCAATTATATTGTCACTAGGATGTGATTTTAGTGATGAGTTTCCACAAATTCCCATAGCTTTCCTTGAGTTAACTATAAAGTTTTATTTATAATATATTTATATATAATTAATGTCAGAAACTAAAGTAATATTGTTTATTTCAACTGGTTACAAGTGAATTTGATCTAAATCGGTTAGATGTATTATTTTTATTGTAGTTTTAAATAACACTTCTAAATCTCTATCTACTGAATTAACAATATTAAATTCTTTTAATTGGGCTAGTGGATGTTATATTAAGGGGTGATTCCTATTCTAAAAAATATTAAATCATAGATTTAACCTTTTAACAGTTCCATAATTTTATCCTATAAACTAAACTAACTATCACATTCCCTAATGCAAGATAAAAACATAACATCTTTGCTTATTAACATATCTCAACCTTCTAATTATTTAAATTACCTTTGATCATGCCTTTCTACTCATATGAAATTAAATTCCTTTGATACAATTCATATAAAGTTTACAATACTTCACTTTCTATTACCATTATAAATAAATTTATATAATACTTGAATTGATACAATTTTATTTTAAACTTTAGAAAAATGCTTTTTATTTTTATTATTCAATAATATTAATTTTCATATACTCTTGATTTTATACTAAAATGTTGAAATAAAACATAATCTATTTAAACTTTTCTATCACTTTAAAAAGCCCTTAATCTGATTGAATAGACAAAAGCAAACTTTATTTAATAAATAGTTAATTTGAAGTTTTTCAGAAAAGAAAATTTTATAGATTATATTTTTATTTAAATATTATTTTTTTCCTCTTTAATTATTATAAATATCCATCAATTAATGTTTCATATTTTCTTAATTAATTTCCTATACCACTGCAGAGGTTTAGTCTGAAAAAAATAATTATTCATCAAGTAATTCATTAGAATGATAGATAATCTCTAAATAATGAATAATAGTTTTACTTTTTCACTCTTTATATTAAACATTAGATTATATTTTTGTGACTTAAGATATGTTTTATATCTAGCTTAAAGTATTGATGAATTGATTCATTAAATTTAATGTTTTGAAAATTAGTACATATAATATAAACTATTAATTTAATCATGGTTTTTTGACATCATTATATGATAAAGAGAAATCTCTTAATCCCCAAAATTCACCAACATTCATATCTTCGATTTAGACTAATAAGAAGATTTCCTCATCCTAATTATCCAAAATATAATCAAATTTAAACAGATGAGTGTATTCTGTACCTCCACAAAATTTGCGATCTTAAATTAGAATATAATCTTATTTTTTAAAATCGTTAATTTTTTATGTTAAAATAAATTAAGTCTTCCTAAGTGAAGGTTAAATTATCAAAATAGAAAAACTTATTCTTATTTGGACATGTGAAGGTAAATTTTGAAACTTTTTCAATAAATATGAATCTTTATCTAATGCATTTGATCCTCCAATGAATGACTTAGAACCACATTACCAAATTGGTGAATTTTTTAAAATTATCTTCCAAGGTGATATGTTATTATTGGAAAACTTTACATCATTCAAATTTTTCAGGTAAGGAAATCCATTTACTGTTAATATGAATTCTCTTATACCCCAATAAGCTAATATTATTTAAATTAAATTTACCAGTAGATGCATCTGGTTAATTTGTATAAATTTGTATGATTACTTAAGATCTTGTATGGGGAATAGATACAACACTGATCTTCATTACTTAATCAATTTAAGCATACACACCACAATATGGCATATCTTTTCTTGAATCAATTGTTGAAGGTATTGCATACTAATACACAATCTTTCCATCTACATCTACAAACAACATATCATTATTGAATTAATCAATGTAGTAGATTTTAAATGATATACCTATTTTAATATGTGTTTTCAAATCATATATGCTTTAAAGCAAATGTTTACCTTATAAATTGTTATATCCACCAAGTAAAGCTTAATTATTACATTCATTTGGTTAAGAAAATTGAAATGCTGACACCACCTACCAATCATCATCATCACTGAATGTAATTAATTTTAGATTGTTGGCAATTAAAGTAAATTTAGGATACTTAATATTTTGACATTAGCTCTATTTAGGACCTGTACAAGAATATTAGCAATTAGGATGACATTTTTTGATCAACACCTAAAAGTTACGAATACCCCACATAGTTTTCCATCCCTTAAATGATTAATTTGGCAATGATGAAAACTCAAATATGGTATCTTAATGAAAAGATTCAAATTCAACTTATGAAATCAGATCCCCTCGAGTTCTATCAATAATTCTGGAGCAAAATGTAGGACTTTTTTCAAAGGTTTAATATCCGATTAAATATTCTGTCTTGCCATTTAATTACCCTTACCAAAATGTTGAAGGGGCGAATGATTATTAAAGTACTATATGCATATATTATATTTTAATTCTGTAATGGGGTTCTAAGATAATAGTTTTTCTGACTTAGTCTCCCATTTCCATGAATCCAAGTATCTGCATTGAGTTTATATCTGTATATAAATGAATATTACTTTCACTACTACAATCAGTTGATTTGTGAATTTTCATACTTGGAGATGCTTAAATGATTGTCCAACCATCACTATTAAATAGATTTCTGTCTATTTCTATCAAAGATTCCAAAGAAAGCTACCAATCTATACATTCATATTCTTGTGAATCAGTTATTTTACAATGTATACAATTATTTGGACATGGGATTGAATATAAATAAAAATCCCTTATACCAAAAGTTACTTTCTAATTTTTTTGGTTGAATAAATACATCAGTATCAATTGCTTAACTAGCAAATTAAATAAATATAGACGAAGCAGTATGACTAAGTGTCAATTCCAAATTTTATTTTATTTCTTTTTAAAATTGACTAAATGTAGGCTTAACTTAGAATTTTCTTGATCCATCTATAAACAAATTAATCAAGCAATTTCCAGTAGGGCTAATTTGTGTATTGAGTCTATTTGTTTAGTTCTTAATATACATGTAAATTGAAAAAGTAACAATCAATGCCTTATGAGGCTTGAGATTATTATAATATTTAATCATTCCTTAAAATACAGAATTACCTGAATATTGATCAAAAATATTGTTAGAGCGATCCCAAAATACTGAATTAAATCCAAAATAACTTTAAGTTAATAAAGGAGGCTTATCAATTCCAGATCCTTATTATTAAACAACAATTAAATTCCAACCTCATTTCTAGTAATTAAAATACCATCAAAATTTGTGAATGTATCATCTGTAAATGAAGAGAATTCCAATACTTTTTGGGATTCAATTAATTTTAGTAGCATTATGATAAGTAAAGGAAGTTGAACAATCATTTTTTGTAAATATATAAAAAAAATTTTATCCACTTAATAAATGATAATGTAATTATACATAATTAATATTTTCAAATAGAAAGATAGAGAGAAATTTATTTTAATTTAGAAAATTACAAATAACTTGACATCATTTTAATCTGATGCAAAATATTTTCAATTAATTCATTAATTCTTGATAGCGTAAAAGTAAAAATACATTAGATAAGGAGGAATTTATAGTTATCTTTTTAATAGTTTATGAAAAAGACATCAAGAAAAATGTAGAAGTTAATTTAATAAATAATTTATAAATTTAAGCTGAAATTTCTAAAAATAACGGATACTAAAATGAAAGTCAAAATACCTATTCATAGAATTGGGCAAACTCTAAACACTTTTTATATATCAAAAAATGCAATTTTCTAAATTTTGATTCTTATATCCTGATTTTATATGAGATGTTTTTTTGAAAATATAACGGCCTAGAAGCTTTAATTATAGAATGTTATGAAAAAATATCGAATATCAACAATGTAGGCTTCATTATTCAAGGCTATCTTTCAAGTTAATCTAAATCAGCTAAAATTCAAACTATACTAGTTCAGAATCGAACATGTAATCATTTTTTTACAAGTTCCAGTTTTAGCTGTTGTTGTTTTAATTAAGGTTGGTTAAGTGAATAAAATCACAATTAATCTATTTGAATAAAATGAATTAAATTAAATAAAATAAAATAGGTATTTTCCTTATATTACTCTCCCTTTATGTTCTAATTTAAAAAACTAAAAATGTATATTTTCGGAAAATAATAAAATAACAAGTTTCACAAAATTTTGAATAAATACTAGTTATTCATAGATATTATTGCCTCAACAATAATTGAAATTGACTGATTTTGATTTTTACAAATTTTTATCATTATATTTTTATAATGCTCTGAACTAATGGATAATAGATGGATGAAGTTCAGCAATTCATTTTGTAGAATCTAACCAAAAGAGCATCCAGTATTTAAATATTTGAAATTTAACCCTATTTTATTGAGAATGGAAGTTTAATTCATAGAGAAACTTTTATTTCTTCTTTTGTTAATCCCTAATATCAAGTGAAAACTATTACTATATAGTTTTAACTTTTTGAATCAATTTATGTCTAGTTGGAGATGACATAAAATATTAATTATCACCATTATTTAAACCTGAATTAATAAATTAAAGGGAGAGAAAGATGATAAAATTTGATATAATTAAATTAATTATTTTTTAGTGTTTTATTAAATTAAATTGCAAATTATCAAAATTACCCAAAATATATAGATAAAGTTAATATAATGTAAACTCTGAGCTTTTTAATTGCATCTTTAGACCCCTGAATCAAATTAAAATTGCATTCATATTTGAACACCAAATCTTTTCTTTTCCCCCATAATTTCTTCGTTTGTAATTAAGAATAGCGCTTTCTATAAAGGATACCTTTTTTTTTAGCTTTCTGAATAATAAAGATCTTTTAATGCCTAATATTCTTGGTAAAATATTCTGGTTGGCCTATTCTAAAAAAATTTCATATGCTAACACCCTATATTTCACGACTTATGTCTAATATTTATTATTAGATATATTACATTATTTTTTTGTTACCCAAAATCATCTATAAAATAATCTATTAATAATCTCTAATTAATTACATATTTTATGAACAACATCAATTTAAAACAATATGGAATTATTTATAGATTTTGGAATCAAATTTATTTATTTTTGTTTGGAAATTTAAAATACACTTTGAAAAAAAAAACAATATGAATTTGACACTTTATTTATTATTAATGATAAAAAACCATTTTATTTATAATGATCAAATTATTTTTTTCATTTTGAAATTGTTTTCAATTATTTAATGGTATGAATAAGAACCCTGATAAAATCATTAGTTATAGATATTTACCATAAAATACCTCTTAATTCATATAATTTTTAGGGAATATCATTCTGAAAAGTGAATTATTTGGTAGGAGGAATAGAAGAGATGCATTCCGCCTTAGTGCTTAAAAACTACTATATGCCTGACTTGACTCTTTTGTGGTTACATGAGAATATTTGTTGAATGTTGCACTTAGAAAGTGCTTCATAATAGAAATAGAAATTGTGAAGATTGGATGATAATTTATAAGAGTGATTAAAATTTAGCTGTTTAATGAACTAGAAAATATTGCACTTAGAGGAAGTATGAGGGAACCTAAATATTTTAATATTATTGTTATTCAGACAAAGTTATTGGAATTACAAGAGACGATTTAGCTTAAACTAAACTAGTATTTATACTTTTGAAATAATTGGATACCTGCCTTGGTTGAAAAAAATCAAAAGAACTCACCAATAGGTAGAAGAAATAAAATTGAGAACTAAAAAATAAAAATTTAATACACAATACAGAATATCAACTAACCCCTAATGCAATAATAGTAATAAGAAGCCTCTATTTTCAAAAAGTGATAAAAAAAATAACTATTAAGATCATAACTTTATTTACATATTTGATAATAATCCTGTCCATAAGAAAACAAAAATTCAACAACTTTTCGGTGCAGTGCGATTTTTATTTCTTCCACCGTACTCACCCTAACTCAACTCTATTGAAAAAGTATGGAACACTTTAAATTAATTTTTAAATAGAAGAAACAGCTTGAATTCACTTAATTTGCATCGTTCAATTCATCAGTTATTTAATTAGCTTGAAATATTAGAAATAAATCAAAATATCTATTCAATAGTAAATCATTAAAAAAAGTTGGATTTTGATTTATAAAAGTTAAATATTTATAACATCAAATAATCACTTCTGCTGCCTGCCTCAATGATTTGGCTGTAAAGTTAATGAAAAAAATTTATTATTATTTTCGTCGATACTTACCTTTCAGCTACTTATTAGAAGGAGGCTTTTGGGTTTATATTTTCTTGTGATTATGAAAATCTTATAATAAATTTTTTTTTTCCATTGCAAAATTATCATCATTATTGAAAGGAAAATTAATTAAATTAAAATTTTCGACTATTAGTTTTTGTTTGTTTGATTGATAAAACTTTATACAATTATTAGAACAAAAACTCTCAATATTAATATTGCTATTAGTTTCTAATTTAACTATGAAGTCTGATAAATAAATTTTTCTTGAGTAGTTTGAGACAATATTGAAATGATTTGATGTTGATTTTTAAGCGTATTAATATAATTTAAAATTGAAATAAATTAGAAGATCTATGTATAATTAAATTACCATTATTAGGTATTTATCAAATTTAGAGTATTAATTATGTTTCATTTATGAAATATAAATAGGCATTTAGATGAATTTTAGAATCTAAATCATATTACAACATAATTTAAATGTCTAAAATTTTTTTCAATAATATTAAATACTATATATTATAAATGAGACTATATTTAATAGTATTTTTTTGATTGTTATATTACCTTATTGAATAAAATCTTTCTTTTAGATATGAAAAAACAACAATATATGTGAGGTGCTATTCATATAAATTATTAATTGTTTAAATGAAGACTGTTTTGGCAATTTAAAAATTCAACATAATTGTATTAATTATCAAAATATTTCTTTTTGATGAAATAATCGAATTATAAATATTCATTTTTGTTNACAATACAGAATATCAACTAACCCCTAATGCAATAATAGTAATAAGAAGCCTCTATTTTCAAAAAGTGATAAAAAAAATAACTATTAAGATCATAACTTTATTTACATATTTGATAATAATCCTGTCCATAAGAAAACAAAAATTCAACAACTTTTCGGTGCAGTGCGATTTTTATTTCTTCCACCGTACTCACCCTAACTCAACTCTATTGAAAAAGTATGGAACACTTTAAATTAATTTTTAAATAGAAGAAACAGCTTGAATTCACTTAATTTGCATCGTTCAATTCATCAGTTATTTAATTAGCTTGAAATATTAGAAATAAATCAAAATATCTATTCAATAGTAAATCATTAAAAAAAGTTGGATTTTGATTTATAAAAGTTAAATATTTATAACATCAAATAATCACTTCTGCTGCCTGCCTCAATGATTTGGCTGTAAAGTTAATGAAAAAAATTTATTATTATTTTCGTCGATACTTACCTTTCAGCTACTTATTAGAAGGAGGCTTTTGGGTTTATATTTTCTTGTGATTATGAAAATCTTATAATAAATTTTTTTTTTCCATTGCAAAATTATCATCATTATTGAAAGGAAAATTAATTAAATTAAAATTTTCGACTATTAGTTTTTGTTTGTTTGATTGATAAAACTTTATACAATTATTAGAACAAAAACTCTCAATATTAATATTGCTATTAGTTTCTAATTTAACTATGAAGTCTGATAAATAAATTTTTCTTGAGTAGTTTGAGACAATATTGAAATGATTTGATGTTGATTTTTAAGCGTATTAATATAATTTAAAATTGAAATAAATTAGAAGATCTATGTATAATTAAATTACCATTATTAGGTATTTATCAAATTTAGAGTATTAATTATGTTTCATTTATGAAATATAAATAGGCATTTAGATGAATTTTAGAATCTAAATCATATTACAACATAATTTAAATGTCTAAAATTTTTTTCAATAATATTAAATACTATATATTATAAATGAGACTATATTTAATAGTATTTTTTTGATTGTTATATTACCTTATTGAATAAAATCTTTCTTTTAGATATGAAAAAACAACAATATATGTGAGGTGCTATTCATATAAATTATTAATTGTTTAAATGAAGACTGTTTTGGCAATTTAAAAATTCAACATAATTGTATTAATTATCAAAATATTTCTTTTTGATGAAATAATCGAATTATAAATATTCATTTTTGTTATAGTTTAGTTGAATAAATCTCTCAATTGAATTAAAAGAGGGAAAGACAAAAAAATTTTATTGAATTTATTAAATATTTTTATTATCAACAATAAAATTAACTGTTTTAAGGAGAATGAAATAGAAATTAATGAAGAAATAGTAATCATCATGAAGATAATCTAATCAATTAGGTTTACTTCAAGTGATATAAGTTGATTTAATATTAAATGAGATATATAAGAGAAAAAAATTGGATGCATTAAATTCTTAACTGTTCTTAAATAATTTTCTTAGTTAAACCAATCATATTTAAGACATTGAAAGTTGCAAAATTATAATTTATTTATTTAACATATTTTATAAACTAATCAATAATCATTAAGTCAGCCTCATTTCTATATCTAATCTTTCGATTTTATAACTTTTTCTATTCTTTTCTTGAGGTATTTTCTGTTATATGATTTAGTTTTGTTAAGGGTAATGATTTCTGATAAGAAAATTTTGGAATGGTTGGTTAAATTGTAGTTGGAAGTTAAACGGCAATTTTGAATTCTACATATTGTATTAGCCTTGTTAAAAAGAGGAGCTGAAAAAAAATTGATCTCATTGTCACTAATTAGTTAAATTAGAAAATTGCAAATAATATTATTTAAAAAAACTTATTCTATACTGTTTAAAAAATTTAATTAATTTTTATTAATTAATTTAGATTTTTTCATTTCCTTTCTTCTATTTTAAATTAAAGATTATGGAACCATCATTTCAAAAGAAATACAGAATAGTAAATTTTTAATTTATCTTTATATTTTTTTGCTATCCAATTTTCAATTATTCTTTTCCTCATTTTATACAAATTTAATAATATCTTTGTCTTTAAAAATAAATGTTAAAATGAATTTATTTACTAATACTAAATAAGTATTATTACAAAATTTATCTATTCCTAATCTTCGAAAAGCATATTCAGTGTTTTTATTATTTGTAAATTTAGTATTTTATTCAGCATTTCTATTTGAAGAAAAACAATAAACACTTATCATTGAACACTAAATGAAAATATCAACTAGTAAATTTTTTTAATTAAATCCATTTCCAAAATAACTTCAGGTTTCAAATAACTGATGAAACTATGCCTATTTATTTGCATCAATTTTTATATCAGAATGATTTTGAATAAATTTTGACTTTTTTCTCAAAATCAAGCTTTTATGTTTTATGGAAATTACTTCACCATTTTGTTTGACACATTTTTATTAAGTCACACCGTAGTCATCTATAAAGACTTTTTTGGCATCGAAACTTATCCCTTAATTAAATTTAAAAATTCTTTTTTCACAATTAAAGATTCTTAATTCGAAGATTTATATAATTTTTGAAAAATGATTAAAGATCCATATAATCAATTATCACAAAAAGAGGGATTGGATTCAAGATATAAGATTTTGAAGAAGGTCACATCTCTGAGATGTAATGTTGTGCATTCAAATATTCTTTTTTCTAATATTGTAATAGTATATCTCTTTCAGAAAGTCGAGATTTACTATCATTTATTAATTATGTTTTAAAATATTCGAGAAAGTTGTCTATTTAACACAATTTTTTTTTCATTGTGAGTTTAAAATAATTAGATTCACATAAAGTCGATATCCACTTCTTCTTCTTCTTTATACTTGTTATTTCTGGTATCGAACAAAAGAATGAACAGCGACTATCTTATGCTGTACTCAGATGTTTGCACCACATATTGAAAGGCTTACCTACAAAAGAAATTAAAGCCAGGACATAAGGATTCTTCTTTTGACATTCCATTCCTGCGAATATCAGCATTCCGATAAAATTTATTTCGACAGAGGGAAGAAGGAGGTTTGAGGAACAAGAAAAACTTAGAGTCCCAAAAGTGAACCCTACTCACAAGTTCAAAAATATTAAAATTTTAAAGGACGATAAAACTTTCAACTCATTTAAAATATTTAACAATTATTGCGTCTAAAAAATTAGTTGAAATTAGATCCTTTCTCTATTTATTTTTCTTGTATTTATTACTAAATCTTATTAAATCTATTTAAATATTTTATGATGTATTTAAAAAAATAGTAATTTCTATTATTATTTTAAATTATAATGAGAATGTCCAATTTTATCCTGGATGCCGAATAAAAATTAGACCTACTTATGAAGAGCTCTAACAAGCACATAAAAAAAGCAGTCTAAATATAATCAGCATTCTAGCAATTTGAAACCCTTCAAAAAGAAGGTTCTATTATATACATTATAAAGTTGAATGACGAAAGTCTCGTTTATAATAAGTAGGTATTATCTTTGTGAATTGAAGACCTGTTAGTAATTGAATAGGAACAGACTTCATTCTGTTGTAAGAATTACCCATGAATCTGAGTAAATTTTTGCCAGAGGAAATTGTGGAAAGATTAGCCAGTAAAAAGAAAGAGGTTTCGAATGATATAGTAGAGCTTAAGAGATTAGTATGCCATTACGATTGTTTTTGAAGAGTTTATAAGGCTGGAGTTTTTGTAAAGTATGAGATTCACCCCATTTTATAATGCCCTATTAGTGAAGGGCTGGTTTAAATTTATTATGGTCCTGTGCCATTTCATAAAACTAATTGAGGCTTATTTTGTACATAATTTTAAAGAGTATAATCAAGCTTAAATCAGAACGCTACTTAGTAAAACTCTTAATTAGAATACCTTCTAGTTCATACTTTTGATTGTAAAGTAATAATATGTAAGTATTTAACAGACTAATTAAATATGATTAATTTCAATGTTTTCAGTTAGTTGAAATATTGTAGATGGACATAATTGAAATGTAATCCTTAAAAATTTTAATTAATAATAATATTTCATTTTTCATAAGATTTATTTTATAAAATAAAACCTTAGAGATTCCTAGAAAACAGATTGATATAGATTATTGTTATCAAAATATTAACAGTCCTAAAGTACTTTATTAGGGAGGGCTTATACAAATAAAATTTAATCTCTGTAATAAAAATTGTTTTTAAGTCACAAAAATGTTATTCAGAGAATTTATTATCTTATATTTTTCAATTTGTATTGGATAGCAACTCTATCAATACTTTATCCTAATTATATTGATAAAATGGATGAATGATTGAAATAGACAATTTTAATTATCACAATTTATGATAAATAATGTATGTGCCACTTAAATAAAATTTATTATTTCAAGATGATTATTCTTACTAACAAAAAGAATTATTAATAAATTTTACCTTAAATCCTATACTCTATCCAATAGTATTCGATATATTCAAAATTAAAGAGATTTAAGAAGGTTAACTAGAATTAGCTTTCATTTTCTGGTAATAATTATAATAAAAATAAAATTTGTAGAAGGGGTAACAAGAAAACAAGAAAAAAATGATTAATAACTTTTATGCAAAAATCTAACAAAATAATTATTCATAGTTTCAATTAATACAATAGTGATTTATTCCATATTTTTTAAGAATCAAGCTATGCAAAGATTTAATTGATTTCTCATTATGATATTTAATAACAATTACAATCAACTGAAAATCTTTACAATATTAGTTCTTCTCTACAAAAATAATACAAAAATCTTTATTGATTCTCAGTATAAAACAGAAAAAAAAGTATGAGAAATTTAATATATTTTTTAAAAAAAAAGATGATGAAAATCCTTTTTGAATAGATTGAAGATTTATAGGAGATTTTAGCTACCCCAAAAGATATTGATAAATAAGTATTCAACATGATAATTGAAATTTTCAGAAAGGAAAAAATATCAGATTGTCTTGAATTTCTTTAAAATGATGAAAATCATAGGCATTGTGGAAGAAAACTGTTACAAGTAGAGAATTTATAAATAGTTGATAAAGAATTGAAGTTAAATCTTGTAAGAAATAACATTAAGTTAATTACTAAAGCTCTCAAAAAATTAAAGATCATGATTTTAATTAAAATGACTATTCCACTTAAAAATACCTTAAAACTAAACAGGAATTAATTAAGAAAATAGAAAAAGATTAGATGATCTTCGAATTTTTAAAATTTTTAGTTCACCTAACAGTTATTGATGATCAATTTATATAATGTGGATCTAATTCACTTTATTTACAAGTATAAATGAAGATTGATCTGACATAATAATGTTTTGAAGGCATTAAGATTAAAAATACTAATTTTTTGGGAGCTAATTTTGTTAGATGTATTTGAGTGGTTCTGAATTTTATAACGTGGATATTAGCGGAGTGAATTTAAATGGAGCTATATTGTTTAATTGTAAATGGAAACACTTAAGTATCCATGAATTACATAAATAAATTTGGCATACAAATTACGTCAATTCAGTATGCTTTTCTCCTGATGGTACTCTAATAGCGTCAGGTAGTGGAGATCAGTCTATAAGAATATTTGAAGTGAAGACTGGATAACAAAAAATCTAATTAGATGGTCATAGTAGTTGTGTCCAATCCGTATCCTTCTCTCCTGATGGCACGATTTTAGCATCTGGTAGTGGAGATTAATCTATAAAAATATGGGGGGTTAAGACAGGACAATAAAAATAAAAACTAGATGGTCATAGTAATAGAGTCCTTTCAGTATGTTTTTCTCCTGATGGCAATACATTAGCATCTGGTAGTGATGATAACTCTATCATTTTATGGGATTTTATGACAAGAAAAACGCAAGTAAAATTTTATGGTCATGAAGGTGAAATCTTATCAGTATGCTTCTCTCCTGATGGTACTATATTAGCATCTAGTAGTGGAGATCAGTCCATCAGAATATGGGATGTTAAGACAGGACATTAAAAAGCGAATTTAAATGGTCATACTAGTTATGTCAATTAAGTATGTTTCTCTCATGATGGTAAGACACTAGCATCTGGTAGCAGTGATAAATCTATCAGGTTATGGGATGTTAAGACAGGACTATAAAAATTAAAATTAGATGGACATAGTGAATGGGTATCGTAAGTATGTGTCTCGCCTGATGGAGCTACCTTAGCATCTGGTAGTGCAGATTAGTCCATCCGAATATGGGATGTTAAGACAGGATAATAAAAGGCAAAGTTGGATGGTCATGTTGGTTATGTCCAATCAGTAAGTTTCTCTCCTGATAATAATACATTAGCATCCGGTAGTTATGATAACCCAATATGTTTATGGGATGTTCAGACAGGATAATAAAAAGCAAAATTAGATGGCCATGTTGGTTACGTCTAATCAATAAGCCTCTCTCTTGATGGTTCTACATTAGCATCTGGTAGTGCAGATAAATCTATCTGTCTATGGGATATAAAGACTGGATAATAAGAAGCAAAATTTGATGGTCATAGTGATCGTGTTTCATAAGTTTGTTTCTCTTCTGATGGTATTATATTAGCATCTGGTAGTGAAGATAAGTCTATTCGTTTATGGAGTATTAAAACATGAAAAGAAATAGAATACTTGGATAAAAGTTATTAAGATATTTTGGCATAATTTAAAAAAGCCTTATTTAATAAAAATTGTCTTTCAAAATATGGTATTTATTTTGAATATTATTCAGTTTCCACTAACATCACTATTCTCATAATATCCCAATAACCAATTTTTACAGTATAAGGAGCCTTCATTTTTTAAGGAGAATATCTAAATTATTAAGGTATAGATTTAAAAACCTTATTTCAATAAAAAGGAGGTTGTATTTTGGATAGCTAAACAGAATTTTCACAAGATGAAATTTAAAAGTGAATATTGTAAAGAAAAATTATATATTCGCAAAATTATTTCAGCTGGCTTTTTAAGAAATTGTTTAATAATTCGACATTCTATTAAATTGTTATTAATAAATAATATTTTTGTTAAATTTCAATTCATTTTGCCTTTGTCTTAACTGGAAATATACTTTATACTTTTGATTTTATAAATTTCATATCAATTAATGTAAAGTGAAAAGAAAACAATACTGATTTAAAATTAGATATTAAAAATATAAATCAATTAATGAGTAAATTAAAACAAATAAAATAAAAAAAAGTTTTTTGTTCATCATCTATTAAATTTCTATCTGAAATGAGAAATTCTATGTTTATTATTTAATGGCTGGCTTTATTTTTTCATCAAAAATAATAAAAGATATCAATTTAATTAAGTTCTTTTTGGGTAATTTAAAGAACAAAAATGTGTTATACTAAAAAACTAGAAGGAACCCAAATTTCAAATTGTTTTAGGAATGAGCTTACTATATCAATTAGATGAGATAACTCTTATAATGGATTCTTAAACTATAATCATAACTATAAATTTAATTTTAAAGAAGTTTATGGACCAAAATTTCGAGTGTTTTTATAGATGCCTTTGAATATTGAAATTATTGTATCTTTTGTATTCCCACTTGAAAACTATACTAATATTTGGAAAATAAGCTACTGATATATCAAATCCTTGTGATTGTTAATTTAACTCTAATATCTGTAATACTCTATTTTTTGTAGTAGCTAATGGATAAGAACTAATTTGATCATTTTTAATTATTCCAAAAGCTAACGATATATTATTCAATAATTAAGTATTGTAAAGTTAAATAAATACTAATCTACAACTTTAAATCTTCATAAAATTTTGGGAGATATTTAAATAAATATAATATTTCTTATGCGTGTTATAATCAATATAAATTTATTTAGATTGAAGAATGATATAGTTTCTCTAAATTTGAGATTTAATTTGTTTCTATCTTAAATATTTGGTTTTCTAAATCTAAAAATTAAATAGTTGCTCTCTTATGATTAGGATAATTTAGTTTTACTTTATTAGGCTCAAATAAGTTATTATTATGATTTATTAATTGTAATTTATTTGTTTTCCATTTATGTTGAAGAACATCTTAAAATAGTTGTGCTGAACATGCATCAAATCAAAAGTTCTTATTGTAAAGCATATATAGGATTAACATTTTTTATTCTTCCCTCAAATTCGGTTCCCTACAACCTATAATTAATCATAGATTTTGGTGCCTTTAAATTATAAAAGACAATAATTGATCACTGATAATTATTATAACCTGAGATAATTCATATTCTAATTGACCCAAATTATTTAAAGATTGGTAAAGCAGATGTAGAATAAAAATTAACTAATTTCTGATAAAGATTTAAAGAATAAAATGAGGATAAAAGAAAATAGTTGATCATAATTAATGATTATTATATTTTATATATCAATTTTATACATTTTTTTAATATGTTATTATATGAAATTCATTCTGTTTATATAGCTCATTTTTTTAATTGACATTTATGGTTTTTATAATTTTTTCAAGAATTTCTTAGAATAATGAGAATGATAAATTATTTACAAGAAAAAAAGAGAAACCACTGTTGACCAACATAAATCTCTTTAATGATAATTATTATCTAATTTGCTTAAATTTAGTTATTCTTCAATATTAATTTTTAAAAGGAAACTACAATTTGCTTCTATGCTGTCAATTAATTAAAAATATGATAACAGTTGATAATCCTCATTAAGTATTTAGGCTGAAGAGCATATTAGATGCTTTATTTAGGAAAAATCTATAGGGCTATTTTTTGTCTTATTTTAATAATTCAGAAGGACTGATGCCATTTTCTGAATCTTTTTCATCTGATATTTTTAGGTATTTTTTTCTTATCAACGTTTCAGAATTAATTCTATTCTTTCTATCCTCTTAACAAATTACTCATAGCAAACAATCAGCATTAGTTTAAAGTTATATATACATTTTTTATACAAGACTTCTTTGCTTTATCCTTACTTTCTAAAGTTTTATCATCTTTCCCTTCTGATTTTCTAACACGAGCTTTTTTTTCAATGCTTAAAGGTTGTTTTCAATTAAAAGAATTCATAAATAAAAGCTGTTTTAGAAAAATGAATGAAAAATTTATTATATCCAATATTTGAGAAATTTTTGATTGATCATAACCTAATCAATTTGTTTTGCTTATAGGAAATTGATTTTTCATAATACTCTATCAATCTATGGGCAGCAATTTAAAAGAAATATTCATTCTCTTTAAAGCTTTTAAGATTCATGCTAACTACAAAAGAAATTTATTTATGAGTCATAAAAAATTGATTTTGAATTTCAAAATTTTCCTTTTTATGTTTCTTCAAAAAAAAACTTGTAAAGTTAATTCTTGATTTCTCTTCAGTTAAGTTATTTATTGTAATTTTTTATATGATACAGAACTTTTAGTACTTTAGAAGTCTATAATGTTTTATGAAAATAACTATTTGAATGAATTAATAATAAAAAAAGATGCTAAAATTTATAAAAAAGTAATTCCTCTGTGAAATAGATTAGATTATTGAGATTGAAGAAACAAGGTCATTTGATTGAAAAAAAACAACTTCTTTTGATCCTAATTTCAAAAATACAGGATAAAATTCCCAATTCAGATTCATAATAAAATTTCTTCTGAAATTCTGTACACTTTTGAAAATACTTAAATAGCTTAATGATGGAAATTCAATTAATTAACTTTAAAGATGAATCCATAAATGTTAAACAAATCTATATCATCAAAGTCAACAACTTAGAAACCAGTCTTCAAAAATATTTTGCTAGAAAAGTGGGATGAAAGATAGTAGAGATTGATAAAGACTTAAATTGTGATTAAAATTACATAAGATAATTAAATCATGTACTTTTGTAATGGAAGATTATTGAGAATGTAAATGACTATTTATTACCTTTGAAAGTGAATCAATTTAAGAAGATTTCAAGGTCCAATAAATATTCACAAATATAGAATAAGTAGAATACTTTTAATGGTAAGGTGAATTTGAGTAAAAAAATAAAAAAATAGGTAAGTGGATAGCTAAATGGAATGGAAACGTTCTTTAAGATGTTGGTGGGTACTACTCAAATGGATTAAAGTATGGGCTATGGAAAGAACCAATTAAGAATTATTGGAAGTAAATACTAATTAAATGATAATTATAAATAGCAAAGCATAGGTATATGAAGTTGGAGATTATATAAATGGTAAGAAAAGAGGGGCTTGGATGTATATTTACAATAAAAAAAAATTGTATTTATTTTATTAATTAATAGTAAAGGTGGATAATACAATGAACAAGGTTAAAAAAATGGAAAATGGAGAGAATTAAGTGATGGGTTTCATGAGAAATCTCAAGTCATTTATGATGGTGAATATACTAATGGTTAAAAAGTTGGTATATGGGATATTTATTTTCAAGATTATTATGAGAACAAACCTAATATAATGTAAAATTATTATTAAATATTATGCGGAATATTTTAGTGGTGGCGGATTATATAATGAAACTGGTCGGGGTTATAAAAATGGGAGATGGATTGAGTTAAGTAACGAATTTAGAAGGACTTCTTAAATCACTTGTGATGGTTAATATAAAAATGGTAAGAAAGTTGGTCGATGGAATATTTATTGGAATTATTATGGAAATAATTAAAAGATGTAATTAAAATATGAAATATATAAGTGGAGGGGGATCGTATGATGAATCAGGAGATGAAGTCAAGATTAATGGATGGATTGAGGTGAGTGAAGGGTTTACTGAAGGATCTGAAATCACGTATAATGGTGAATATCAAAATGGTAAATAGATTGGTAGATGGGATGTTTTGTATTCTGGAAAAAAAATGTAGAATTATTTTATTAATATTTATGTTCATTTGTCTAGTGGCGGCGGATTATATGATTAGAATGGTGATGGATATAAAACTGGAAAATGGATTGAATCATCGGAGTTATTTAAAGCACGTTCGTAAGTCACGTATAGAGGTGAATATGAAAATGGTAAGAAAGTTGGTAGATGGGATATTTTTTGTTGTTAAGATTAGATGTAATGATATCATAAAATATTGTATCAAATGTTTTAGTGGTGGTGGATATTATGATGAAAGTGGTAATGGATGTAAGATTGGGAGATGGACCGAGTTAAGCGACTAATTTAATAATTTATCAAAAGTAACCTATCTTGGTGATTATAAAAATGGGACTAAAGTGGGTAGATGGGATATTAAATTGAATTTATAATAGGAATAATAATAGATGTAAATTTATAATATTAGATACCTATACAATTTTAGTGGAGGTGGATAGTATGATGAAGAAGGGATAAAGTTTGGCCAATGGGTTGATTTGTGTGACGATTTTGGTTATGGTTACGACTAATTGAACTTCATATATACTGGTGAGTATAAAGGGGGAAAAAAAGTTGGTAGTTGGAACATGTTTAAGAGAGGAGACAAGCCGATGTAATATACAGTATTGTAAGGATGGATATTAAAATATTATTCTATTTAGTGGTTGTGGATAATATGATGAAGCGGGGAATGAGTGTAAGATTGGAAGATGGATTGAGTTAAGTAACGAATTTAGAAACACTTCTTAATTCACTTGTGATGGTTAATATAAAAATGGTAAGAAAGTTGGTCGATGGGATATTTAATGGCATCATTAAAAAAGTAATAAAAATATGTAAGATAATATTGTTTAAATATACTTTGAAATATTTAGTGGTGGTGGTTTATATGATGAGAGTGGTAATGAGTGTAAGATTGGGAGATGGATTGAGATAAGTGACGAATTTGATGATTTTTCATAAGTTACTTATCATGGGGATTATCGGTGTGGTAAAAAGGTTGGTAGATGGGATATTAAGTATCAGAAAAATTATGATAATCTATAAAATGAAAAGATGTAAGAAGGATTAAAAATTTTTAGTGGTGGTGGGTCATATGATGAATTAGGTAATGAATGTAAGATTGGGAAATGGACTGAATTAAATCATAAATTTAGAGATATTTCCTAAGTCACTTATATAGGGGAGTATAAGAATAACAAAAAAATAGGTTTATGGGAGATATAGTATGAAGCAGAGAAGATGTATATAAACTATTATGTATAACTAATTTAGTGGCGGTGGATCATATGATGAAGAAGGTGATATGATTAAGATTGGTAAATGGATAGAGTTGGACGATTCTTTTACAGATACATTCTAAACTATTTACGAAGGAGAATTTAGGCGTGGTTAAAAAATAGGTATCTGGATTAAAAAAAAAAGAGGTGAATATGACTAAGATTTTAGAAAAGTAGATGTAATAAAATATGATGATTGATTATTAAAATTATGTAAGAGATGTATTGCATATTAATATCAATCTTTTTATTGAAATAGAATTTTTTTTTATTTTTAATTCTTATTTGAATATATTAGTTAGTATTTTTATTTATTAGGGTTAAGTGTAACTCAACTATATTATTTCATAATAATATATATACGAATAAAATATTAAGCAATCAAAATATTAAAAATTCTTTATTGAAAGATTATGAAATTTTGATCAAAGTTGCAAGAGTCAGGAATTCCAGATGGATTGAAAATAGTTTTCAAGTATGCTTATCAAAATCTTATCTTAGTTTTGGAATAGGAATAAAATTTCAAAGAATTGTTAAATTGATGAAGTCAGGCTAATATATGTATAACTTCTATTTGAGTATTATTTGGTCAAGACTTAATGAACCTAATTCCAGCATATTAACCCTATTTCTTAATTTCCTGCTGTATAAAAATTATAGCTATGGTGATTATTTAGACTATTATTTTTTTTCATTCCATTCTGATTATTCAAAGCATAAAGTTTTGGAATAATTAAATATACTTGCTAATAACAATAAAGACGAATGAATTGAAGCTAAGGATTTTAATGTTTTTTATTATTATCTATGGACAAAGAGCATCAAAAGGATTCAGAAAAGATAGACATAATTAGCTTATAAATCAAAAATTGTTCATAAAGATGAATGGATTTAATAATTATAATAGTATATTATAGTTCAATAATCTCATTCCATTTGATTCAACTTAAAATAGGGAAATACGATCAATAAAGATTTAAAAATCTTTAATAAATTATAATTTCAATAAATATTTTATTCCTTAATAATCAAATTTTAACAATAATTCATCTGTTAAATTAGATAGTTTTACTTAGAGATAACATTCCAGAATCTTTTTAATATGTTTATTAATGCCTAAAAGAAATTTAATGATTAGTGAAAATGATTCAACCTAATATAATAAGTGCTGATTCAAGTTAGTCAAAATCTAGTATATAAAAAAGATTTAGCTGTCAAGNATGTATAACTAATTTAGTGGCGGTGGATCATATGATGAAGAAGGTGATATGATTAAGATTGGTAAATGGATAGAGTTGGACGATTCTTTTACAGATACATTCTAAACTATTTACGAAGGAGAATTTAGGCGTGGTTAAAAAATAGGTATCTGGATTAAAAAAAAAAGAGGTGAATATGACTAAGATTTTAGAAAAGTAGATGTAATAAAATATGATGATTGATTATTAAAATTATGTAAGAGATGTATTGCATATTAATATCAATCTTTTTATTGAAATAGAATTTTTTTTTATTTTTAATTCTTATTTGAATATATTAGTTAGTATTTTTATTTATTAGGGTTAAGTGTAACTCAACTATATTATTTCATAATAATATATATACGAATAAAATATTAAGCAATCAAAATATTAAAAATTCTTTATTGAAAGATTATGAAATTTTGATCAAAGTTGCAAGAGTCAGGAATTCCAGATGGATTGAAAATAGTTTTCAAGTATGCTTATCAAAATCTTATCTTAGTTTTGGAATAGGAATAAAATTTCAAAGAATTGTTAAATTGATGAAGTCAGGCTAATATATGTATAACTTCTATTTGAGTATTATTTGGTCAAGACTTAATGAACCTAATTCCAGCATATTAACCCTATTTCTTAATTTCCTGCTGTATAAAAATTATAGCTATGGTGATTATTTAGACTATTATTTTTTTTCATTCCATTCTGATTATTCAAAGCATAAAGTTTTGGAATAATTAAATATACTTGCTAATAACAATAAAGACGAATGAATTGAAGCTAAGGATTTTAATGTTTTTTATTATTATCTATGGACAAAGAGCATCAAAAGGATTCAGAAAAGATAGACATAATTAGCTTATAAATCAAAAATTGTTCATAAAGATGAATGGATTTAATAATTATAATAGTATATTATAGTTCAATAATCTCATTCCATTTGATTCAACTTAAAATAGGGAAATACGATCAATAAAGATTTAAAAATCTTTAATAAATTATAATTTCAATAAATATTTTATTCCTTAATAATCAAATTTTAACAATAATTCATCTGTTAAATTAGATAGTTTTACTTAGAGATAACATTCCAGAATCTTTTTAATATGTTTATTAATGCCTAAAAGAAATTTAATGATTAGTGAAAATGATTCAACCTAATATAATAAGTGCTGATTCAAGTTAGTCAAAATCTAGTATATAAAAAAGATTTAGCTGTCAAGTAAAGGAATATAATTTTTATTCTTAATAATTTGATATAAAAAATCAAATTAATTCTCTATAGATTGTTAAATTAGTTATGTTTCAAGATTAGTTAAAAATTAGATAGGATTAATTAACCTATTTAATATTTAAAACATAAGTGCAAAAATTATTATAGAAATTTTTATTATAAACATTTACTTTCATCTTATGCCATAATAGTCTCTTAACTTTTTTATTGAGGCAATAACATTGAAGGTTAACCAAATCTTTAAATTATAATTTTCATTTTATATTCCTTAAAAAAGTACTATCAATATAATCAATCATTATCAGTAAAGGTATTATCAGAGCATTAAGCAATGAAAATCAAATGAAATTAGTGATGGGCTTAAAATTTTATTTTCTTAATGCAAAACATTATCTTTGTCTCAAAAATCAAATAGATTATATTGACTAATAACCTTAACAAGCTCTCAAAAATATAAATCTTCTTAGGCATCGCTGTATTAAAACTATCATAAATGTATCTGTTCAAATTATTAATATATTTTCAAAAGTAATTTCTATTTATAAATTTACACTGAATAAATGACTATCCAACCATAACCATAACTAAAAGGGTTTCTTAATATCTATAGCTCTCTATAAAAAGACAATCGGATAATCTTGTGGAAAGTCAAAACATAAATTAAAACTGTTCTTCAAAAATTATTTATAAATTAAATAAAAAAATTTATTTTTGTTTTTTAAGTATAAATTAATTTACAAATTTCTTTATAAAAAATATTGTGTGTAAATGAGAATATAATTCGGAAAAATCTATTTAACTAATTCAATATGCTTAGTTTAAAAGAAAAAGGCTTCTTCAGCACTTAGATGAAGAATATATCAAATTATTTTTCAGTTCTGTTACTTCTTAAAATTTTCTTTGGGATTCATTTTGACTCATAGTAAAGCAGTCCAAGAAGGTCTTGATAGTTTTAATATATAACTGAATATTCTTGACTAACCCTTATCACTCTATTCAAGTAAATATGTAATTGGATATTCATTAATCTATAAACCCTTCTATAAATATATATAAAGAAGAAATATCTTGAGAAATTTAAGTTTGATGTTTCTATTTGTCAACCATATACCAATTATTTCAAATATACTTTCTTCATTAACAACCTTTAAACACTTCTCTATGAATAATTGAGAAAATTATAAAATTTAATCTAATTTGATATTATATTTGTTTTTGCAATAATTCATGTATCTTAACCCCTTTCAAAATACATGAACTCAATCATAATTGTAGCTGCTAGAATTAAAGCTTTATCTTCTTTTGATGCTTTCAAAGGGAACATCACACTTATATTATCAGTATAGGAAGTCGAATCACTATTACACCATGTCTTAACTTACTTTAACATAGGAGCAACTTAAATATAAGATTATATAGAATACCTACCTCACCTGTTGGAAGCTTGATTGTAAAATCAACCTTATTACATTCCACACTGCATGGACACCTACACCAAAAATAACTTTGGCAAGCGCTCGCCTCTATCATGTATTTCAAATTGTCATTAGAATCAAAAATATTGCAACCGATTCGGCAACAATAAATAGGATCAATAATGTATCCTAAAAATTAGTATTAACCATTTTCTACATAATAAACCTCAAGACGAGGTCTAAAATTAATATTTATAAATATTTATACCTATTACAACAGCAACAAGTACATTAGTACTCTCTTTTAAACTTAAATATGGTTCGATCAGAACTTTAAGGCAATTTGTTATTTATGTTTGGCTATAAATCTTTACTTTGAGAGTTATCTACTATCATCTCAAATGGCCTTGTTTTTGGACTAAATAAATTGAAAGAAGTACCCCAACCAAAATCTTGTACAATTAGAAGATATCTCCTTGCATTTGAATAGTTACTTAAATTTGATTTCTTCTCCTAATTAATTGGATGCGTAAACTTTAAATATATTTAATCCCATCTAGAATTTTTCAAATTTTTATTAAATGTAAACTCCAGTCTAAGTGCCCAAAATATCCAAACAACTTGCATTTTTTTAACTATCTATATAATCAGGCATTTAGTAAGCTTTTGTTTAGTCTAAACTGTCAAGTGTTTAAAGAGGGGATTGCATTATAAGATATTAAATAATGCTTTTCAAGAATTTCAATAAGAATAGTTATGATGTGTGTGGAGAATCTATATTTTATAAAATATAGCTCAATTTTTAATTTAAGCAATCAAACTCCTTAAGTATAGTATAGACTCTAATAATTAAATAATTTCCTGCATTTATCATTATAGACATAATGAAATGAATAAGATTATTTAATTAGGCATAATTATTCCATATATTTTATATTTATGTTTTCAATATAATTTATAAACTTAATTTTATACTAATTTTTATAATAATAATTAGTTAGTAAAAATAAAAATTATAGTTTATTTGATCAAAATTAATTATAAAAATCAATATTTTTGTCCTACTTCTCACAATAAAGATATGAATTTCTATATTTATATAAACAATTATTTAGGTCTAAATTGAATTTTATAGTCGATAATTCATATTAAATAACAAATATCTACTAAAAAATTCATTTTTGTAATTTTTACTCTCTGACTTGAAACATCTGATAAAGAATATTTTTTAGAATAATGAATAAATAAACTTATTAATTTTAATAAGTTTATTATTAGAATGCTACGGCCACCTATTTCTTTCATAGTAATTATCTTATGTGCTTCTATGTAGATAACTTTTTCATCTGTATTTACAAAAACACCAAAATATAATAACCATTTATAAACAATCTATGTAAATAGAAAAATTTCTCCATTTATAAGTTAATCAAAATAAATAAAACCTTTTATTTCAAAGACAGAATAAATGCTTAAAAATTTTTAGATGCTAAATACTTTAATTAATAATAATTTATATGACTTATCTTCAATATACCATATAAATATTATATAGATAATTTAATAAGGAGAATAATATGTAAATGAGAAATAATATAAATTGATTGATTAATAGTATAAGAATGATTAAACTTGAATAATTTGTTTAGTTTATTCAATATTTCATTCTTTCAAATATTCTTAGACAATATGAAGTGGCAATACTTAATTGCAAAAAGTGATATATATTTTAGTCTCCATGCTTAACAAATGATAATCCTAATGTTTCATTCTCAATCAAAATGCATGATACATATTTTTCTGATTTTTTATCCATCATTAAATATATATATGACAAATAAAAGCTTATGAAATAAATACACATTTAGGTCATTAATTATTGACTTCTTTCAAATAATATAAGGTACGTTTATCAAAATTTTCTTAAACTTTGGATCCAAATCTTACCATTCTATTCATTATCATTATATAAATACAGATATTTTGTAATTGTTAAATGGATTGTTTTTTTAAATCTTCATTAAAGAGAACCTTATAATCAGACTTAACATTATGCAATTCAAGCAAAAATTATCTTATCGTCAATTATACACTTAATTTTTTATATTTATAATTGTTGCTTTACATAATTTAAATAAAAATAGTCTTTATTATTTTCTTTTATTCCATATATATGTATTTTCAATATGACACTTTATTAGTTTCTAATTTAACAGAGTTTCTAAAAAATTCATTGCTAAAAAATCAGATTAAGCATCTCTTTTGTAATGCTTAATGATCTTCATTGATAAATGTGCTGCCACTTTTTTATTTTAATTCCAACATTAAAATAAAATTTCACCATCAAAATATTTAATTCATATTGATTGAAAAAAAATTTATTATTTATATATCTTATTATTATTAGAGGCAAAATTTCATAAATAGTAAACAAGATAAATTATATAAAATTATTCCAAATTCTATTTAATTGATACATAAGTAACATTTTTAAAAAGTATAATACATATTTTTTTATAAACAAATTAAATTAAATGAAAAGGAACCGACATCATTTCAATTCAAATCTTAAATCAGATGTTTATATATTTTGTTATTCCATTCTAATATGACAATGTAAAGCAACTAAATTATGGCCTCTTTAATCAAAGTTTGATAAAGCCTTTATGAAAAAGAATAGATGCATATTAAAAATTTAAATCAAACCAATTTTATTTATCAAGTTAATAAATTCTATAAAGTTTAAGAAATTTAAGAGTATATAATATATTTTTTCATGATAATTAATAACTATTCAAAATTCACAATTTCATTATATTACTAACTTAATACTCTGTCATTCTAAGATTGAAATATACGGACTTATGATAAGAAAACATATATAACAAGACCTAAAATATTTTGTAGATATTAAGAATAAATTAAATTAAACAATTAAAGTTTAGTAATCACATTTTTGGAAACATTTTATATTTTAACTTTTATATTGAATAATTTTATCAAACTTTTCTTATTTCTCTTTAGCTAAATAAAATGTAAGTCAAGAATGTCTGCAAATAATTCTAAAATATATTAAGGTGTGATATAAGTACATTTTTTTTTGTTAATTTTAGATTATCTTTTGCATTTAAATCTTTTACAATTTTTCATGTTTTTGGTAAAACTTTGATTTGATTTTATTAATTATATCATATTTTTATCAAATATATCAATTAATTTATCTTTTTTTTCAATTCTATTCCAAATTTACAAAAAGTATTCCTTTAACCATTTATCTTGTATTAACAATATAATAAATTAAAACAAATCTAGCTTGACAACTTTTTTTTTTCTTCAAAGAAATTATAAATAAAATTAGAATTGTTTATACATATTTAATACATATAGATGTTCAAACTTTTTATATTATTATGAATTATTAAGTGAAGAGTAAATATTATATCAAAATTAAAGCTCTAAAATAAAGAAAGAAATTCAATTAAACTTTAATAAGGATAGTTTTTTTAATAATCCTAATGTAAATGCGTTTATATGATATAGTATTTTCCTCAAATTTTTTTGCAGTATTTAATTTATAATTAATAATTAATATAGTTGTTATCAGAAAATAATTTTAAAAATAATACATATAAACATAATTTATCAGTTTGGGAGATAAATGGGCATATTTTATCTCCCAAACTGATAAATTATATTTATATGTATTAAATTTAAAAATTATTTTCTGATAACAATTATATGAAAGCAAAAATTTATTATTATATTACAGCAAATTAAGGATTCTTTTGTTTAGGTTGAGGAGTTTTTAACTTTTGTTCTAAACTTTTTGATTTTACTAATCAAGATTTATTCCTGGAGAAGTTCCTTTATTAAATTTTAAGATAAATTCATAGAATATTATAATATCAAATGTTAATTGAAAAAAATGCTTCGATGTATATAGGGTTTGGGTTTGGGTTTGGGTT
>CAJJDM010000072.1:0-219346 GCA_905182975.1 Paramecium primaurelia | reverse complement strand
TTATAAATATTTTGTTTCAATTATTCTAAAATAAATTAATATTATAATAAATTAAATAAATAACTATTTTGTTTCATTTGTTCTAAAATAAATTATCCTTTAATAAATTAAATAAATAAGAAACTTGTTTCATTTGTTCTAAAATAAATTATCATATAATAAATTAAATATATAAATATTGTGTTTCAATTATTTTTCAACAAATTATCCTATCATAATTTGTTTAAAATGACTATTCTGATTACATTATATACTCTCGAACTACTTATTAAAATATGTTTTGACTAATGGATATTTCTATTTGCAATCCAAAATATAAAATTTAATTTTAAAATAAAAAAAGAAATAATAAATCCAATGATGTAATTAATTAATGACCTTTATTAATTTTGAAATGAAAATTTATTTTTCCATTTAAAAATAACAATATCCATTATAACCTAATATGATCTGATCTTATTTCAAATATTAAAAAAACTTTGTCAATTTTTCCTTTTAAAAAAGTAAACATAAATAATTCAAATGAAAAAATTTTAGTTTTTGATAATTATGATCCAGAAGCTTATTATAATTTATGTATTTTTTTAATATAATTATTTTTGATTTATTGTTCATTTTTTAATTAGTTCAAAATTATAAAACCTATTTTTTTAAGCTTTTTTTGATTTGAAACAATATTTATGGCTATGAAAACAATAAATAACAAAAAGTTCATAAAAAATAGAGTATAATTAAAGCTAGATGATACCAATTATTTTGAGCATCAGAGAGTCTGTTAAATTTTGATCATCAGGAAAAATTGTATTATAATCTGTAGGTGGTTAATTATAATTAGTAGTCTTGTTATAATTAGAATTCTCAATAAATAATGATTATTTGATTTTGAATTAATTTTATGGTTTATAACTTGTGATTTCAATTGATGTATTTTAAATACCAGGAAAATTTTCATTGTTACCTTGACTATTGCTTGAGGTAGTTATAAATCAAAATATTTAAAGAAGGCATAAGTTTGTATATTTAAAAGATTATATTTCTAAATTAGATTATAAAGCTAGATAAAATAGTGTTGAAATAATTCTGTAACAAGGTTAAGTAATAAAATCTTGAGATATACTCAAATAAACAAAACTTTTAAGATAGGAATGTCACACTCCAGTAGAATTGAAAAATTACATAATTTCATTATCTGAAATCAAAATATAAAATTTTAAATACTCTTAACCTTGAGCCATTAGATGATATCTTGAGTCATTATTTCAACAAACTTCAGTTAAATTATTTATAGTGAATTATTTGAAGATATGTTATAAGTTTAAATTAGGTGATGAATTTCCAGTACAAATTTGCACAGGAAAGGAAGTTTACATCTCAATAATAAGGTATTAACAAATTTAAATCGACATTATCTGATAAATCATGTATCATTGGTAATGGATTAGTTTCAGGAAAGAATAAATATAAGCTATTTTCAGTATCTGTTAAGTAAATTAAGTTATTTTTAGTACAAAATAATTTCAACTGAAATATTTATAGAATATGAATTATTAAAAGCAATAGGTTAAGTAATATTGAAGGATTTCCATGCATCACAATTTGCTGTATAATACTAAATGTTTCCATAAAAAAGGGTTCTAGATATTATTTTGATATCCTAATATTGATATTTAATAGCCTTATTCTTATTTTAAATAGCGCTCAATTAAATGATATTGACACTCTTATTTATAATAAATTTACAATTCCTCAAAGCGTATATAAAGTTCCAGATCGATAACATTAGGGTAAAAAGTATTATTGATAATTAAAAAATATTAGGGAAAAATTAGTTTATGTATTAGTACTTATTATTTTTGATTTTGATAAATTTGAAATTGCCCAAATTAACATCAAAATAACTAGCTTCATTATTTTTTAGAGGAAAATGTTTATTTATTGAGGGAAATAGAAAAAACCTAAAAGCTATAAATTCCATTACTTAAAATATCGTTGCATCATCGGTACAATTTTGAATGGGGTATGGAATAGAATCATCAAATTCATAGGATTATTCCCCATGAAACGCTAGAATAATCGAGTCAATTAAATCGTCTATAAAAAATAATGGGAGAAATCAATTGACTTATATAAATCTCATTGAAACTTTAATTTGAAATGGTAAATAATGATTATTGTTATAATATCTGTAGCTATTAGTTAAGCATCTATATTAGTATCAAACAAGACATCTATTAAAATATCAGCACTGATTTAAAATAGTAATTTCATTAATATAGTTGGTTACAAATAATAACTGTTGGACAAATGAAACTCCATAAGAACATTAATATTTTATGCAGTTTTGATGCATGTTCACTTCTTCAAATTTAATGTAGCCCAATTAGGGTACAATAATTATGAAAATGCTGCATCATTCATTTTTGGCATTATTGTATTTAATTGGTACCTAAAAATGTTTTACTTCTATGGCACACTTTCTTAATGTAACTTAGAGACAACCAATATATTCAGTTTAATTAGCAAGACCATAGTTTCTAATTTAAATTTTGAGAACCTAATAGATAAAAATCTATTGTTTATATTGATAAGGTAAGTTGAAACTATATTATAATTATTAAAGGATTCTTAAACAATTACAATATTTTTCAAAAAGTAAAAAAATACAAATGTTCCAGATTGCAGTTATTGATAACTTGTAACTTTAATGGATGTTTTATAGAGCAAAAAAAAAGTAAATATGTACTATTTACATATAAGATTTAAATAATTGGATTATAAAATTAGGACCTATGATAAAATCTGTTAATTGGAAACTTTTAGTATTCAAAAGTGTAAAGAATGACTCACCTTCTTCTAAACTACTAATCATTCCAAAATCATATAAGTTTATTTATATATGAACTAATTATTTAAGTTAAACAAATTAACATCAATTATAGAAATAATCTACTAAAAAAATAAAAATAGATAAAAAAAATTTTGAAATCGTAATATGTAAAATTCTCCATTTATTTATATTACTCCTTTGTAAAGATTATCATCTTAAGTTAAAAACCCAAAAATTGTTAGAATTAATTCCAGAAAGAGCAAAATAATTACTTCTGATTCTTATTTATGATTCATCAATGCTACTTAAATATAGCAAAATTAATTAAAAAATCATTTAAATTAATTTACTAGATGACATCCATAAATATTATGCTAAATCATTATAAGATTTTTTTAAAACAGAATAGCAACTTGATAAATATAATAAACAAATAAATTAAACATTATCTTTAGATATTGAAAGTATAATATTAAGCAAATACTATTAGACTATTTAAAAAGATTATCATTTCTAGTTGCTATATCTATCCAGTTTAAATAATTCTAAATAAGATACTAACACTTTAATTTTTAGATTATATATCATTTGTTTCCTTACAAGAATTCATCGTTCCAACATACTTGATACTTGCGACCTTTATATATTGCTTTTAAATTATTCTAATGTTGTAATTGAGCATGCTAAACTATAATATTATGAAATTTAATTAATTATGTTATTTAAAATAATCAATAATAACTCTAATATTTATTTGATTCAATATGAAGTTCATGGTTATCTAAAAATTGATTATAACTAGATTAGAAAAATAATTAATACAATAAAATTCAAAAGTATTTTGCATAGATAGTTTTAATTTCTTTAAAGGTTTAAATAATAGACATTGTATTTGAGCATGAATAATAATTTATAAACAAATTTAAAAGCTAGATATAAATTTATACATATAACATTTACAAATTTAATATTAATATTAATGGGAAACACTAATGTAAATAAAATTATGCTAAGTTCAATAGAAAAACAACGATATGATAAAATTGTAGAAATAATTGAAGTATTAAATGTCTTGATTAGAAATATCCACAAATACTGTAGGAAGATTTGAGTTAAGAAATTTAATCTACACCTTTAGCTAGAGCAGTTTGGAGAAATGATATCTATTTAGTTGATATATTGATTAAAGTAATAGTTTATTAATATAATAGAATGGGGCTGATGTTGATAATGGTGGGTCTTCAAGTATAACTCCATTAATGTGGGCCTGCAGAAGAGATAATGCCTATTTAGTATCAAATTTAGTTGAATATGGTGCTAAGATTACAATAAAATCAAATGAAGGATATACTGCATTAGATTATGCAATAGTTCACGGTAATTATAGACCAGCCTTGTTTTTATTTGAATTTTTTTAAGAAACTTTAGAATATTTCGATTATTATTAGTTTGCAAAGGATAGAGATTATCGATATGTTAATTATGAAATAATGCTATCTAATTTGAAACAAAAAGTTCCTTATTAGCAATTACCAAATATATTTAAAAAACCAGAAAAAAAAAAATTAATAGATCCTGTTGTTGATCCAAGAGAAAGTTGGAAATAATTAATAGTTAGACAAATTGATTTTAAAGAACCTCCTTTAGTTGAAAGAACAGAATTACCTGATCATTTATAACCATAAAATCGTTTCTGGGGGAAAGTGAGATAATCGTTGAATGGATTAGCTGTTTAGCCTTCATAGAGAATGAATTAAGGAGATGAAGGATAGAATTTATAACCAAATATTCCGTAAGAAATCAAATCATCAAAAAGTTAGGACTAAGAGCATTCCAATATTCATATCGACTAAGTATCAGTGGGTTGAAACTAGATAATAATTTATTTTATATAATAAATATTTATTATTAATTACATGGATTCTCCATAATTATTATGCAAAGTAGTTTTAATTGGAGATTCTGGTGTTGGCAAAACATCTATATTAAATAAACGAATTTATGAAAAGTTTTCATTTCATACTACCCATACAGAATTAGGATAAATGAATACTTTAAAATTAAAAATTAATGAAAAAGAAATAACTTTAAAATTATGGGACACTGTAATTAAATTTTAATAAATTTAGGCAGGACAAGAAAAATATAGAACTATAACAATATAATTTTATAGAGAAACAAAAGGAGCATTTCTTGTTTTCGATATGACGGAACATCAATCATTTGATAATATCAAATTTTGGGCTAAATAATTAAGAAATCATGGAGGAGATGATGTTAAAAAGGTAATTTTAGCAAATAAATGCGATTTAACTGATAAATTAGCAGTAACAGAGGAAGAAATAAAAGAATTAGCAAAGTAAATTAATGCTAATTACTTTATTGTATCTGCATATACAAGTGAGAATATTATAGAATGTTTTGATTTCATGGCAGTTGAATTAATGAAAAATTGCTATAATTAACAAGAAAACAAGGGTCTCTAAAGTAAATAGCTATCTGCAAATACAGAAAGTGTTTTAGATTAAAAGTAAAAGAATAAGTAATCTTCAGGATGCTGCTGATACATAATATATTAGAGTATTCATTAATATTATTTTTTATTCTTTCTTGTTATAATATTTTTTTATAATTATTGATGATTCAATTAAATTATATATATATTTATTGTTTTAATTTGAAATAAAATTTTATAATGGTAAAGAAGTTTAAAAATTTCATACATTTTATAAAAAAAACCATTATATAATATGCTTATGCAAAGTCAAATACATGATAAGTATAAATAGAAACAAAATAATAAAATATTTTAAATTATTGTTCAAATTAAATTCAAATATCATTAACAGACAATAAAAATTCTCTAATTGATGATTGGTTGTTATTAATTTTACACTTTATTTATATTGGATTATTTTTAAATGGGATTCATTTTGACTTAATTTAAATTTTACAATTCATTTAGTTTACTTTAGTTAGACTGATTTCTATTGAAAGAAATGATTTTATTAACTTTTTATATTATTATTAATATTAGATTATAGATCTCAATAAATACAAATATAATAAGTACACTTACTAAAACTGACATCTAAATCCAACTAATTGTAATTCTTTATTAATAAGAAAAGTAACTAGATACAATATTCCAATTCAAAAAAGTTGAAGCTGTAAAAATAATAAGTGAAATTTCTGTTATAATATTTTTGATATATTCTTAAAATCCATTTTTTGATAAACAATATATAATAAAGAACAAGTAGAATGTGTTAATCAAAGTTAATATTAAAGTTTAAAGTATTTAATTTTCTTAATTATAAATTATTATATAAAGGCTAAGAATTTTCTTGATAAGATTAAACATTTCCTTTTGTTACTCCCAAAATTAAATAAAATTTTACTTTTACCAAGATCGAAGTCCATGTATTTCTTATAAGATAACCATAATTATTATCATTAATATTACAAAAGCAATTGTTAAACGAATATATGCTCTTGATGATTTAAAATCATGTTAGACTTGTAACTCTAAAAAAGCTATAAAAATAAGATCCCAACTACAAGCTAATAGAGTTCTTTTAATTGAGTTTACATCAAATAGTTTCAATTTAGAATGCAGTTTCCTTTTTAATTTTTATATAAATAAAATAAATTGGGGCCATTATTAAAGAAATAAATTTATTTCAAGATATTTTAGTATGTAAATAGTAAATAAAGTACTTAAGTAACCAATAAGTAATGAACCAAAGATTAATACTTCTATAATTAAGCCTTCCATAATATTAGCATTAATATTGTAATACTCAAATTTTCCATAAGACTTTTAAAAAGGAAATTTTAGTAAAGTTGAATCATATTTAAATGTTGGAAGTTTGTTCAAAATTGATTACATTGATACAGCATCACTTGATTGAAAGTAGATTATTAATGTTTAAGGATATTATACATTGATATATTTAAGATAAGATTGTTACTAAAGAGCATCCAAAATAACCCAAAAAGAAAAAAAATTGCCTAATAGAAGAAATAAGATTCCTTAAATTGCAAATAATGAATTAACTGAATATTCATTAATGTTTTAAAATGTTTTTGATGTCATTATTTCTTCTTCACTGATATGATTAGGTTAATTCAATTAAAAATTATCTTTTAAATAAAGTAATGGTGCTAGATTCTCATTATATAGTTATTCAGTTAATAGCACCTCTAATATTGGATGATTTTATTGATTAGACAGAATTTCAATTTAGAATATATATTCTACTCTCTATAAAATCTGAAATTATGCAGGTTGAGTTTCTAAAATAATAATATTAAAAAGATTTTAATTCAAATCAAGAATTCTTAATTAGATTGTATCCTTATATTGCAAATTTAAATTCTATTAAACTAATTAACTGAATGTCATTTTGACATATTAAAATTAATTTTCTTATTTATAATATTCAATAATGGGAATAGGATACTCAACATATGCACAATCTCCATTTTTATTACAAATCCAATTAGTTTCTAATTAACATTTTTTTGAACAACCATCACCATTAATTTGATTACCATCATCACATTCCTCTTAAATGGAAAGTAATCCATCACCACAAACATCTATACAAATATTTTAAGAGAGAATAAAACCTTAATCACAATTATAACATTATCCATTTAAACAATCATTACAAAATAAAGGACAAGAATATCTACATTGATAACATCCATCATATTAAATATTATTTTCATCTTCACATTATTCAAATCCAACTAAGATAGAATCTCCACATATAGTTTAACAAGAATTATCAATAAAATAATAGCCTTATTAACATTTATCTATACAAATTCCGTTTTAACAAAAACTACAATCTTAAGAACATGAATATCTACAATAATAACAACCATCAAATTCTACATTATTACCATCATCACATTCTTCATTTAATTGAATAATTTAATCTCCACAAATACCTACACATTTATTATCTAATATTAAAAATGTTTCGTAACATTCATAACATATACCATTTCTACAATCTTTACAATTAAAATCACATATAAATTCTTATTTTTATAAATCTTCTAATGAAATAGAATTTTTTAATAGTTCATAACATTATCCCAATATTAAATTCTATCCTACTTAACATTAATAACAAACACTTTAAATACAAATCTTACATTATGGTTAACATTTATTTAATATTTCTTCTTCAAATACAACTAAACTTGAATAATCCATTATTTCACAGTCTCTCCTAATTTAATTCATTTCAATATCATTTTATTAATCAGTACATTTATCTTCTTTAACTTTAGACTAAATATCAATTCTTTAACATTTTTATATTTATCTCTAAAGAATCCAACCTTAACCACAACGTAAGCAATTACCTTTCTCACATATCTCACATCCATCAACACAAGAATATAAACAACTAAAACAACCATCAAACGGAACCAAATTACCATCATCACATTCTTCATTTTCCTATATGATTTAATCCCCACAATTTGATTATTCTACTTAAATTATTAAAATATTACAAGTATAAATTGTTAAATCTCTTAAACCAAAAGATTCATCTAAAAAATCCTAATTCAATGTATTTAAAATTTGAATTGTTGTACTAGTTTATATGTGAGGGAATGTAAGTTCCAAATTTACAAAAATACCTTTAGAACCTCCTCCACAAACTCTATATAGATTTTAATTAGTTAATGATAATTCAGAAGTCCATCGAAGAACTCCATCGACTAGAATTTTAGCATAATCAGTGGATTCCCAACTATCTATTATCAAATACTTAAGTTTAATTTTAATTCTTGTATGAAATGGAAGCTATAAATTATTCATTTATATTATAGTATCCCTCCCACAAACACCATAACCACACATAATTGGAATTTCTATATTGATATAAAATTTTACAAGAACATAATTATTTAGTTGTTTCTCCATTAATAACTGAAATTAGAGTATTTTCTTAGAATTCATTTTCTAATAATTATGTAAATATTGAATAAGCTCTAATCCATTTTTCGCACTAAAGTTACTAATCAACTTTTGAACAAACATAACATTAAGGTGGACATTCAAAAATGTAAATTCTGAAATTCCTAAAACCCCATGATTCCTTAAATAAAACATATACTTTACATCATCAGCACTATCATTTAAATTTGATGTTAATTAGATAAAACTAGTCAATCCTGTGTGATCAAATTCAATTTCAATTTGATGGATCTAGTCCTTTCTATTAGACCCTGGTTATCCACATATTTCACCTTATCCATTTATATTACTATATTTTTAAGTAAAGACTAGATCTTAATCTGCATATAAATAAAAATATTCATTATCCCATGTATCTATACTATTACTAAGAGTAGAATATACATAAATAATGAGAATGAAATTTTCATTTTATAATGAGGTTGTAGATCAATAAAAAGTGTAGCTGCAACTCCATTAGAGAATAAATTGTATCCTCCTATAATACTAGAAGATCCACAAGTTGAAATTATATCGGTAGTAGTATTTCCAAAAAATTACCAATCTAATTTAAATGTATTATTA
The DNA here is from genome assembly GCA_905182975.1 of Paramecium primaurelia. Lineage (NCBI taxonomy): Eukaryota > Ciliophora > Oligohymenophorea > Peniculida > Parameciidae > Paramecium > Paramecium primaurelia. The sequence goes on along the minus strand of CAJJDM010000072.1, from coordinate 209,948 downwards.
CTATCTTAAATTGTCAATGTAGAGTCTTCATAGGCGGAATAGAAAAGACTTTGCTCAAATGTAATATTAAATAGAAAAATGATCCAAAGCATTTTAATTTACCTGATAATTTAATCATTCATTAATTTTCTTACTCAATAAATTAACTTAATAATTTTTTCATAATTTTTAGAATAAAATTTCGAAACTATTTGAATGTCATTTGAAAAAATTACTTCATTCTTTTTTAAAAATCATTAAACCAAAACATAAAATACAAATTAGAATATTGTGTACTGTTTTCAATTTTCTTTATGTTATTGGATGATCTAAATTTTTGAACTTTCTTTAATATTTTTAAAAATTAGAAACAAACTATTTTTTATATCATAAATTAAGTTTATATTATTTAATAGATCTTAATAATTATTTAAAAAGGAATTTTCTTAAAATAATTCATCAAAAATTATAAAAATAATTTATATAAATATAATTTTAATTATTTATTATACAACTACTTATTTTATTATGTATATAAAAAAAATAACAGTTACTAATTGAAAGAGAACACAAATAAGATTTGGTAATGTTTATATAAATAAGAATCAACATTAAAGTATCTAAACTTTTGATTTAGCAATTCTTAGACATGGATATAATGTATCAATTGTTTGAATTGTTAATTTCTAAAAATAATTATGTATAAGTTACAAAAGATTGTTTTGATCTATTATTTGTCCATGTAATAGTTTTTTCTATCATATCAACTATTATTTCAATAGTATCCCCGTTATAAGATGGAAATCCTTTTTATTATCCATTTATTTTATTATCATGATGCGAATATATATTTCCATATCTACACATTAAGTAATAACTATATTAAAGAAAATAAAATACCCATGCCCTATATTAGAAACATATCCTCTATAATCTTTAGAAATAAGATTTTTGAAACAGATTCCACAATAAAATTGATGTAATTGCAGAATATTGAAATAAAAAGAAATTTTTCTATTTTGAGGGATTGGTTATTCACATAAAACAACTTACCAAACATCTTCTGCTGCATAAGCCATCTTTCCTTCTAAAGATACTTAAATTTGTGATTATTTATGGATGTTAGAAAATTTTAAATCCTTGTTATAATTTTGTTAATACTAAATTAGATCTTAAGTATTTTAAATTAGAAAAGGAGAAATACTATCTTTAAAGTTTTATAGCTTCTTAATAAATATTTAGTATTATTTTGAATCATTTATTTTCTCAATTTTAGGTAGTAACAATTATTTTTATACCTCTTGATTAAAAGAATTTTAATTTTTATCAATCTCGAAAAATAGTTATCTGATAGTATCTTCAATTTAATTGAGTACATCATCAGTTAAACATTTCTGGCTATTTAAGCCTTAAAATACAACTGTAAATTAAGCATAAAATGAAATCTATATAATTATATTAATATTCACCTTTTCCAAATTATTTCTTAACTTCTCTTTTCTTTAAATTATATTTAAAATGTTTTCCTTAATTTTATTAATTAAATCACTCAAACTAATTTGAATTTCTTTAACACATGTATCAATAGTTTACATTAATGAATTCAATTTTTAAATAGGTAAATTTTCTATTTATTTAATTAATTATCTGTTTTCTTTATTTAAATTGAATTCTCCTAAAAAATAATCTGGTTCCTTTAAAGCTTTTCTTATAGATAACTACTTTAAAATTTATTTATTTTCTTATTTTTTCTAATTTTCAGAGCATTCTTCACAAGCAAATTATAACATAGAATCATTCCAAAGTAAAAATATTACCTGATTTTCAGGATGATATTTACACATCATAAAATTCATTTTATGAAAATAATATAAAATAATATTAAGTATTAAAAAATATTGTAATATATAAATAATGATTTCTAAGGTTAAATAAATCTAGAGTTTAGTAAGGTTGAATAATAAATATTGATAAATCAATTTTATCAAAAATAGGGTACTTAATTTAAATCTAAATAAATTAAATAGAAATTCTTATGCAATTATTATAAATATTGCAAAAGAAAGAGTCAATACTTCTTTATATTTTAGTATACTAATAATTAACAATCCTCTTACCAATTTTATAAGTGAGTGTGTGTTTATGAAAATATTATAGTAGGTGTAAAAACCAAATGAAAATGGAATACCTTAAAATAATACCACATTGAGTTTGATTTTGAAATAAATTTTAATCTGGTCATTATATATAGAATATAAATTATATAATATTTTAAAAGAAAAATCAAGTTCACAATATATTTTTATTTTTGTTTATACATAGTTTTTATTTATAAAAATATCTAAAATAAAAACTTATACTAAACATATACTCCAAACTTTTAATTATCAATCTATTATTTTTTTAATAATTAAACTATCAAATAATTAAATATGAAAAATACTTTATATTTCTAATAGAACTTTTTTTAATTTAATTATGAATAAAAATTACAAGCATTAAAGTTGTTTAGTACATAAAGGATTAGAATTTATAGCTTTGAATTAGAATAAATAAGAATTTGATAACAAATAATTATGTATAAAATGCTTAGCTGAGACTTCAAAACAAAAAGTCATTTTGATCACTGAATCTTTAGAGTAGATTAGAGAGATAACATCTAATTTGAAATAAGAAAGAAATAATTAAAAAGAAAGAAATGTTTAAATAATAAATGAATTAATGGATAAAGTATAAAATCTTAAGAATTCTTACATTTAATAATTTGAAAAAATATCATGTACATTAGAAAAATGGGTATAAATGATTTAAAATTAAGAAGAGGAATTTAATGAAAAGATAGACACAAATTAATTAATTGATATTGATGAATTTTTTAAATTTGCTTAAGAATTGGGTAGTTAGAAATTATCATATAATGAAGAATTTAAATTAGATTTAAAGAATAAATTGGAAGCATTAATACAAAACAATTTAATTATAAATTGTATTTAAAGTCTGTAAAATTTGGAATCAATAAAGAATGAGTTTTAAGTTAATGATGATGATAATGTAAAGATCTTAATTATTATAATAGGATTTATAAATAGAGTGTGAGTATCATTAAAAGGAAAAGATAATATTATTTGATTTAAATGAAGTAAGATCTTTAAAGAAACGTATTGCTTGTGTTTAATGTGTTGATGAATTTCCATCAACTCAATATAAATCAATAAAATTTGTTTAAGCAAAATGGAAGCAAGTTTAAACAGAAAAATAAGAAAATATGAATAATAATTCTAAAATATTATTGTAGAAAGTAGATAATATTATAGATTGTTTTGATTAGATAAAATAGAATTACATAAAAATTATTGAAGATCTTAAAAGTAAAATAAAAGAAAATTTTAATGAATATATAAATGAAGTAAGAGATTATAATTATAAATTGTAATAAAATTGGAGTCATCTTTCTAAAGAATAAATTTGTGAAATTGCAGAAAATTTAAGTAAACCAAATAAAAGTAAATTAACTTAAGATCCTTTGATTAAATAATTCTAATAGCAGAATAAATTTATCAATAAATCTGTTAAAGATACTTTATTGTATCTATAAGAATGTGAAATAATATTATTAAAGAAGATCAATTTCTCATAAAATCCTTTTAGAATTGATGAATTGGAAAAATTAAAGAGCACTTAACTTTGTTAAGATGATATTGATAATGAAAGTTATTAAAATATTATAGAAACAAATAATCCATCATTAGTAATTAATCTTACTTATAATTATTCATAAAATAACTTACCTTATGAATTATAAAGCGATAAATCAATAAAATATTCAAATTGGTGTCATGCAATTACTTTTAATAAAGACTGTTCAATTATGTTAACAGGTTGTAATGAATAGATTAATGTATATGTATTTGAAGATTATATTCGGAAATAACAGTAAGTCTTATATGGACATTCTGGTTGTGTGACTGTTTTATAATTTATGAATATCAATAATTCATTTATATCAGCTAGTGCAGATTCAAGTATCTTAATTTGGTAATACAATTTAAATAATTTTTGGTTTTGTTAATAATAATTAAAAGGTCATTTTTATTAAATCAATTGTTTATTAGTAAATTAAGATGAAAACACTATATTCTCAAGCGGAGATGATAAGTAAATTATAATTTGGAAAAATGATCAATAATGGGAAATCTCTTAATCTATTTAAGATCACACTTTTTCAGTTTATGGTTTAAGTTTAAATGATTCTCAAAATAAATTAATATCATGTGGATTTGATCATTTTATTTTGATCTTTGAATATTCATAATAGAATAAATATTGGAGTTTAGTTCAAAAGATCTTAACAAATAGTGGAGGATATCGTTTAGGTTTCATTAATGATAATCAATTTACTTTTCAACCGATTAATTAAGATGTAATGGAAGTTTATTTAATAGATATTTAAAGTTAATTATACACTAAAACTTAAGGTATCAAAATTAAAAAAGGTTTTGATCAAAATTGTTTTTTCCCTTAATAATACATTAAATAAAAATAATTAATCATTAATAAAAGTGGATAATGTATTAATATCATAAGAGTTCTTAATAGTGGTTAATTAATAGTTGAATAATGTATTGAATTTTAGACAAATTATATTTTTGGTGCTTTATGTGATAATGGTGATTATTTAGTAACATGGGATTATGTTACAAAAGAATTGTAGGTGAGAAAATATTAGGAATGAATAATTATAATTATTATATGAGAAATAAATAATATTAAGAGAATCTATTAATTTATTATTAATAGCATATATATATAACCATATATTATATTTCAATATATATTTCTATTTAATATAGAAATAACAATAATTATTTAAATATTTATATATGTAATTACTTAAATATTTAAATGCATATATTAAAGAAAACATGAAAATTAAGATATTTGTTTTGTCTTTCTTTTGTTTCTAATCTAATTAAATAAGAATATAATATCCATTTTATTTTTAATAAATGTCAAGTTAATGCTCTTTTGAGGAACTAAACTCATCTGTAAATATGAGTTTGGACAGTGTATACATAAATTTGGTTTAGAATCCAAATGATTCAGAATTAGATTTCAATTAATTAGAGTCAGCTATATTGAGTTCAAAACAAGAAGGACTTACAAAATTGATTAAGGGATCTGATTAATATTATTATTAATATTTCCTTAACATCTTAAATATAAATGGATATAGATTAGATTCTAAATAACAAGAACACTTTGAATAATATAAAAAAATGAATACAGAAAACTTTTAAAAAATTCGACTTAGATCTTTATTTATGGAATATGATGAACTTATGAAAATGTAATAGAGTGAAAAAGTGATATAGAAGGAGAAAGAGATATTGAAGAAGATTAATAAAAGATTATTTGGAATTAATTTTGATGAATTATCATTAAATAATTTAGATGGTGAATAATAAAAATTATTAATATAAAAATAATAAGGAATTAGTGGAAATGCATAAGTAAAAGTAGGACTTTCAGAATTAGATGATAGTAAATTATCAACAGAAGAATATATAAAGAATGCATATTCTGAAAAAGGAATATTAAAATTAAAGACTAATCTTTTTTGTAAATTAGATTTAATATAATTATCAAAATCAACTATAAAAGTAATTGATATATTCTTTAGTAAAATTGATTCATTAATAATTGAGTATTTAATTTTATTTAATAATTAGATTTAATAATATACCAGAATTTTATAATGAATTGATAAAAAGAGATGATTATAAAAATAGATTTGATGCAATTCATTTTAAAAAGCTTACTTTAAATTAAATGAAAAAAATAATGAATTTAAATATAAAATTTTTAGAAAATCAATAATTTGTTGGATATTTATATTTTAAAAAATATAATTTAGGTAAATATGATAAAAATGATGAAAATTTTTAAGATAATAAAGATTTATTTTTATCTACATTAAAAAAGGGATATTTATGGAGTAAAACATTACCAGATAAATTTAGATCATTAAGTGATTAAATATTACTAGAATTATTATAATTAGGGATTGAATTTAAACATTTTGATTTTGATTTGTTTTCAGAATATTTAAAAAATCCAAAAGATTTCTATTCTAATAGTACATAATAATAAAGAGATTATTAAAGTAAAATTAGAAGAGAATATTAATCATTTTGGCATGAATTTCATGAATTTAATTATTAGAGATGTATTATTATTTAATTAATATATATAGGGATGAGTGTTGATAAAATGATAGAAAAATATTTAGAAAAATATTTTTAATTGCATGATAATTATAGCATATTTGAATTATATTTAGAAGCTAATTATCTGAAAATGTTAAAAGCTGAATGTAATTTATATAAAGGAGATGAAGTATCTAATTTAACTGAATACTTTACTAATTCATAAATTAAATAAATGAATAATAATAAGATACTTAATTTATGTGATAATAATAAATAATACTTTTTTAAAAGTGATCCAGTTACTCTTTATATAGAATTAAAGAATATATCTAATTTGACAATCAAAATATTTTAAATTAATATGAAAAACTTTTATATGGCAAAAAGTGAATAATTAACTTCAAATTTATGTTTAGATGGATTTATTCCAACAGAAGAAATAAATTTTAATTATGATTATCCTCCAATAAAAAAAGTTATAAAAGAATTTTCATTTGAATCAATATAAAAAAGTGAAAGAGGTACATTTATTATTGAATTTATTGGTAATGGATTATCATCAAGAGCAATAATAGAAAAAGGAAGATTATGTTTACATGAAACTATTGTATCAGCTGGATATAAATATGAAATATTTGATGAAAAATTTGAAAAATTAATTGATGATTAAATTGGATTATGGATAAATGAAACTTTTTATAAATAATAAAATGGTGAAATTATATTACCATTTCCAGAATAAGAAACTAAATATAATGCAATTATTTAACATGGAGATTTTTATTAAAAAACATAACTTAATTTATAACCTGAGTAATTTTAATTATTATGCGCATTTATATTAACTGAAGAATAAATATAATTAGGATAAGAACTTATTACAATTATTATACCAAAATTATTACTTAATAATTAAGATGTTGGTTTTGGATTTTTTAAAGATTAACAAATAATAGTAACATGTGTTAATGATAAAGGAGTTCCATAAACATTTACATTTAAAGATCTAATTTTTGAAAGTAATATTCCATTAGAAATTAAATTTCCAATTACATAATAATTAAGAAATATAGAAATTGAAGTTTCAGGTAAAATTAAAAGATTGCGTTTTGATTAAGATTTAATCTTAAAAAAGGTTCATTCAGTTAAATTTAATCATGGATAATCTTAACATATATTTTAAAAATAATTATTGAAATTTGATTAAAATGATGGATACTCAATTTATTTATTAGGAAAAAATGGAGAACCTAATAGTAATACTTAAGTTTAAATATAATTTGAACATTCAGAAATTGATGATTAAATTTAAGAAAAGCTTATTACAAATTAATAAGGATAAATTAAATTAGGATTCTTAAAAAATATAAATAAAATATCTTCATCTATACTTACTACAAATTTATAAATTGAAAAAAGAGAATGGGAAATATTCAATCCAAATCATTTTTGTTTAGAAAACTATTAAGAAACATTTGTTGTTGGACAAAAATTAACACTTAAATATAATGAATAAGATGTATTATTTTATAAAACAAAATGTATGAAATAAGTATTTTTACCTGTGAAGAATCTTTTATAAAAAGTTTCAAGGGATAATAATTCAATAATTATATAATTTGAAAAGAAAGGATAATATATACTTGAATTTGTTAAATAAAAAGTAATTTATCAATTTAATGTTCTTGAAAACAATGTAATACATAAAGATAATTTAATATATACATAAACTAAAAGAATTACTCAAAACTTAGATGATAAATATTTCTCTTTAGAAAATACTAAAATTAGTGATAAAGAATAACATTTTCTAATTGAAGGAGATTATGTATCATCAAATTAAGTTAGATTTTTAGCTTTGGCAACAACCTTCTTTCCAAAAGAATTATCAATAATAAATAAATAAATGGGATCAATATTTTATTAAAATAGCCCTGATAATCATCTTCGAATAGAATTAAGAGATAATATCTATTTATCTAATTTATAATAATCAGAAGAATTAAGATATATCATTGAAAGAAAAAATTAAACTAAATATGTAGGAAATACACTAGAAAAACCATAAATTCTATTAAATAGACTTATTGCTGATTTGACTACAACATAAGATGAATAAATATTGAAATAAGATCATAATCTAACAGGAAATGAAAGGAAAAGATGTGCATCTCCTAGATTACTTAGAAAAACAGCTAATTAATTTGCAGGAAATTAATAATGTGATAGTTTTACTGAATTTTTAGTTTTTCCTGGAAAAGTAATTACTCAAATCAATAAAGAAAAGAATCATTTCTCATTTGAAGTACCAAAATAATATTCTACTGTTTTCATTTTAGCTTACACTAGTGAAGCATATATATCTAGAGTATTGCCATTATCCAATAGTTAAATATAAACAAAGAATCTATGTCATCTGTCATCTTTATCAAAAGATAAATTTTATTCCACTTTTCGTAGTACAAAACATATAAAGCCTAAGATTCCATATTAAATTTAAGACATATCTTCAACTGAAATATTTATTTTAGATAACTTAAATGTATTGTTTAGAATATAAAAAGAATTAATGAAAATAGGCAATAATAAATTAATTGCTGATGATGAAAAATTCATTAATCAACTATTAAAATGGAATTAAGAGACTATTTAATCTCAACATAAATTTTATAATTAACATTAATGTGATGAACTCAATCTATTTTTATATTTTAAAGATCCAGCATATTTTGAAACATATATATCTAAATATATATCAAATAAAATAGAAAAATCATTTATAGATTACTTTTTACTTTAAGATTAAATAGTTCTTAATAAATACTCATAAGTAACTTTATTTAAATAATTAAATGCATTAGAATAAGCTTTATTAGTTATTTACTTTTAAGAAATTATTGAAAAAAAAGAAGAAGCATAAGCAATTGCACTTTATATGAATCATAATAATTATAATAATAATAATAATAAACATATAAAATAAGATGATGATAGATTTAAAACACTTTTTGATACTATTTTAGGAATAGAGAAGGACTTTACAAATGAGAAAGAAGTAGTTCTTGAAAATACACAATAAGAATTTATTAATTTTGTTCCTCCAAAAGAGCAAATGATTTAGAGAATGCCAGTTAAACTTAAAAAGAAATCATCTGTAATGCAGTTTGATAGTATTGAATATAGGAAAGGAGATGATGAATCTATGAGTATGGATTCTATAAATCTATCTATTAAACGATAAGCATCAATTACAGGGAATATAAATAAAATACCTTAAATGAAGGTTAAATCTAAACCTTAAGAATTAGCTATAAAATATGATAATATGAGGAATTAATTAATAAAGACTTTCTAAAATGTGGAAACTACAAATGAATATTGTGAAAAACATTATAGAAATGGAGTTAATTAATAGGATTTTAAAAATTTAGTAAAGTTATAGGAATTTTATGTAGATCTTGTGAATCATTCAATTTAGAAAGGATTTTTAAAGGAAGATTTCTGTCCTTCATCTTTTATATATTGTAATAATAATTTTACAGAAATTCTAAGTGTATTAGCATTGATGAGTTTACCATTTTAAACTGCTTAATTTAATTAGACATAATTTGGAAATAAGGGATTGGAAATTAATTATGAAAGTTCTGCACTTATATTTACAAGAGAAATTAAGGAGGCAGAAGTTTAACTTAATTCAAATATCATAATAAATTAAACATTTTTTGATATTAATGAAGAGAATTAAGTTGATTAAGATGGTAATGAATTTGAATAAGATTTAAATGAATTCTTTATTAAAAAAGTATATTGTTGTAAAATAGTTATTTCTAATTGTTCAGCAATATCATAAACATTTTAATTATTAGTTGAAATTCCAAATGGTTCAATTCCAGTTTTTACAACATTTTCAACTAAAACATTTACATTAACTTGTGCTCCATATTAGACATAAATATAGAAGTACTTTTTCTATTTTCCAAAATCAGGAAATTTTACAATATATCCAGCTAATATATCAAAACTTGGTAAAGTTATTTAAATTGCAAAAGAAAAAATATTTTAAGTTTATGATTAAAAACCAAAAGTAAATCTAGAAAATATTAATGAAGTATTATCAACAGATAATAATTAAGATATTTTAAATTATATATAGAATATGAACATTTTCAATAGTAAATTATTTAATCCAAAATTATTATATCATAAATTTAATGATTAAGTATTTTATAATTAAGTAATGGAAATATATAGATAAAGAAAATTTTATGATTATTACACATTTAGTTATTCATTATTACACAATAATATAGAATGTTTGAAAGAATTCTTTTTAACAGAATAAGCTTAAATTGCATTGAAATAAAAATTTAAACATTTTAAATGTTCTTTATTTGAAATTAATTCTATAAGAGTATTAGAATATTATCCACTAATTATTAAAAGAGTACATAAACTTAAATAAGGAGAGAATAATATATTAAATGTTTAATTTAGATAATAATATACAAATTATTTAATTTATTTATTGGAAAAACCTTAATTTTCAACTGTTGATAAATTAGTTCTTATATACTATTTATTATTATAGGAAAGAGTCAATGAAGCTGTTTCAGTTTATTAATAGATTAGTGAAAAGGAACAAAAAGAATAGCAATTATAATTTGATTATTTATCAGCATATTTAGATTTTTATACTGGATATCCAAACTTTTAGAAAGCAAGAGAAATATGCCAAAAATATTTAAGTTATCCTGTTATACATTGGAGGAATATGTTTTATGAAATAATTAATTTATTTATTGAATATGATGGAGAAGAAGATAATTAATTTTCTAAATTAGAAATAACATAATAATAAAAATAACATGATTTAATTAAGAAAGAAGAAACATTAACATGTATAATTGAAGGAGACTCTATAAATATTACATTCTCAAATTTATGTGAAGTGAAAATAGAATATTATAAATTAGATATTGAAATTCTATTTTCTAATAATCCATTTATGAAAAATGTAATTCAAGATTTTTCAATTGTATTACCAAATGTATGTTTAACACAAAAATTAGTTGGTTAAGAAATACAAAAGAAGTAAATATTTATTATAATAAATTAAGTTTGTTTTAAGAGAAAATTAAAATTCCTAGTGAAATATCTAAAGAGAATTTGTTTGTTACTATAAAAGGTTAATAGAAATCAGTTACTTGTAAATATTAACCAACATCTTTATTTGTATAAACAATGTTAGATTCTGGATAAATTAGAGTGTTTAATTAATAAGGATAATACTTATCTAAAGTTTATGTGAAAGTATATTCTAAGAATAAATCTGATTAAGAAAATTTCCATAAAGATGGATATACAGATTTAAGAGGAAGATTTGATTATGCTACATTAAGTTCATCAAATGTTAAAGATATTTCTTAATTTTCAATGTTAGTTTATCATGAAGAATTAGGTAATAATATATATAAATATATTTTAGGATCTATTATTTAATAAGTTTAACCTCCACCAACATTAGCATAATATGAAAAAGAAATTTAATTGATAGGAAACAAATGGAGATAATAAGAAACATAAGAAATGTTATAATAGCAATAAATCTACAATTAGAAATTTACAAAAACATGTAAAGATTGAATCATTATAATAATATAATTATTTTTCTATTTCAATTTATTTAATAAATAATAAAATTATTTCAATTTGATACTATATATATATTATTATCATGATCATTATATAAGATATTAAAATATAAGAAGGTAAATGTAATAATATATTATAAAATATATTAGATATATAGAATTAAATATTAAGTTCTATATAAAATAAAATTGATAAGTATATCAAATAACAAACTTAAATAATATATTTAGACAAATGTAAGTAAATTATGAAGCATTAATTGATGGTATAAATATTTAAGAAACCTTAGAAACAAAGAATAAAATGATGAAATGGTAAGAAATCAATGAACAAAATATGTGGGAATTATATTAAAATAAAGATGGATATATTGTATATACAAAAAAGAATCCAGAAAATGGAATAACTATGAATAGGACATAAACAGAAATAGCAAGAACACCTGATCAAATACTTGATTTAATTGGTGATGTGAATAAGAGACCTATGTATGATGAGAAAGTAGAAACTGTATTAATTATAATAATATATTAACATAGGCTCATGTTGTAGAATAGATTGATGCAAATACAAGATTAGTTTATGTGAGAATGAAAGCACCTATTCCATTTATGAGTAGTAGAGATTTAATTATGGTTCAAAAAGTGTATAAATAAAATGATGGTATTATTATTGTTTGTGGTATGACTATTTCTAATATTTATTCTAGCTAAATCAATTATACATTAGAAAACACCTCCAATTCCAAAAATTGAAAGAGCAGAGATGCATTTAAGTGGTTGGATCATTATACCATAGCCAAATTAAGTATATTTTATTATTAATTAAATCTTAGATGACTAAAATCATAGCAATCTAATGTTTTGATCCAAGAGGAGATGTACCTTAATCAGTAACTAATCAATATGCAAAATTATAATCAGATATGATGAAAGCAGCAGTTAAATTTATTGCACTTAATTATAAATGAGTATTTATTAACACACATTCAATATTGATAATCATTTGTTAAACATATATTTCATTAGACTATTTTCCATTCTTGTTAAAGGCTACTCTATAAATAAACAAAATATTATTGAACATATTAAAGTAATAAACAAATTTCCTATATAAAGTGTGAATATTGTTTCAAATGAGAAATTAGGTGTTTGATAGAATTATCCTAATAATCCAAAAATTATTATTTAATGAATTAAATAACCAGAAAAAGAGATCTTGTTAATAAATCTAAAATAATTATTTCTCATAAAAGTCAAATTAAATCTATTATATATATTTATATATTATTTACATATCTTTCATTCCAAATAAACATGGTAATGATAATAAACTCATTCCTATAGCTATTCCTAATCTACAAAATGCAAACCAAATACTTTATATTGTTTTATTCCAATATTCTTAATTTTAATAATTTAATTGAGCTGGTCTCCATCCAAACCATATACCTCCAATTATTAAACATCCTAATAAATAACAAAATAATTTAAATTTAAATTATCTCTTTTAAGAATATTCCTATAATCTACTTAATACATTCATATTATTTTCTTTTAATTCTCTATATAAAACTCCCAATAATAATCCTAAATAATATGGAGGACCTCTTGTAAATGGTTTTGTATAGTAATTCTAATGCATATTTGGTTATGTCAATGCAAAAGGAGGTAATAAATATTCATTTACTAATGACATTACTGTTCCAATAGTTTATGTAATTACTAATAAAGATATTATCACTGCCTTTGATATTCTTGAATTTAATTTTGCATATAAAAACATTGGAATCAAAGAAGATATAAATAATTGCATATCTGTGGATAAATACCAACCCCATGGAAAACAATATTAAGTATCATAAAATAGGTTATCTATAAATATTAAATTTCTCCATCCTGTTGCACATTCAAAACGATCTAAAGCCATAAACCATCTTGGTCCATCTCCTATATATGGTACTAATTATGAACTAATCAAAATTGCTACTACATAACATGGCCAAATTCTTAATATTCTATGTAATAAGAATCCAAATATTGTTAATCCATTTCTTTTAACTAATTTAACTTTACTTTTCTCAAATAACATATAAGCACTAAAAAAACCACCTAACCAAAAAAACATATCTACACTATATAACATATTAACTAAATTTAGACATAACCATGATTTTAATTAAGCTATCATTTCAAATTTAAATGATGATTTAGCTAAATCAAGAAATTAATGACCAAAAATAACCATTAAAAATCCTATTGATCTATATCCTTCCATTATACTTAAATTAGTATCATGATCTTTAAATGTAAATAATGTATTATAACTTGCCTAAATAGAATAATCTAAGAAACATGATTTATTAGTTTCTACTTATTTTATTACTGTTATCTCATTATTTGTCAATCCTTAATTTTCATCATCATGTTTTTCATTATTTTCAATATCTCTTGTATTTATAGATACTTTAACTTGTTTCTTAAAATTCATCAATTAACAAAATATTGGATTAAAACAACTAAGAATCAAAAACATTCCAATAAGAAAAAGTGTAAATGTAAACATCATACCTGAATCCTTTTTATAATTTAGAGGATCATAAAAAATAAAATCAGCATCATCTAATGATATCTTGAATAACTTCATTTTTACATTATATTTATCTAAAATTCCTGTAGAATTGATTAATTCTTTAAAATCAGACTATAATTATTCATCATTGAAGTCATCTGTTGTACAATCTCTTGAATGACATAATCCATAATAACTTGGCATAGGTTCCATATCTATTTTAAGACTTGAATAATAGTATCCCTTTCTTAAACAAGTTTCAAACATTCCAAATTGATTAAGACTACCTTATAATAACATATAATACCTAGTGCCTGATAAACTTGCATATGGCCATATATCTTCAAGAAGCTTCTTATAACCTTCAATTTCAGCTTTCATCAAAAGTGATGTCATAAAATGTTGACAAGACTCTTATGACCCAATTACAATTGGTATTAGTATATAATTTAATAACATTAATTAATTATTTTTAGTTAAGTGAAAATAGAAAATGCAAGTAAAAAAATACTTAACTAAAATTCGAGATAACCAAAAATGATTATATCATTTTGATTTATTAATGAAATAAGATAGAAATTTTTCAATGTCTGGAAGAAGTACATCTCCACAACTTAAAACTTAAAAGACTCAAAAGTTAAACAAAAACCTTTATTCACAATAATCATCATCGTGCAAAACTAACTCAAAATCATAAGAAAAGTAACCTCTTTAACCTAAAGAAAAAGAAAGAAAAATACTTAATTTCATTAAAGAACTTGAAGTTTAATAACAAAAGGAGATAATTAATTAGAAATTAATCCACCTTTACCTAAAGGATGCCTAAATATTATGTATTTAATTATAGTTCTATTTTAGTACCTATTAATGAAGATCAAGACTATTCAGAATTAAGGAGATAATTACATTATCACTAAAATTATCACTAAAACTTTTCATCATCAATGATAAGTGAATATGTCTATCTTGGATATAGTCTTTCAAACTAATAGATCTCATATAAATTGAGAGCCAAGATGATTAATTGGATGATTGAAGTTTTAGGAAATTATAGTGAAACTACTTCTGATGCTACATTCTTCAGATCTATTTCTATTATGGATTATTACCTCAAAAAAACCATATTCCAATATACTGATAATCAACTTCATCTTATTGGTATCACTTCCATGTTTATTGCTACTAAAATTGAAGATATCTATCAAATTCCTTTATAAGATTTTGTAACTAGAATTTGTCACAATGAATATTCAATGTATAATTTATTTTTATTTCTAGATCTAAAATCAAAGAAATGGAATAATCAATATTAGAAACTTTGAATTTTGAGATCACATTTCCAACAGCATTAGATTTTTTGAAAAATATCTTTTACTAATGTTTTAGTTTGAATGATAAGTAATTATAATTAATTATAAATTTTAGTCCTTATTTACAAAATATTTTAGATACCAGTATTTATATTTTGAAAATGTGTCTACACGACTATTCTATGACATCCTTCAATTTATATACCTTAGCATCTTCATCACTTATTTATTCCATCACTGATTTTGTCAACAAAAACTATTTAAATAATCAATAAATCATCATTAATTAATTTGTAATTTATTTATACTATCCATTTAGTAAAATAAAATAGTGTAAATCTTTTAAATTGATTAAATCGAGCTTAATTTATGTGAAAAAAATTTATAGGATTTGATAGATACTTTTCAATTTAAATATCCTAAACTCCACAATTTAAGAATTTTTTCATGATTTAACATATTTAATCATTAAATTTTTTATATTTTAAATTATGCAATCAATATAACCAGAAATTATGAGAAATTTTGATTTTTATAATAAAGCAACTTGGCAAGAAGTGAAACCATAAATAAGAACATTTATTGAGTTATTTTAAAAATAATAATAAATCTCAATTCAAAATATTGAACAATTCTATTAAAATTTAGAGTATGATCATTCTTTTATTCAATGGCTTTTCCCTAATTTTTATTCAAGTAGATTTAATTCAAATTGTTATAAATTAACACTTGTAGAAAGATATTAAATGATTAATTCAGAAACAATACTTGAGAGATATTATAAAAATTATATAATGATTTTACGCTTTTTTGGTATTGGATTAAAATAAGTGGTAATTATGGATACACAAATTGATGATTCTATTAAGAGTAATACTATTAATTAGTAGTCTTAATAATAAAAATAAATTATAAAAATCTAAGAATCTAAAGATACATAAGAAAAAAATAATTAGATTAATTCAAAAATATTTCCATAAAAGACTAATTATATATAAATTGAGAAATAATAATATTTAAAATAAAAAACTTAATAAAATATTAGAGGTATTAATTAATTATAATAATTACAATAATAATTTTAATAACCAAAAGATACAAATACTTTGAATAATATTTAAATCAAAAATAAGAGTATAGATTAAATTGAAATTAATTATAAATTAGAATTAATATTAATTGATAAGAATTAATTTGAACTATGTTTTTTAAAAAATACTCATAATTTATTAAGATTAAAAAGAATACTAGCATCTTTAAGTGTATTAAAACATAGATAAGATGCAATTCAATTATGTTAATTTTTAAAAAGAGAGTTAATAAATTTAGGTAGTTTTAAAATATATGAAGAGTATTTTAGTGGATATGATAGATATTATGAGGAAATATTGGGTATAGAATCTAATAGAGATAAAAATAGAAATTTTGATTCATATAAGTTTTGTTATGTTGATAAGGATTTAGTGGAAAAGATCGACATTTCATTAATTTAATGATTTCAATAAAATATTTTAAATAATCATTTTTTAGTTGATAAATTGGTATTAATTTTAGGGGTGACAGATTTAAATTTCTCCATCTTAAAGGGTTCCTTCTTTTCTACTCCTTATATTGCAGCCAATTTTTTATGATTAGTATCATGAAATAATTAAGAAGCCTTATTGCTTTTGACCATGGATGAAGCTAATTTGGAATCCTTTGGTTAAGTATATTATTAATACTTGAGATCCTGCTCTCTATTGATATTTATCCAGAATAGTTGATTCAGCTTCAATACCATATGAGTTGCCCATTACCAATTTCATAGGGGTTGATGGTCTAAATAGGGATTTGGAATTACCTGTTTTTACGTCCATAACGAAATTCTTCTTCTGGTAATTCAATAGCTTGAATATTTGTACCTTTCTTTAATTTAAGTCTAGCATCGTGAGTCTATCTATATTTGTACATATCCTGTATAAATAATTATAAATCAGTTACATGTGCTTTAACTGAGCCATTGTGTATTGATTATTTATTGAGTTCAGCAAAGTCTCTATTTGGTAGTCTATCTTGAGATTCTTGATGAAATTTCCATGTCATAGTAACTTAAGGGTATTAAATATTATGATATATACCTTCTTTGGCTCCTTCTTTGTCTCTTGATAATGGTTATCCATAAATAAAATCTTGATTGGGAAGATTGTATGTTGATGGTTTAGGTTTTCCAACATCATCTTTCATTAAGAGAGGATTTGAATGATTATTTGAGAATGGAGGTGCAGTTTACATATAAATTATTTTATTAATTAATTATCTGTTTTATTTATTATTAAAATAATAATATAATAATAATGGAAGTAAACATATTATTATTTATATATTGTACAATAATAACATTATATTTGATATAGAAAATATTTACAAGCAAGAATAATAATAATAATAATTTAGTGAAAGATTTAATGTAAGAAATAGAGAATTTAAAGAATGTTAATAATAATCAAAATAAATAGTAGAATAGTCAGATTACTTAAATAAAATAACATTTTACTGAATTGACTTAGATATAGGATGATTTTTAGAAAAGTATGCAATTATGAATAAGAATAGAATTATTAAATACTCAAATAAAATTGATGCAACATGTAAATAAAACATATTCTTAAAGAACTAATTCACAACACAATAATTCAGTTTTATCATAAAAGGATTAGTCAATAGAGGAGAAATGAATGATTATTTTAATTAATTAAATAATAAATATATATATATATTAGAAGCAATTATGAGTTAGGAGGAGATATGGGCTAAATAAGAGGATATAAATTTATAAGGAGAGGAAGGTGAGTAAAGAAGGAAGAATAAAAAAAGAGTAATTACAAATCCCAATTAATTAACAGGACATTGGAGTGAATAGGAACACAATACATATTTAGAATTCTTGAATATGCATAGAACAGTTATGGAATCATAAGATTAAAAGAAAACAAGCAAGATTTTTAAATTAATGAGTGAAACTATTGGTACAAGAAGTCCTTCATAATGCCGGTGAGATTGGTTTTTTCTCTATCTTCTAGGTCTCATCACCAGAAGTTCAATCCTTTTGTGCATTCGGTCAAGAAGAGATAGAAGGGAGTTGGTAGAAAGAGAAAAGATAATGGAAACTAGGATAGAATAGACAAATATAGTGATAACGGACTACTATAGTAATTTATGGTTGGGCCACAATTATATTAATAGCAATAAGGATTTTAGGATTATTAATTTCAATTTCCATAGATGCCATATATGTTTCCAATACTTGATTAGATTGGCAAGGATGAAGATAAATTAAATATATATGATCAATAATAGTTGTACTATCAATAATACTTGCTTGCATAATAATAAATGTAATAATAAATGGATGATAAAAATCTATTTTGTTATTTTATGCATCCTCAATAACTTCAGTTGAATTTGAATTACTATCCATAATAAGTGATATCTAATGTATCAGAAGATTTGAATATTAAAGATGATGAATAATGAAATAGTATTTAAATATTATAGTTTGAGATTATTCGTTTTTATTTAAATAATGAAAATACAATTAATATTAGTTCTTCTAATAGCAGTCAATACTCAATCCTTTTTGGAAGAGTCAGCATAATATTATTAAACTCCATATGCTCCAATCATGCTATAAGAGGATGTGTAATAACAAGACATTGAAACAGCTATGGCTCCTGAATAAGAATATGTTTATGATCCATAGTCAGTCTTATAATCAGCTAAAGAATAATAAATTTTGATAGCTAGAAATTATGAATAAAACTTGCCTGCAAAAGGTGATTGCATTATATTATATTCTGAATGCAACTTTAGAGGTTCATCATTTAAGTATTGCAATTAACCAGATGAAGTTTTATCATTTTAACTTCCAATTTAATCTGTATATGTTCCTATTGGGTATTATATATATGTATATTAGAACCTCATTTTAAATGACTGATGCCTTAGAAGGTAATCAAATCAATATGTTAATGAGTAATGATTGTATTCCATCTGGTTTACATTTACCAGAACCATAATTATAAGAAGTTTAAGAAACTGGTAGTAGTTGGTTTAGTGAATTAAAAGATTCTGAAAAGGCAATTTTAGATTCAGGTGATTTATCAACACCAAAAATATAATTCTTTGATAATGATGGAAATGTGATTAGTAAGTTTTTATTTGATTATTCTATCAGGTAGAGAACAATACTAAAAAATGGTTGAAGAAGATGCAAAGAGATCTTATGAAATATTAAGTGGATAATCAACTTTAGCATCTCCAGGAGAAGAATAACCTTAATAAACTGCCACTGCTAATATTGAAGAAATGCCTGTAGAATAATAATAATAATAATAATAATAATAATAATAATAATAATAATAATGATAGATTATTATAAATTTTAAGAGACAAAATATTATTTATATATTATTTTAATAATAGTATTTAAATATCAAATCTTGTAAACTATTCAAAACTATGAATATAAATTTTACTTACATCATCACTATTAATATCATCTGGCAAAATCTTATCATGATGTTACTATTATTATTATAGCAATTATTGCTATTTCAGATATTCATGTTTCTAACTTTAATTAATTATAAAATATTAATTACGCAGCTTATGCTAATTACACATCCATCATATTAATTCTTAACTTATCTTTAATATTAGATTTTCCTTTCACTTTTAAATTCTGTTGTTGTTAAAATGGTTATTGGTTTTGTTGCTATTAAAATTATCTAAAAATAAATAACTAATTAAATAAATTACTAAGCTTAAGTGAAATAACAACTGACTTCGGTTGCCTACTCTTTTCCTAAATATCCGAAACTACTTTCTTCTGAATCATTCACTCCTATATAATATTATGAAATAATATCTACTTGAATCATCAGCTAATAGTGAATCACATAAATCTAATTGTTTATAACTAATTTCATATTATTGAATTATTTTATCTGGAATTTATTATTATTATTATTATTATTAATTATTCTTTTAAACCTAGGTATGTTTCTGTTATGGCAACATATCAATATTCAAATTTCCTTCAGTATCATCTTAATTCACATTCTCTGCACTCTGGATAAATTATTCAAACATCCTATCAATTTCAAATATTATATTTTTTTTACTCTATTATAGAACTATCACCCACTCTTTTTAAAAATACCTTCATTAATTATTCTCTTTATAACAATTTTTGTATGGCTTCAAATTATCCTTATACAAGATATTTTAACTCTTAAGTTTCTATTTCAATATTAAATATAATTACCTGATTCTAATTAAATATTTTCTTCATTGTTATCGTTCTATTTTTACAATTCTGTAATTTATTACTTTAATTAAGTTATCTATTCATTCATTTATAATTTATTTGATGACAATTAATCATTTTCCTATTGCAAAATCTCTTACTTCTTTTTTATTTACAATAACACATTTTCTAATTTCTTCTTGTCTAATTATAACTAAAAAGACTATTGCAATATCTGAATCTGCCTTTTAAAAAAATGATCTATTTAAATAGCTTAGAAAGTATCTTAAGTTGAAGATGGCAGATTGAATTGTTATTGAGATGCTTATAAATTTGGTTCTTGAAATAACACTACCACTAATTAATTTAAAATTTGATTGAATTTAGTCATAAATGCTAATTCTTTTGCATCTTATGGTAGATTTTAATCTCGTTCCTATAATAATAATTTGATTTTCTCTTTGACTTTTTGAATTTAAGATTGATCACTTGATACACTATTACTATTGATTTTATTTTTAACTGAATGATGGAAGGATGCATTTTTAGTTAGAGCAGGAGATTATTATTCGATATGTATCATAGATTGATTCTTTCGTAACTTATGTGAAATCTTAACAGTTTCAATCAATTCGTTGTTAATGGAATACTTTTATTTAGTGTTTTGTTATTATCCACTAATCACATTCAAAATACTGCTTAATTTTTATTAAGAGACAGGTTGATTAATAAATGTCTTATTAACTTTCTATAGATTCTCATAAGACTTTTATCTTCCAACGACAGGACTATTGTTATTTGAGATGTTTTATGATTAACTTTCAATCTAATTCTTTGACCCTGTTTTAATTAACTTCTTCTCCAAAATTTTACCTTACAATTTTAACATCTAACTTGCATATATTTATTAAGCTATTCTTTCATTATCACATTTCTTCATTATTATTAATAATCTAAAGTAAATTATGTTAAAACAAAAGGAATATAATGAATCAGAACTAAAATCAAGATTATATGAAAAAACAGTCATCTCTATTTGTATGTGAATTGAATTATAGACTTACATAAATAGAAAATTAATATCAATAAGAATCAAGATAATAACATAATAGAATTGATGTTGATTTCAGAAAGTATTTTGACCACCTTCAGTTTCATTAAAAAGAAAGATTATAGTATTAAATAAATCTATAGTAATCAATATTAAGAATCTTTGATCTTCAATTTGCAGTACGATCTAGCACTTTAGAATTAAATATAAGATGATAAAAAATATAGGAAAATGCTGATAAAACTACAAACAGTTTAAAAAAGGCTTGGAATATTAATCTGGTTAAAAAAGAAGACATCAAAGAAATATATAGAGCATAAGAATTTCCAGATAAAATTTAGATGAAATTGCTTATACAATTAAAAATTACAATAGGAAATGATTTATTATTATTCATTATATCATATTTTGATTATACTTTAATTTACATTATAGTTATCCTATCTCAATTATTTCAAACACACTTTATTTTTTATAAATCAACTAATACCTGTATAGTATTTCTCATTTCAATAATAAATATTTGGATAAAAATTTAAGATGCTTGTTTGTTAGATCAATTTGATTTATTAGATAATTATTTTAACCATTTTTTATATTTTGGATCTTATTATAATAGTTAAATTAAATAATAAAGTTATTAAAAAAATTTGAATTTTATTTTTATACTTCAATATTAGTAATTCTATTTAAATTATATTCAATTATTTCTATTATTAATTTAAATGATCTTTTCTATTTATACTATTATAATTTAATAAGATTCTTCATTTTTTAAATTAATAATGTTCATAAAAATAAAGTTGTTGAATTTCATAAAAATTTAATACTTTATTAGATTTAAAATGTAAACGAGTAATCTGAATAATTAATTTATATTCCTAATTTATTTTTTTAGTAAATGACTCTGTAAACAAAATAAGAATTGATAAATTGAGTTATATAGGTATAATTATGATTATTTATAATAAATACATATATTCAATTATTAAAATTCTAGATACTATTTTGTATATAATGATATACTTCTTTGATTTACATAAATTTTTTTGTCTCTTTGTTCATTTTATTATACAAGGTAAAATTAGTTGAATCATGAATAATCAAATTAAATTTAGGATTATCATATTCTTATTCTCCTTTTTTTTCTGTTTTCTATATGAATCCTTAATGTCTTAAGTATGTTTAAAAATCATTTTGAACAGGAGGTTATTTTCGATTCCTTTGAATTTAATACTCATATTCTCTCAAAATTAAGCTAACCCATTATTCATTCTCTTTATTATAAATGTCTTTTGACACCAAATCTTTCAACAATCTCTTATAATCTGTGCTTTGATTTAGGCTAATTTTTTGAAATACTATTCTAATTGATTCTCTTAAATTTTAATTTTCTTTGAATTTTAGAAAGATTTCAGTTGCTAATTTATTCAGATCAATATTAAGTCTTTGATCATATTTTTCAAATAAAATGTTATCTTTTTCATTATACAAATGATAGAATTGAATGAAAATTTCAAATGATTATGCTACATTAACAATTTCACGAACAAGAATTTAAATCACATTCTTAATAATGTAGGAAAAATTTCCTTATAATTCTGATATATCAAATAATTATTCAACCATTTTCTAATAGAAATTTGATTCTGTCAAAAATTCAGTTTAAATTAATATATTTTAATCTTGTGTCTCAATCTTTTTAAGATAAATTTGAAATAAGAACTAGTTAAACTTTGATTAATATTTAGTATCTAATTATTTTACGAATTTGCTGCATATCAACCTACTGATTATCATTCTAAATCTATTCCTGATATATACTTTTACTATACCTTTATTCTACTATATAAGAATTTTAATACAGACTAAAAATAAGCCTCATAAACTGATAATAAATCATCAACATAAATGATCTCAAATGATTAAGGTTCTAATAAGACTTTTAAAATGAAATCCTAGACATCCTATACTTCTTGTTGACTTACCATTGGACATATTATATTAATGGGTGTTTTATTAACAAATCCAAACCAAGTATTTCGTATCAATTATCTGAATTCAGGTTCTCTTTATGCTTTTTGATTAATCTGTGATATTTGACTTATAAAGGAATTTTTAAAACTATCTCCTAATTGTAAATGTTAAACCATTTATTCATAAAACCTAGTAATTTGTATGATTGATACATTTTTTATACATGCTCAAGGTTTTAAGGTAGATAATAATTGTATTAATTCAAAAATTCAAAGACTTTGGCTGTAGGCTTCATTTTTAATAATAAATTGCAATATTTATTAGAAATAATAATGGAGAGGAGAGAATTATCAAAAAATAATAAGAAATAAAAGAAAAAAAATCAAAAAATATTAGATAATATGGTGTGATATGTTAATCATTATTCTTATTCTGAAAGAGCAGTTCCTTCAAGAGCTTAAGATTGTTATTCTTATTTACTCTCTTGTTCTAATTGATCTTCTCTAATAATGTTATCCAAATCAGTTTATAATTTGATCATTGCAGGACCCTTTTCAATTTCTTGGGTCATTTACAAATAAGCATTATAAAATTACTTTGGTAAATGATCACCTGCATCCTATTCAAGAATATTTCCATTCAAATCAGTAACTGTATAAGAATATACTCCAGCATTATTGGATAAATCAGTTACTTGACCAACAACTCCAGGAACGTATTATTCATTGGTTTGGACTAATGAAGCATGTTTCTTGGCTTTTTTATCATGTTTGGTCTCTTCTGATGTTATCTATGCCCAATGTTCTATTTAAATGAAGAGATCGTACAAGCTTCCTTAGGGTTAAGGTGATAATCAGAATCTCCCATATTGACAAATTCCATGAAGGCACTATTGAAGACTCTCTTCTAATGAACTGCTCCATGAGTTTTTCTAACATGTCCAGCTTAAGTTGCTATTAGCAAAGCACAAAGAAGAAGGGATTTATACATTTCTATGATAATAATATTAATAATAATCGTTTTTACTCTTTTTGCATATGGTAAATTATTTTAATTAATAAATAACTCAACTTTATGGATCCTTGGCTGTTAAAACAAATAAACTCATTAAACCAATCATTATAAATTTCAATGAAGGATAGTCATTCAATAAGATTGTGATATATCCAACATATGGTAACACTCTAAAAAATAAATAATAAATTTAAACCCTTCTATTTTACCCATGATATCTGATCTTTCTAACCACATCTATTTTCTTGGATATAAGGCTCTATCATCTACTTAATTATTATCACCTTTTGTTAATATTAATTAATCTAAAGGATCATCACTTCTATTTACTATATTATATGTATTCTTACTTTTATTAAATTTATAATACTCTATGCACAATTGGGATGTCTTGATCTTTAATCTTGTATACTATCACATCTCCAACCTCAAATGGTTTATTTAAGAATGTCAAGAATAGTATATCACCTCTATAATATGCAGGCTCCATTGAACCAGATAAAACAACAACAACTGGAGATTCTGAAAATGACACGACTTATAAACTCTTCCAAATTGACAATGCTGATCCTACAACTATTGCTAATGAAACTATTTGCAATATTATCTGTATTTATATCTTTTTTCATTATACCTTTCTAAATTTCATGTGTCTAAATTCATCCACGTAGCCAAGAATAACATCCATTATTATTCTTTATAAATTTAATTACAAATTTTTTATTTCATTTTAATAGAAATAATAAAATATGAGTTTGAAAGTCTATTAAGCACCACCATCTTAAATTATCAATTCCTATTTGGTTACACTTATTGATGGTACTGGATCTATGAGTGGAGAATATGAATAAGCTGTCAAAGCCTATTAAAATGTCTTTTCTTATCTTGGAGATTAGAAATTAGAATATTAATTCCAATCTGAACTTTTTCCAATCCTACCATATGTTGGAGTTAATGGAAGAGGAGGAAATATCACAAATACTTTCAAAGATTTATTTACAATACTCCTAAGTAAAAAAAATTCTATCCCTAAAAATATTACAATCTTATTTATAAGTGATGGCAGAGAAACTTTTGATATTAAAGTACTACTTCCATAAATTGAATAAATGAAAAATTAATTTATGATCTAATTCATTAGTTTTGCAGTAGGAGATAAATTTCCTAATGAAATTAGTAACATTTTAAGAAATAAAATTCACAATCATGATCCTAACTTATAATCACTTTTTTAAGTTAGGAGAAAAATATCAAAATCAAAAGAAACTATTTATGAAGATTTTTTTAAATGTTTTTTATAAATCAAACCATAAATTTCAGTTCAAGATGGAATAATTATAATTAATAAGTAAGTCTAGTAAACACTTGTATCACCATTGACAAATTAAGTAATTGCTGGTAGTCACTTTTGTGCAACAACAAATGAAGAAATTGTTGCAGGAAATATTAAATTATAACCTAAAACAACAGACAAAGATATTAATTAATTTATTATTGGCTCTTTATCTTAAGCTATTAATGATTAAATTGCAAACAAAAAAAGAGACACTAAAGCATTCAAATGTATCTCTGATGCTGCCCCATAACTTTTAAAATAAATCACTTCAATTTAATCTACTCCTGAAGAACAACATAAAAGTCAAGAAGTATATTAACTACTAGATGAATTACTTTCCTAAAATCTAGAATTGTAAGCCATGAGTGAAAATTAAATCACATAATTATAAAGAGGTTTATTTGATAAACAAGTTTCTCTTAATTAAATTATTAATGTTAATTCACATGATATTAAAAAGAAAGTTGTTACACCTGAAATTTTAAATGAGAGACTATCAGAATAATATTAAAAATTAATTGATCCATCAAGTTTCCAAGAACCAATTAATTAAAAAAATTAAAATTTAACTCTACTTGAGTCAACTGAATTAATTATTATTGAAACTCTTAACAATCACATTTCTTATATTGAAAAGAATCTAAATTCTGATCATACTTAATTTTTAACAGATTTTCTTACTTCCACTTAACAATCATTAATAAAAGTATTTTCTGCTTCAGATTTTAAAGTTGAATAAGATGAGTAAATTGTATCCTTTAAATAGATGAACTCTCTATTTTAATTAATAGATTAAACTATTAAGAAATTAATAAGTATTTCAAATTTTCTTATTCTTGTTAAAAAATATTAATAGAAAACTTAAGTTATTATGAATGCAGATGCTTCAAATGCATTATTTTCATCAAATGATGATTATAAATATTTACCAAAAGAACTATAAATTTTATTAAAGGAAGGATTGGAATGTGAAGAGGCTGAAAAATGTATAATTCTTATAGTTGATACAAATGATTCAATGAAAAATGAATCTTAAATTGCTATTGATATATTTTAGACATAATTTTAAAATATTCCTGAACTAAAAAAAGTAATATTAGTTTGGTCAAATGATAAATTTTAATAAATACAATAATAATAATAAGAATAATAATAAGAATAATAATAATAATAATAATAAAAATTTGATAGCTTATTAGAATAATTTAAATAACTTGATAAAAAATATGATTTATGTAATAAAAGAAATAGAATTTGTTTAGTTACTGATGGGTAAACTGATTATTAAAAATTACATAAATCATTTAAAGTTTTAAAGTTTCATTATTCATTTTAAATAATTTATTTAACTGTTGGATCATAAATAAATTCAAAAATTGGAAATGAATTAAAATCCAAATATCAAGACAGAAATATTAAAGGATGTCCCTTATTATTTAATGTACCTAGATCCATAATTTAATCAACATCAAATACATCTTAAAGAATTAAAGATGTATTTAATAAATGTTTTGAAGATATTTACAAACATTTTATAAAATGAAAATGCATTATAACTATATATGTAAAAATCAAAAAAAATCATAATTAAATTAATTTATATGTTTTTCATCTTCTATTTTATTAATTTCTTCTAATAATTCTTAAAATTAATCTTGATTTTAATTTTCATATCCTTCCAAAAATGGTTTAATTTCTTGAGATTTTTTTTAAATCTAGAATTTAATAAATAAATTTACATTTCCTTTTTTCAATCCAGCTAATCCTTATATAAGATTTTTAAATTCATCAACTAATTCTCCTATTTTATCTTATGCTGTTATGTCTTTTAATTCAATTGGTTTTTATTTGCTTCTTTTTCCAGTTGATAAACGAGTAGTATTCTAATTTATATGTTATGCATATTCTGCTAATTTTTTAAGAGGACGCACAATATAATAAGCAAAAATCCATCCAAGTAATAAGATTATTAAGAATGATCCACTAATCAAATAAATAGTATAGAGTAGATTTTCATTGAATTCACCATCTGACTATGATAAAATCTCATCAGCTTCATTTTAAAAATCTTATTCGTCTATTTAAAGCTTGATTATGAATGATTTGTTACTATGACATAAGAATTTTAGGAGCTTGAATAATTTCCAAATAGATAACAAGAAAAATTATCACATTTCTAAAATAAATCACTTTTACTCTACATTTAAACAGCCTAATAAAATAGAGAAAGAACTACATATAAATAGACTTAATTAATGGATTAATTAGTGGCTATTGGATAGGTGTAAACTAATGCAGAATCAAATGATGATTAATTTTAAACTGTAGACTGCAATAATGAGGCTTCATAAGTATACCTAGTTTCTGAATAATTCTAGATTGCTGCTTAAGCAAATTTAGTGAAAAAATGTTTGCTTACATATAGACCAATTATAACTTATGAGGTTACGAACAATAAAGTGACAAATGTTAATAGAAAGAGTGATATCATAATTTAATTAAGTATACTCCAATTTGATTTGATTTCAAAAAAGCAAAATTTTCTGGAGATGGGTTTTTTGATAAAATTCCTAGATTCTCTGGGTTTAAATTAATACATATTTTTTAATAATAATAATTATTATTATTATAATGAAATAGAGTTATTGATTAAGGTATAAATTTCTGTTAATTCATAAATATTATTGATTCGTTTTGGTAATAAATATTATATTAATTAATCTATATGAGCTTGTTTAGATCAGAGTAGATGGAATTCTATAATTTAGTGATTCCAAGAGAATCAGCATGGGATGTAATGAACACATTAGGATATTTTGATAGCGTTCACATAATTGATCATGATGCGACATTACCTTAAATAAATAGACCATTTTCAAATTATGTGAAGAGGTATTACATTTAGAGATTTAAGATGTGATGATGTGCTATAAAAGATTGAGTAGATAGATGATGAGATGAGAAATTTTAAGATTGAAAAAAAGTATTGTCCAGATGTCATTGATTTATTAAAAAAGAGAAATGGAAGTCATAAATAATTTGAAGAATTAGAATAAGAAATATGTAAAGTAGCAGATGATTTGGAACATTAATAATAAACATTAACTAGTTTATAAGAAAAGAAAAACACTATAAGAGAGAATTTGGAAGTATTGAGAAATGCTGTTGCATTTTAAAATGAGGATTCAGAAGAAGCTAGTTTATTGGGATTTCAGAAAATGGTTGGAGTTATATTGAAGGAGGATGAGTTGAGATTTAAAAGGATAATCTTTAGAATAACTAAGGGAAATATTCATGTAGAGATTATGGATATTTAAGAACAATTTATTTAATAAGATAGAAAGAGTGTATAGAAGTGTGTATTTATGTTATTTTATCCATGTGGAGATTTGACTTAGAAAAAAATTCAAAGAGTGATTGAGTCTTTTTCAAATAATAAGTTTGATATCCCTACATCGAGTGAATAACAAGCTTAAAGAATTACTATGTTGGAAAATCAGTTAAATGAAGCAGATTAATTGTTACATTTGACAATTTCTTAAATTAATAAGAGATTATAAGATTTGTCAGAAGTTAAACATAACTGTTCATGGATTGAAGAAATGAGAATCTTAGTAACAAAAGAAAAGTATTTGTACATGAATTTGAATATGTTAAATATGACAAATTCTGTATTTCATGGATAGATATGGTTACCATAAGGTTAGGATTAAAAAATTTAATAAGCTCTACGAAACTTACATGGTAATGATAAATAATTACCTAGTGGTTAAATCTAGGAATAGTAAATTTAATCAACTCCTCCTACTTATTATAAATTAAATTCATTTACATATCCTTTTTAAGAAATTGTCAATACTTATGGTATACCCAGATACAAAGAAATCAATCCAGGATTATCTACTATAATAACATTTCCATTTTTAGTTGGTGTGATGTTTGGTGATGTTGGTCATGGGTATAATATATTAAATTATTAAGAGTTTGTTATTGTTTGTTTGTGGATTGTATCTCACAACTGAAGACGCAAAAAAATCTATATTTTCTGGACTTGTTCCTATGAGATATATGATTCTTCTAATTGGATTCTTTGCTTGTTATAATGGACTAATTTACAATGATTTTCTATCCATAAGTTTAAATTTATTTGGAAGTTGCTATAATTTAGTGGATGATGAATATTAAATCAAAGAAGATTGTGTCTATAAATTTGGAATAGACCCTGCATGGGGTTCTTCAACTAATCAATTAACTTTCATGAATTCATTTAAAATGAAATTAGCAGTCATCATTGGAGTTACTCACATGACTTTTGGTATTATTTTAAAAGGTTTCAATACTTTAAACTTCAATAACTATACAGATTTCTTTTGTGAATTCATTCCATAATTTCTTTTATTAACATGCAGTTTTGGTTACATGGATTTCTTATTGTTTTTGAAATGGTGTACAAAATTTGAAGACACAAAGGATGCTCCTAGTGTTATCACAACTATGATTGATATGGTATTAAGACCATTTGATGTACCTGAAAAACCATTATTTGAATCTGGAGAATAGTAGAGATTCATACAATTAATATTATTAACCATCATTATTCTTTGTATTCCTATAATGCTTATTACAAAACCACTTATTTTTAATTTAAATAAGAAGAATCATCCATATTAATAAATACCATCTTAAGTACCTGATGATGATGCTAATCCAGAATAATTACAAAATGATATGTAAAAGGATTAATCATAACCACATAGTAAAGTGTGTATTTAATAACATAATTAACATGATGATATTGGTGAATTAATTGTTCATTAATGTATAATTTATATTCATTATTTTTAGCAATTGAAACTATTGAATTTGTTTTAGGAAGTGTTAGTAATACAGCATCGTATTTAAGATTGTGGGCATTATCCTTAGCTCATTCACAATTGGCCGAAGTCTTCTTCTCCATGACTCTAGCCAGTCATATTGGTGAAGGAGGATTCTTTGGAACTATAGGAGTATTCATCTATAATTAAATATTAGTCTATTGTACAATTTCCAGGATTTGCTCTAGCCACTTTTGGAGTCTTGATGTGTATGGATCTCATGGAGTGTTTCTTACATGCCCTTCGATTACAATGGTATAGAAATTATACTAACTATTTATTAGGGTTGAATTCTAAAGCAAATTCTATAAAGCTGATGGATATCTGTTTAAAGCATATTCATTTACAAATATCAAAAGCAATTAATAAGATGATTGATATCTTAATATCATAAAAATATAAATCAAATTAAAATTATCATCAATATTAGTAATGGAATTAAGTATATATATATTGGCCATTGCCATTATTCAATTAGACTTATTCTCTCTTTTTTATAGACTATCATAGCTCCATATTCTAAAATATATTTCATAGGTCCTGTAAAAGTGAACTTTGCAAAATGTGCATGTTACCAAACTTTTTGGTGTTTCTAAATTAAAAATAACAAAGCTATTGTCATAAAAAAGGTAAATCCATATAACATTTCTTCAAATCCAATATCCAAAGCTGCAGTTTCTGATTACTTAAAATATTTTGCTATCAATCTAGGTCCAAAATAATGTAAACTCTTTTTTGTTTTCAATATAGGATCATCAAAATAAGTAAGTTTTATCCACTTTGCTTATTATATTTCATTTTCAGACAATCTCATATTATCAGTTTTTTTATTAGGATCATTGATTGCTATTACGAAAGCACTACAATATAAAGATTATTTATTTCTCAATTTCTTCATGTATGCATTTTTGGAAAGTCGACAAACATAATAACATTCTAAATCATTTAAATTAATTCCTACTTCTTCATATACTTCTCTTATTGCAGCTTATAAATCAGTTTCATCATTGTCACATTTACCTCCTGGAAATGCTATTTCACCACTATATTAATCTCTTTTTGAATTTTATCTTTAAATATAAAGTATTTCAATGTCTTGTTATTGTTGAAATTTTGTGGATTAAGGATAATTGATATTCAATTAAGAATAACCTTATTATGGTTTAAATTACCCTCTCAACAATATGCAAACTGCTGATTGAGCATTAGTTTGAGTATTTTTATAGGGTATATATTATTGAGGTGAAATTAAATTTAGCATATGATTATTATTAATATACATTATTTAGCATAATAATATATTTTGGTCATTAAATTAATATGACATTTTGTATATGTTCCCCAGGTATGACAACGCTGCCAACATAATATTTATCTTTCATAAATTGATCATTAAATGCTTTGGCTTCATCAACCTTTTTTTATAATTCTTATTTTGTTTCTTCAGTTGCTTTATTGAAATTGTTATAGGCTTCTCTAATTGATTCATCATTTGTAAAATATTTGGCTGGAAATTAGGGAGTGTAATGAAATTCTATATCTAGATCTAATGGTGAAGGATGAGTGGCAACAGAGTGTTAGAGTATGATAGAAAATGGTGATGAAATACATGAAAGCACACCATAGATGACTCTATTGTCTGAACAAATGACTTTGACACTTTTATTCAAGTATTAAGATTGATCACTCATTTAATTAATTTAATATTTCAAATGTCATTTATCTTCATCTGATGAGTCTTCATCATTACTACCTTTTCTAACTTTGATCATACCATATCTTAAAAGTCTATAAAAATAATTTCTTTTATAATTTACATATGTGCTAAAGTACCAGTTTCGAAGGTGTCTTTACCACCCATTTCTTCAAACCCTACAATTCTGTTTTTTAAGACTCCATTCACAAATAAGCATATAGTTGGTAGAACTTGAATTTATAATTTACCAACAAAGAAAGGTGCCTTTTCTGCATTCAAACAATAAAATTTTGTTTCTGGATGTCTATGAATATAATAAGAATAATTTACTATTATGATATAGCTAATAGATGCTTATCCATAATTT
This sequence comes from Paramecium primaurelia, assembly GCA_905182975.1. NCBI lineage: Eukaryota > Ciliophora > Oligohymenophorea > Peniculida > Parameciidae > Paramecium > Paramecium primaurelia. The sequence goes on along the minus strand of CAJJDM010000072.1, from coordinate 176,625 downwards.
TGCATCTTTCAAAATCACGATGAAAGAAATGAACAACACTGAATTCAGATTTAGTAACAGATGGTAAGAATTCTTCTTCAACTATTTCTCTATATTCTCCAAATCCTTTATTCTTTTTAAGCATAGCCTCTTATAATTCTTTAGCTCTTTGTTCTCTCATCTTTTTCAACATTTCTTTTAAATCTTCATCATCACAATCATCCTCATCTTCTTCCTCATATTATCTTCTTGCTGCTCTTCTTCTTTCTTCTTCTTATTATTTTGCCTACTATTCTTTCATTTTATCTTTTATGGCTCTCTCCATTACAGATTCAACCAACATATTACCCATCAATGAATTACTCATTTTTATTTAAATTTTAAACTAATATTAATCAAAACAAAAATTGTATTAATATATACATAAAAAATATCTCAATCATTCTTCTTCTTCATCTTTTACTTTATGTTTTTACATATATAATCTAACCAATTATTTGGTTTTTAATAATCTAGTTTATGTAATATTGATTGTTGGTTTCAATGGATTAAATTTTTAATGATGAGATCTATTCAATTATATAAAAATCTTACCTACACTAACTAGGTGTTCTTGTTCCTATTATTTAACTCATCCTTTTGAATAATCTTTGACCTTTGCTATGATTCGCATTCTCTTGTAAAAAACGAAGATATGATTCATGTTCTTCTTAATTCCAATGGCCTGCTTTCTTTTATATCTTTTTGGAACTCTCCTGCATATCGCTTTAAGATTTTGTTACTTCTGAATCGTTCAATGGCATTACTTTGATATTTAAATAAAATATATATTTCAAGATTTTATTAGTATTCTAAATCATTCAATATCATACATCTGTTTATTCAGATTTTTAAATCTACATTTCTTATCTTCTTCCTCTATCTTTATTGTTCGTATCTATTCTCTACTCTTCCTCATTAACTCTCCTTATCTATTCGAATTCTCAGATATCCCCAAGTTTAGAATTTTCTTATCATACATTTTAACTTTTTTATATAATACAATAAAACGTATAATAGTATTTGTTTTCGAATTATTATCTCATTAATAGGAGATAATCGAAGCTAGAATACTATCTATTTTAATCTTAATTTAAGAGTGAACATAATTGACATTATTGCCTCAATTATTTTATTTTTACTCTCAAATTAATTTAATTTATCTTTTTATATTTAATATAATTCACTTTAATATATATTTAAAGAAGAATCAAGGTGAACAAGCTTAAATTTAATTAATTATTGGTACAATATCGTGACTTTCAGATCTAAATTCTAAAAGAGTTCTTCTAGATTTATAAGGAAAAATAAAAGCTTTAAAACTTTACTAAAAAACCCATTTTAAAAAGAATATAATAACAATTTCTACTATAATGAATATACAAAATATCGTTATTTTCAGAGGTACAAAATATTAAGTTTTATTTTTTAGGTAAAAACATTCTTCATTAAAATAAAAGAAAAAAAAAAATGATTGCACTAAAATATGATAAAGACTTAGACATATAATTATGATTACAAAAATTATGTAGATACTAAGTCCATATATTATTGCCCTCATTCTGATTTAATTTATATATTTCTTATTCATTTTTTTTATCTAAATTCTTAATTCAAAGAAACAAATCCCAAAAATTCCAAAATACATGATACTATCAATAACTAAAAATTCCAAATTATTTTTCTAAGTTATAAAGCATTCTCCATTAATTATTAGTTCACATGATACAAACAAAAGCATAACACCTAAAAAGCTAATTATTTTTATTGTTCTCTTTTTATTCTTTGTTAAAACTTTTGATAAATACAGTAATGTATCAACACTATTATTCTCAGGTCCCATTTTCCCTTAAATTAGTTGTTGAATTAATATTGAATTTTTTTTAAATTAATTAAAATTTCGATTTTTAGATGTGGATTTAATCACTTATATATCTAAATTTTCTAATACCTAACAAATAATAATCTTTATTTGGCTAAATACTTTTTAATTATATTATAAATTAAAGATATAATTAACGTTCAATAAGGAAGTATTAATATATGAATAAGTATTTAACAGNAGTATTCTAAATCATTCAATATCATACATCTGTTTATTCAGATTTTTAAATCTACATTTCTTATCTTCTTCCTCTATCTTTATTGTTCGTATCTATTCTCTACTCTTCCTCATTAACTCTCCTTATCTATTCGAATTCTCAGATATCCCCAAGTTTAGAATTTTCTTATCATACATTTTAACTTTTTTATATAATACAATAAAACGTATAATAGTATTTGTTTTCGAATTATTATCTCATTAATAGGAGATAATCGAAGCTAGAATACTATCTATTTTAATCTTAATTTAAGAGTGAACATAATTGACATTATTGCCTCAATTATTTTATTTTTACTCTCAAATTAATTTAATTTATCTTTTTATATTTAATATAATTCACTTTAATATATATTTAAAGAAGAATCAAGGTGAACAAGCTTAAATTTAATTAATTATTGGTACAATATCGTGACTTTCAGATCTAAATTCTAAAAGAGTTCTTCTAGATTTATAAGGAAAAATAAAAGCTTTAAAACTTTACTAAAAAACCCATTTTAAAAAGAATATAATAACAATTTCTACTATAATGAATATACAAAATATCGTTATTTTCAGAGGTACAAAATATTAAGTTTTATTTTTTAGGTAAAAACATTCTTCATTAAAATAAAAGAAAAAAAAAAATGATTGCACTAAAATATGATAAAGACTTAGACATATAATTATGATTACAAAAATTATGTAGATACTAAGTCCATATATTATTGCCCTCATTCTGATTTAATTTATATATTTCTTATTCATTTTTTTTATCTAAATTCTTAATTCAAAGAAACAAATCCCAAAAATTCCAAAATACATGATACTATCAATAACTAAAAATTCCAAATTATTTTTCTAAGTTATAAAGCATTCTCCATTAATTATTAGTTCACATGATACAAACAAAAGCATAACACCTAAAAAGCTAATTATTTTTATTGTTCTCTTTTTATTCTTTGTTAAAACTTTTGATAAATACAGTAATGTATCAACACTATTATTCTCAGGTCCCATTTTCCCTTAAATTAGTTGTTGAATTAATATTGAATTTTTTTTAAATTAATTAAAATTTCGATTTTTAGATGTGGATTTAATCACTTATATATCTAAATTTTCTAATACCTAACAAATAATAATCTTTATTTGGCTAAATACTTTTTAATTATATTATAAATTAAAGATATAATTAACGTTCAATAAGGAAGTATTAATATATGAATAAGTATTTAACAGAATATGGTTAAATCAATTTAGTTATTTTATATATATTCTTAATAAGATATTTTTATTTGAACTGGCAATTACTTTAAATTTAACTTCTATGTTAATAATATAAAATGAGATTAAACTGTTATTGTGATTAATTATAATAGTTTTTAAATAGTACACTTTAGATATAATAAAATCCTAATTTGTCTTTGAATTAAACAATGAAACTTAATAGAATAGATAGATCTCTTCAAATTAATGCTAATATCATTAAATTTATTTTTCTTTTTAAAATTTGTGTTAGATAAAAAGAATTTTATTATTTTTAAAATATAATTATCATTTGTTAAATATATTGACCTTTTTATACAACCTAATAGTTTATATTAAATTATAATAATAATAAAATATGAATATCATTAGTAATTGATATATTTAAGGTATATTATTAATTTGAATATATAATTATATATATAATAAAGAAGCATAGTATATTAATTAATAACTATATGGTTTTAAATAAAATATTAGATTCTTTTTATATTAGATCTATTAATTGACATTTATAATATAATAATTTATAATTTAGAGTAATTATTTTGAATTTTTATTATAATTATTAAGATGAAAAACTTTACTGTTTTTGAAAAATTGGGAGAAGGTACTTTTAATTCGATAAATGTCAATTAATTTAGGGTCATTCTCAACAGTGTTAAGAGTAAAACGGTAATCTGATCAATAAGAATATGCGATGAAAAAAGTGAGGATGGGATAATTGAAGGAGAAAGAGAAAGAGAATTCACTTAATGAGATTCGTATTCTTGCTAGCATTTCACATCCTAATATAATTGCTTATAAGGAAGCATTCTATGATGAACAATCTTAAAGTTTATGCATAGTAATGGAATATGCTGATTAAGGTGATTTGTAATAGTTGATCCAGTAACATATTCACTAAAAATAATATATCTAGGAAATTGAAATATGGAAAATGATTTATTAAATGGCTATTGGTATATTTTATTAGATTTATTTGATAGCTTTGAGAACGTTACATCAAATGAAAATTTTACATAGAGATTTAAAATCAGCTAATGTATTTCTACATTAAGGAAATTATAAATTAGGAGATATGAATGTATCAAAAGTAGCTAAAAAGGATTTGGTTTATACTTAAACAGGAACACCTTATTATGCAAGTCCTGAAGTATGGAGAGATTAACCATATGATGCTAAAAGTGATATTTGGAGTTTGGGTTGTGTTGCATATGAAATGGCTGCTCTTAAACCACCATTTAGAGCTTAAAATATGGAAGGATTATATAAAAAAGTATAAAGAGGTTTATATGAACGTATACCACCTAAATTTAGTAGTGAATTAATGGCTGTAATAGGATTGTGTTTATAGGTACAAAGTAAATAAAGACCTACATGTTCTTAATTACTTAATAATCCTATTTTATTAAGAAATGCTAGATAATTTATTATAGAAAGTAGAGTTTCATAATAGACATAATCATCTTAAGCTGGTTCAAACATACTCTTATAAACTATAAAATTACCAAAGAATTTAAAACATTTAAAAGAGAAATTACCAAAATCAAAATACTTTATTGAAAGTGTCAATAAATCTTATGATGAAACATAAGCAAATATTTCATTTCTACCTAAGATTAATAACACTAAAGAAATCAGACCTAATTTTTCAGTTCCACCTATCAAGAGTGATAGAAATCAATAATAATTACCATAATAGAATTCCTTACATGAAGAACGATCTAAATCAATTGTCAATTCAGTTTAATTATTAGAAATAGAGAGAGTTAGATAAAAAAAATTATTAGAAAAACAGTAAAATTTAAAGATTAGTATAATTCATTAGAATGCTATTCCATATATTAATAGTTCATCTTCTTAAATATAAAACTTATATGTTAATAAGTAACATAATACAAGAGATACTTCAAAATAATATATAGAAGCACCAAAACCAATATGGTGGGGATGATTAATGTAATTATTTTATAGTTTCTCTTTAATTATAATAATTAATAATAATAATATATTTATATAATGTAAGAAGGAAAGAAAGAGCTTAAATTAATTATAGTTGGAGATGGAGCTATTGGCAAGACTTGTGCTTTGTATAGTTATGTTAATGATAAATTTCCTACTGAATATGTGCCTACAGTTTTTGATAATACAGTAACTTAAGTTTAAATTAATGGAGAATTTTATGATTTATCATTATGGTATTTAATCTATAAAACATTTTATTAGGGATACTGCTGGACAAGAAGGTTATGAACACTTAAGATAAGTATGTTATTAAGGAACAGACATCTTTTTAGTTTGCTTCTCTTTAGTGAGTGATGTTAGTTTTGAAAATGCTATTAAGAAAGTAATCAATTTTATTAACTTAAGTGGCTTCCAGAAATCACATAATATAATAAAAATGGATTCATTATGTTCTTAGGATTAAAAAAAGATTTAAGAGATCCCAAAAATCCAAATCATATATAAACCTAAGTTGCAGAAACAACTATTAAGAAATTAGGTTATCAATTAAGAGAGACAAGTGCTATGACTTAAGAAGGATTAAAAGAAGCCTTTTCATTTTCAATATAAAGTTTAATTACATAAAGACAAGAATAAGTTAAAACAAAAAAACCTAAGAAATCAAGTTGCTAATTGATTTGATTTGATATTATATTATTAATTATTATAATAAATGAATGAACAATTTAGAAAGTTTCTATTAAATCAAGAGAAGAATGAAGTTTAATAAAAAAAGTCAGAAAATGCACCTCCTATTAGATTGAAAACATAATCTAAAAGAAAGACTAATGTAGATTTGGGTTAAGAAACATTTGTTTAAAAGAAGGTGAAACCAGATGAATAAGATGAAAAGAAGCAACATAATCTTATGGAAAAATTGTAGATGAATCCAATTGATTTAGTAAAATGTACTAAATAATACTCTTATGGCAATTATAAAAAATATTACCATTTAAGATTATAATAAAAGTGGGAAGATCCAAGATTAACAATATTAGATAGTTGCTATTTTACAGATAAATAAATTCTTGATATTGGTTGCAATGATGGAACATTGACTTTATTAATTGCACTCAAGTTTATTATTCTTTAATTTTATAAGACATTACCCTAAATTAATTAGAGGAATAGATATTGATTATACTTTAATTAATAAAGCTATTGAATAAATGGTTCATTTAGATGATTAATAGAAGAAAATTTAGAAATAGGAATTCAAACCTATTATTGAAGATCTACCTGTGAGTTTTGAGAAATATATGGAATAACCTAGTTAATATTAATTATAATATTAGTATCTAAAGCAATAGAATAATAATACATTAATTAGACTATAGAAGACATGAATATATAGAAAGAGCATAACAGTATTTAATTTAATTAGATAGTAAAGGACAATACATTTCCACATAATGTTTATTTTAGAGTATAAAATATTATTGGTAATAAAAAATATGATGAAAAATATGATACAGTATTATGTTTATCAATTACTAAATGGATTCATTTGAATTTTGGAGATATAGGTATTAAAAGATTATTCAAGACAATTTCTAATTTTTTGAATGTAGGTGGTCATTTAATATTAGAACCACAAGAATGGAAAAGTTATAAAAAAAAGAAATATTATAGTTCTGAATTTAAATAAAATTATAAGGAAATATAATTAAAACCATAAGATTTTTCAAAGATTTTAGAGAAAGAATATAATTTTAAATTAATTTAATAGATAAATCCAGATGATGAAAATGCAATAAAGAAATCTAAAAGTACATTTAGAAGACCTATTTTAATATTTGAAAAGTAGAATGAGATTTGACATTTCTATATGCAAAATTCATAACATATATATAAAATCATCCTCTATTAACAATTCATTGTCATTTTTTGGAGATTGTGATAGTTTATCAAAAGCTATATAAAATATAATTATGAATGATTACCAATAATGGATAAATTTTCTTAAATGATTTCATCTTGTTTATCTTCTAAAGGTTAAATTGATTTATCATGATTAGATAACTATTTTTAAATTAATTAATCCAAATTAATATCATTTTTTTGATTATTATTATTATAATATTATTATTAAATAAGTTCTTCAAGTTTTTATAATTCATCTATATCTTGTTCATCATCCTACAAATATTATTATTACATAAGATTCTCAAAATAATTTGGATCTTGGATGTTATTATTATTTATAAGTAATATTTCAGACTTAATATATTTAGTTTCTTATTAATATTCCTATTATTATTATTATTATTCATTTTTTTCAATTTATTAATCATCTTCATTATTTTAATTGGATTTAAACATAGAAGATGAAAATTAATCCATCATCATTTTTTCAATATCAATAAGATTAATTTATGGTTTAATATCTTCTTTTTAATTATTATAATTCTAATTCTAATAGAATTGTTAAGCCATTAATTCTTCTAATTATTATGATTCACTCATTTATTTATTTTTTACAACAGGTAATCTTTCAATACTTTAATCATTACTTTTGACAAATTCACTTGATCTAATTGTTTGTATTTTTTCTAGACTTCCACTTTACATGATTGATTTATATTACTGACTTATTTATTAAATAGGAGGTTTATGAACTTAATTCTTATTTCCTTAATCTGGTACACCATTAACAGAAATTTTAGCAATTTAAGTTGGTCCTTCTTTTGGTCTAATTAATCCATTTTCAACTAAAGCATTTTTATCTTTATTTATATGATGAATTCCTATTTCCTTAATTTTAGCTTCTATTTGAATTTTTCTTGTTACAACATTACATAAATCATTATGTGAGAGTAGTTATGTTTCCTACATATTCTCTGTTCTATTGAAGTCTTAATGAATAGACTTTAATTATTATAGTACTTATTGATATTTACTTTAATCAGGATTATTACTCCTTCTTATTGAAACTGATAAACCACCATGCATACTGGAACCAGACATATTACTATTGTATAATTTAAAGGATTTTTTATCGTCATGTTTTGTATGATATTGTCTTCTTGTTGAGATTACTACAGATTTTAATGGTTCTGTTTCAAGATCTCAAATTATATATATATTAATACTTCGAAAAGTAGAATGAGTAAGTAATTAATTAGGTGTAGATCGTTCTTTTGGATTCAATTTAAAAATTTGATTAAAGATTTACAATATATCCTCTGATTTAGTTATACGTTTGAATTGAAATAATTCTAATTTGATTTTAATATCATAATCATACATCCTTTATTAATAGAGTTTCTTATTTAGTCTAGTGTTATGTCAGAAGATAAATGATGCCAAGGTGGCATTTTAGTTAGCATTTCTACAAATATACAACCTGCACTCCATATATCTGAAAATTATGAGTATTCTTATCCATTAAAACATTCAGGTGCACTATAAATTGATAATTTGTATTTATTTAGAATGTAAATATCACTTAATTTAGCATTGGCTTCTCCATCTACTAATACATTAGATGTTTTTAGATTCCTTATTTAAAATCAATAATACCTATGTAATATACCTTAACTATGAAGATATTCTAATCCTTACAATATTTGTTTCATAAACATAATAGCAAGTTAAGGAGAAAAGGAACTGAATTTTTACAATAACCAACTTATTGATCCTCCACTCTCATAAGGCATCAGTATTTTAATTTCATTTTAGATTACTTCATTTTAAAATACTGAGTAATCCCAACCTATAATTTGATGGATATTCTTGAATTCCAATCGTTTAAGTATATCTACAATATTAATTACTTTATCAAAATCATCCTCTGAACTTAATTTGAACTATCATTATAGAAATTAATACAATTTTTAATGCTAAAAGTTACCCATTTAAAGTATTCAATGCAGAGTATACATTACATCCCTCTTAAATCAACTCACCTTAAATGTAATCATAAACTATGTTCTAGAGTTCATTATTACAGATCTTACTTCTTCTTCTTCTTCTTCTTCTTATTCTTCACATTATTACTCTGGAAAATCCTCATTGTTAGACTCTCATATTTGAATATGCTATACTTTCATACTCTTATCACTTAAATGTCCACGATGAGCTACTTTTACTTCTTCATTTTTCCTTTTGTAACATGGTGCTGTACCCATTATAAATTATTATTATATAATTAACTAATTCAAAATATATATGAATTAAAGACAAATTAAGATTTGAATTAGATTATTATTATTTTATTCTTAAGATTATTAATTATCTAAATGAATAATCTTGGAATTTCAAACAATAGGTTTCAATAAAAAGCATAACAAAAACGATAAAAATCATAAGATTAACATCATTCAGATCAGAATGCTCCAATTAATAACCAAGAACTTATTAATAATCATGAATTTGAAATTACTCCTGATATTGTTAAACCAAATCTATAAGTTCCCATCTTTCAAGATCCTAAATTGATGGAAAATCTATAATAAAAAAAATGATAAATATAAATTATTATTATATTTATGGATGAGTCACAATTCAATTCATTGTAGAAAAATATAATTATCCCTCCAAAAAAACTACATTTAACCATTTTACAAGAATATTAAACTTAGAATCCAAATTTCTCATAATTTATCAATGAAAAACAATTAAATCCCTGTTTCATTAATTGTGAATTAATTCCAATCTTCATTATTTATTAACATGATATAGACCTTATCCATCAATTCTAATTTAAATAAAATCAATAACTCATGCGAATCTTATCCATCATATTATTAAATTAATCTTTATGTCAATAATAACAATATAGAAACTAAAAAATAAATATTACAAGATAACAGAATTACATATTGTAAAATACTAGAAATTAATGTTAATGAAGAATATATTGATTAAGATTTAGAATTTATCATTATTGTAAATTTGAACAAAAGTATTGTTTTAATGAAATCAAATAGATTTTGAGAAATGAAATACCTAAAGAATAATATAAATTAATTGTAATATCAACATTCAATCATAGTCTAAGTAAATAATCAATTTGATTTCGAATATCAATATTTTGGTAATACAGTTAAAATGAATATTGTTTTTCATATTAAATCTCATTTCCAATTAAAAGATATTGAAATGGATTTCCTTTGAGTGAAAGTTAAATTATCTGGAAGGATGTTGGAATTAATAGAATTGTATCTAAATGTATGTTATAAAATATATCCATTAACAAATAATATCTTAATAATAAAGAAGGATATATTGAAGTTCTCTTAGATTGGCCAGCAATGTTATAAAATGAATAATTATAACCAGATCTTCCATCAAGAAGATTAAATCTTATACAAGTTAATCCTGTATTAGAAATAAAGATACCTCTATATATTAGATGGGGATAATAAAAGTATATTAAATGCAATTCTATACTATGGTAGATTAAACCAATATAAACAATTGGATGTGAAATCAAAGAAGTAGTTAAATATAAGGATTCTTAAAATGAAGAGTATTTAGCATTAAAAATAGTATTAATAAATTATTCAGACAAAGAACATGAAATTATATTCTGTCCACCTGCTTAAATATTTGGAAAGAAACTTAATAAAAAAAAGTATTAACTTTTAGTTGTTTTAGGTATCACATTGTCTACAGAGAAAAATTTAGGAGTTTTATAACCAAATTAATTATGTGAAACTATTTTAAGGGTTCAATTAATTAATAATGGAATTTTAAATATGCAACATATCAATCTAAAAATAGATAATTAATTTACTGAGTTGAGTTTGAATTTTTTATATTCTCATTAAAGAATTGGGAAAAATTAGTATTTAATGATTTTTGTTAGATTTTGAAAATGTTTTCTATTTTTGATTGAAGAATTAATATTTATGTAATAATAATGAATGAAAAAATAATAGAGTAAATTATATAATAAATTATCTAACTTATATTTCAAATTAAATGAGTGAACTTCTGTTGATTATGAATGTTAGAATAGATGAAGGAAGAGAGGGTACAATTAATGTACATTTGGGAGATGATCCTGAAGTGTTGGCTAGAGATTTCTGTATTCAATACAATGTGAATTAGAAATTGGTTCCCTTATTAATAGAGAATATAAATAAAAATTTAGAAGTAGCTGAATTATAGAAAGTTAATGTAAGAGAAAGAGATTAATGTATAGTCTGGTTAAGATACCATGCAATATTCAACAGAAACATGTAATTCAAAATTGATGGAAACTCCTTTTAATGAACCATTACAATAATTATCAACAAATAATTATTACTCTACTCATTCATCAGTTCATGAAAGACTATATGAAGATGCAAAAAATAAGAGATTGAAATAAAAATTAAATATTTCAGATAGTAGATCAAAGAAAATCAAAATTTAGGAGCCTGAAATAAATTATGGGTTATTTCTATATTAGAAGGGTTTAAAAAAGAATGAAGAAAAATAATAGAGAGCAGAGAGTGCTAAAAAAGATTTGTAGAATTCATAATTAATTGAATGTACACATCATCCAAGAATAAATAATATGTCAAGATAATTAGCACAACGTAAAGGGGAATCTGTGAGTGAACATTTAAATAGATTGGCTTAAGAATAAAAAATAAAAAGAGAAAATGCAAGTCAATAACATTTATAGACAGAAGTATAAAGTTGTTCATTCAAACCTTAAATTAATAGAATGTATTTAAAATATACTTATCTCTTAATAGATCAAGGTATATAGTAGAAGAAAGAAATGATAGAAATAATTAACCATGGTATTAATCATTATATTCTGATTATGATTCTAAGAGATAAAAGTTAGAGTAATTGGAAAAATAGTATTTTTCATCAAATTATACATTTCATCCTAAAATAGATATGATATCAGAGAAGATTGTATAGGGAAGTAGTTTTGAATAGAGATAGAAGAATAGATCAACATCAAGATAAAATCTATCAATTTGTGATGATGAGAATTAGTTATTTAAACCAAAAACAGGCAGACCTCCTGAAAATAGACCAAGAGATTTATTTTAGAATTTATATAATCAAGCAAAGATTTAAGAATAGAAAAGATAGAATTAAATTATCTAATTACAATAATAATAAATAAGTTCATCTTAAATAAGAGCAAGTGAAAGATCAAATTAAATGATACAATAATAAATGTAGTATTCATTAATGAAAATCTTTGATTCTTTAGATAGTGATAAAGATGGATTTATTAATTCTGAGAATTGTGATGTTGGTGATTTGGATGATAATGTTATTAAGATTTTATCACCTTTACTTTTGGAAATGGAATCTGGAAATCATACTTTGAATAAGAAAGAATTTATTGAATCTGCTGAAAGATTAGTTGCTATATTGTCTCCATGTGATAAACATGATTTATTAAAAAGACCAGGAAGAAAAGCAGATATTCCTCAATATAGTTTTAATGTGTGTAATTATTCTTTAAATAATAGCCATCTCTCAATAAGAGATCATAAAAAATAGTGGCAGCTAAAAGGAATTGAAGATTTTAATTAATTTTTATATTAAAAATATAACTTATGTCAGACGAAGAACCATTTAAAGATGATAATCAAGATTAAGGAGATAATCCTGATGAAGACAACCAAGATTATCCATAAGATGATCCAAATGATGAAAATAATTATGAAGACGGAGATCCTTTTGAAGATGGTGACAATCCAAAAGAAGATGAAGAGTAATATATTTAAATTTATATAAATCTTTAGTATAAAGAATAATGATATATCAGATAATTTGAAACTTACTATAGATGAGTAAGGATTAGATGAGAATCAGAAATTAAGAAAATGGAAAGACTTATTGGCTGAACATGTTTAATAAGTCTAAAAATTAAGAGGGAGAAATAATAATTTAAGAGGTCATCTTAAAAAACTAGGAGACAAAGCAGAAAAATTAGTCTAATCTAATGTTAGAAAATAAAAACTATTGGAATAAAAATTAGACCCTAAACATTATAATCTTGCTGAAAAGAAGATTTTATATGAAATTAAGAATGGCAAATCTAAATAAGACTTTGCTAATAAGATTGATCCTAGAATTTGTAACTCTTTTATAATATTCTTAAGTGGATTTGTTGATTAATATTGATAAAATGGAACAGTCCAATACTTAAATGAGAGAATAAATTAAGGCATTAAAAGATAGAAATAAAAATTTAGAATAAACTGAAGATGTAAATAAACTTAGTAATGAAATTATTTTAATTGAAAAATAAATTGGAGATGAAGATAGATTAAAAAAGAAAATGTAATTAATAATGAAAGAATAAGAAGCTGAACTTAAATAATAATAATTTGATTGTGATTATGAAAGTAGATTAAATAGTCTCAAAGAATAAATTAAAAAATTAAAAGATAATATCAAGGAAGCTTAAAAGGAAGAATTACATGAAACAAGAAAAGAAGTAGAGTTGAATAATTATTTTGCTGAACTTTAAAAAATGTAATACTATATTATTATTTTATTAGTTATCGTTAAATGTGTACTTAATTAAATAAACCATGTGAAGAGAAATAACATTTTAAATAAGAAAAATAAAAAGAATAAGATAATATTAATGAAAAATAAAAAAAAGTATAAGAATTTGCACAAAAAAGTCAAGATTAGAATTAAAAGAGATTCTTATAAATAAAGGAAAAATAAGAAGAACCAGAAGAGAAAGATGAACTTAAAAAAGCATTGATTGAATTTAAGAAAGATAAGGATCCAATTTTTAACTAACTTAAAGAAGATGTCAAAACATTATAAGAAGAACTTGAGAAAAAAGAGAAAGAAGCATAAAAAGAAAAAAGAAGATAAATAGAAGAATATGCTAAATTAAGTGAAGATGTAGTATAGTTAGCAAAATAATTAAAAGAAAAAGAAGTTTAAACTAAATCATCAGTTACAAAATTAAATGATCTTCAAAGATAAGCATAATTGTTGGAAAAGAAATAATTCTCTGATCCAATATAAAGTACACAACATAAACCAGAAAGTATAATGTTTGGAATAGACAAAAAAACAGAAACTTGTTTACCATTTGATGATTCCAAGAATTTAGATTGGACATCAAATATGCCTATTAATTAAATTGTTGTATGTTAGAATAGTTAGAATAATTTGATCATAGGTTTGGAATTGACATATGGAGAATCAGAAAATAAAGATAATAAAACAACAAAACATATTGGATTATAGGAAGGTAATATTGATAAGGTATAGATCAATATTAATTCGGAAGAAAAATTAAGTTATATTTCTGGATTTTATAATTAGGAATAAATTATCTTCTTAAAATTCGAAACAAATAAAAAGAGAATTATTTAAGTTGGAAATATGAAATATAAGGATAATTAAACTAAAGATTTTAGAATTGAAATTAAAGATAGAGAAATTCTAGGATTTAATGGAATATTAGATTATACATCAGGTAAATATAAATATATATAGTAATTAGAATCATAAAATCCATCTGAAAGATACTTAGTTGCAATAGGATTGAATATCAAATAAAAAGAATTAGATATTTCAACAAAAAAGAAATTGAAGAAATAAAAAATGTTAGAGGAAAAAGATAAATAAAGAGTTCCTGTTGATTATAGGAAAATAACATATCCTTTTAAAAAAAATCATCCTAAACATCTAGAGTTAGTTAAATCTTAACCAAAATTAGATGTTTCTATTTATGAAGAATAGAAAAGTATTTCTATTATATATATTTAAATTAGTTAAACTATTCTAAAAAGAAAAAGAAAGATTTTTATAAGCATAAAGAGCATAATTAGGTTTATTATCAGCTAAACAATTTAGTCCTGCAACTTATAAATAATAAGAGTATTTAGAAGAAGACTAAAGGGTAATAATAATATAATAATTAATAATAGAGAAAAGAACTAAATGAAAAGAGAAAAATTATGGTTGAATAAAAAAGGGAAGAAATTAAAAGTTCTTTAACTTTTCCTGTGATCGAAATGAAATCACCAGCAGATTAAGATAAAAAAGGAGCCAAAACATAAAAAAATGCTAGTCCATAAAAGCCATAGAAATAGCCTTAGAAGGAGGTTCCAAAAAAAGATGATTCTAAACCTAAAAAAAAATGAATAATTTACAAATTTCAACACCTATAGCTTTGCATCGTTCTTCCATTCTGACCTTTGAGCCTGAAAATGCATATCAATCACTAATAGAAGTTCATGTTATCGTCTAAGATAGCATAAAACATATCATGAATTCTCTAAATAATGGTCTGAATGTAAGTGATGTATTAAGAAATATGCCATCTTTTACATCAATTAAAACTTTGGAATTGGTTGAATCTATAGTAAAGTAATTTGAGTATGACAAAATCAAATCAGATTTAGATGAAGAAGGTGAACCTGATAAACCTATGAATGATTAATGGAGGAGATAAAATGCATAATTAATGAAAGAGTACATAAGAAAACCTGATAATAAGATTGAAGAATTAGTTGAAGAATAGTTTGAAGAAAAGCCTCCTTCTTGGGAAGAATTTTAACCTGAAATAGTATAAACATAATAGGAGCCTGAAAGCGATTTATATGATGATTAATTGAGAAGTCAGTTATCATATAGAGAAAAAATGAGAAAAGAATTTGAAGAAAATCAAGCTCAAATTGAAAAGGAGAAATAGGAAGAACGAAGAAAAATAAGAGTTTTAGTAGATGGTTAACCAGAAAAAGTAACTTATGATATTGATGGTAAAATAATACTTAAAGCAAAGAGAGTTCAATTAGCTCCTGTTAAAAAGATTGAAGGTTAATAAATGAAAGAATCAGCTCCATCTCAAACTAATGAATTGGCAGTTATCAAACCAAGACGACCAGCATTCCCAAAACCTAAATTAAAAGTATTTAAAGTATAACCAATAAATGAAAATGGAGAAGCACAAAAGATTATAGCATAATAAGAAAGAAATCCCTTGCAGGAATTCATGGATGTTTTAGAATTAAAACCAGGAGTTTTTCTTGAAATTGAACAGTATGAAAAAGGATAACGGAATAAACATACTTAAGCATAAGATTTACCATATAAAATCTAAAATAAAATGGATCAATATTTAGCATCTGAATAATCATAATCTATACGTTTATCAAAAGAAGAATATTCAAGTATTACAATCAATAATAGTATTTTGAGAGGATCCTATGAAAAATCTTATTTAAAGAAGAAATCAGGTATTCGATAAAATACAACTCAAAAAACTAAATAAAGTGATTATGAAGATATTATACCTAAAAATGGGATTGTGAAAGTCAATGATATAGGCAAATTTTATGATTTATTAATTAAAGACTCAGAGATTATAGAAGAGAATACACATACTGAATTCCCACCAATTTTAATGGATAAATAAGATAGTATTAGTATATAGGAATTCAAGACTCCTATAAAATCAGAACTTCCATCTATTCCTGCCACACAATTCTATAAATATCTCTCAAAATAATAACCAACTAGTCTATCAAGAATAGATAATAATAGTGTTACTGGATCTGTTACATCTAAATTAACTAGAGATAGATCCATGCCTGAAGTAATTAGCAATATGAAATTGCATTAATGTTTAGCTGCTCCTAAAATTGGTAAATTCTTAGGATTCGGAATTAATCAAAAATATCAATTCTGAATATATAATCTTTTAATTTATAATTGGTAATTATATAATATTCACCATTATTCCTCAGGTTAATCTATTTTCTCAAAAAACATTGCCTATTAACGTAGTTTTTAATTAAAATGTAAATCCCTTTAAATTTTAACATAATTTTAAAAATGTTCTTGTTTTGACAAATATTTCACTTCCTTTTAATCCTCTACAAAAATATTTATATATAATTTATACTTTTTTAGTAACTACTCTTCTTTATCTATTCAACTTTCTATCTTACCTTCTTTTAATCCTCTTCTTTCAATCCATGTATATTAACTATATCTAAATCTTGATTTCGATCTCCCTTTATTGATGTAAGACAATTTAAATGATACCATATTTTCTTATCAAAACCTAATCCAGGAGGTCTAGTTAATACATGACCTATCCTTATATCATCTTTAATTATGTTCTAAAGACAATTCTAACATTTAACTCTATTTGAAAGAGCATAACCAACTTCTATATACTATTTCATTATATAAATCAAATGCATAAATTCTAATTGAATTTTTTTAAATTGATAAAATCATTTCAATATTTTCCCTTTGATATTTGTTCATATCCCCTAATAAACTTTAAAAATCACTTCATTTTAATCATTCTAGCAAAATTTATTCTTAATCCTCTTCATTTTTATTTTTATCTAATTAGTTTCAGTTATTATGATAATATAATAATAATAAGAAAAAGTTCTTTATTTTAAACAACTAATCATAATCGAAATATTTACTGATTACACTTATACTCCATTAATAACACTTAATATTTTAAATAAACTAAAAAATAAGCAGATCAGGTCTTCATTTTTTAAACAGAAATCCTCAAGTATCCTATATAAATTTAAAGTCTTAAGAGTCTTGTTTATTATAATCTAAAAGTACTATCTACAAGAATGTTGTATTTAAATCACGGATACCGGTTTACTTTAGTAGTTTAAATAACTATTTTGATTGGTTTTTTTCATTAATTGAGCATTAAATTTAACTAGTTATGTTGGTTAAATTATTACATTATTATAAAATAATGTAAATGTTTATGATTCTGAACTATTAAATTAAAAATATATTGTTTATTTTTTAAATTTCAAGCATGGAAAAACAACTCAAGTTTTTAATTTAAACTTACAAAATTAATAGATTTTAGGAATGTAGAAGAAAATTTATTAAAGAACAAGATCAACCTTCTTTAATTCATTAATAATATAAGATTCAAATTTCGTTTAATATTTTTATATTAATATTAAAATATTAAATTTTGAGTTGATTCACCTCTTGGTTTAATGTTCGTCATTAATCCATAACCTATGATTGAACAAGGCATTCCTATTTGAATGGATTTCGATTTTAAGAGGTATTATAAAATCATTATCAGTAAAAATATTGAATACTTCTAAATTATGACGCACTAAAGGCTGATTTGCTCGAATTTGGATATTTATAAAGATTTTTAAATATTAATATTGAATTAGATGAATATCATTGAAGAGAGCGAATAAAAATCTTCAAAGAGTGTTCAACAAAATAAATAAGCCTAAAAAAAAGAACTTAGGCCCCGTTCTAATATAGTCCCTGGGATATTCTAAGAATATAAAAGAACATACGTAAAAGTGCCTCCAGTTTCTAAGGATTAATTGTCTAGACTTGTACTCAAGGAAGGGTTTAAAATTAAAGAAGTATGATACTGCATAATGAATTTAATAGGCCGCTAAGAAACTTTCAATCAAGTATGCTACTGCTAAAACTATAATATTTCATTTAAGAGAGGAAAAGAAGTAAATTCTTTAGGTAGGATCGAAGATGTGCTCATATACTGAACTGCAATCAGGTATGATTTCAAAGCTGAGAGTTATTTCAACAGCCTCAAATGATATAATCTCAAATATAGAATATCAATTAGTCCCTTAAAATCAATCACAAATTCAATGAAAAATCCATTTTCATTAGGATTCCTATGTTGAATATATAATTTGATAACACATTTTAAAATTCATAATAAATATAACACATTAAACTAACATCAATAATTTTGCTTCCTTTCCACTTTATTCAGTGTTAAACTCATGTACTTCTCCATGTTTTACTTATCTCTATTAATTTTTACTCCTATTTTTCAAATCATTTTAAAATATTGCATTCAAAGAATATCAATTACTTTATTTAATATTGTAAAACTTCGTAATTAATTCTAACATCCATATAAGTTACTGAGCATGTTTCATTTAAAAATATCAATAGTGATATTTTTATCACATAATTTAACTACTTTCTAATTAGAATTATCAAAGAAGTTAAATCTTGAGTTTTAAAAAAGATTATCAATAAAAATCCTTTTTGTAATTCAGGACTTTTTTATCATGGTTTTATATAGATAAAAATACAATTAAATATTGTATTCTTATTTAGACAAATATCCTATTAAATACATAATAGCATTTCTATTTATATATAACATTATGTAGTCATTATATTTTATATAGAAAAACCAAAATATTTTAGTCCTGTTAAAAATTAATATTCCATTATTTCCTAAAATATTACTAATTTAATTAAATTCTCTACAATATATTTAATACATTTTTGTTGTACTCCAAATATCATTTTTGAAAGTGAAGAAATATTCTAAATTTAGATTCAATCTAAAAATCACATTTAGTAATTTTCTTTAATCTATATACATAGAGAATTACTAAGTGAATAATAAAAATGATATAACAATTAATCTCATCATATTCATTAGTGAATAACGATATAAAATAAAATAAAATGGAAATTTATTCTTTTTATAGCTCAAGATGAGTTCTCTCTAACACTAATAGAAATTATTAGAATAACCATGATACTAATACATTTATCATTGTTAAGATTAAATTCATGTTAATAAAGGTATTTTTATTAGAATTAATAATAATCTAATTAAAAAATCAAAGGTCTTTGATTTTTAATAATAAACTAATTCATTATTTTTGGGCTTCCTCTCTTTGATTCAGCAATATTGTTATAAAATAAGTGAAGAAAACAATTGTTGAGATAAGAAAAGCCCAGAAATGAAATAGATTCTCACCTCCGATGCATTTCCCTGTCCAAGGACAATGATGATCATAATTTGTAATACAGACTTTACAAAATGGACAATGATCAGATCGAGGAGGTTATATTTTTTAACATTTTTCACAATACCATACATTTCTTTATTAGGTCCTATTTGATAAAGAGTACAACTATCCAAGATATTTTTAATTCAAAGATGAATCATTTGAAATTCCAGGATTAGCCAATCCAACCCCCATATAAAATATTGATTATGCTATAGTTATAATTATTCCAAAGGTTATATCATGACCCAAAGCCTTTTATTGTTTCATCATTATATAGGCAAATATATTGAATCCAATCAACGTAATAGCAAATAAAGGCCCTTTTATATAAAATCCAACATATTTTTACAATGAGGCCCCAAAAATATCGTTTTCGCTATGATCCTATATTCTCCAAATGAAGTTTTATCATTTAAAGGTCTTGGTCTGCACTCAGGTGACATATCCATTGAACCATAGTTTTCAGAACCTTCAGCCTTTATTATTATATGCTCCATCTTATTTATGAGAATATTCAATAAATAATAATTCAAGTGATAATATAATGAAACATAATTATATTATTATTTAAAAATGTATAGCAAAGACAAAAAGTAATTTTAAGTCAAAACTTTTCTGAAAACAGTTTAATCAAAACCTAAATATAAAGAAACTAAAAGCATTATTCATTAAGTAAATCAAAAATAAAATCATGTATTAATAATTTATATAAGAATTCAATTTCTAAATTTGAAAGACTTTAACCTGAGATTATCTATCAAATTAGTGAATTTTTAACATATGAATAATATTTGTAATTGCGATTAGTAAATAGTTTTTTGAATTAAAGAATTTAATATATTTCAACATTAAAACTTTAATCAATGAATTAAAAAATATAATATTTTGAATAATAATTGTATGAGTAAGTAAAAAGTAATGAAAATTATTAAAAATAAGAATATGAATTTAAGAGTATAGAATAAAAAATAAAATAATAAATTAGTTCTCTCAATAAATTATCTATGTTAGAAGTAAGAGCATATAATAATCCACCTTAAATAATATAAAAGATCTTTGAATATTTAATGATATTATTAAATTTTCAAATTAAGAACTAAGAAAATATTTGGAAACAAATAAGAGAATTCTTATCAAAGCCTTTTAGTATATTTGATAAGTTAGAATAAATTACAATTAGTAAAATAACTTAATCTTAATTAAAAAAACTTATACCTATATTAGAGATTTCAGTTGAATAGGCTAATAATATATCTTCAGCTGCTGGGATTATTTGTTTAGTTATTTAATAAATTATTAAAGCGAATAATTGTTGTTAGCTCATAATTCAATAAGAAAATATAGAAAATGAAATAAAGATAAACCTAAACAAACAAGCACATTTAAATAAAATAATTGGTATAAATAAAAGTTGAATTAAACTTTATTTTTTAATATATTAATAATATCTTTCTATTAAATCTTCTATTAGATACTTAGTTAGATTATGAGGTTTTTAACCTAAAATGATATCTATTTTGTATCAAAATTCTTATTTGTATTAAATATCTTAAAATATTCAAATTTTGAGCATTTAATTAAAAGAAGTATCCTACTAAATATATAGTAATCAACATTAAAGCAATATTTATTTTTATTATCTATTTTAAAGACACATTTTTATTTATTAAGTAAATATGTATTGGATTTATAATTCAATGTAAATTCTCATGAACCTCATATTAATATTTCTAAATTTAAATTATCTGAAGATAAATAGATAAACCATTATTATTCAGTTTATTATAATTAAAAAATTTGATACCTTTTATTTATTGTATTGAGGATATTTAATTTAAAATAATTGTAATTTTAAGTTCATATATTTTAGTCAATATATTTACTTAAGTTATAATCCAGATATATTATTATCATATAATTTTATTAATTTAGAAATCTTTAATTATTAAATGAATACACTAATAATATAATTCTATATTTCCACAATTCAATCTTTTTAAGGTATTTATAATTTTAGAATTTATTCTTAATGAAACCATTGCTGCTGTTTTCATTTTTAGTTGCTGTAAGAAGCTATTGCTGTAAGATAATTTTCAATTATTTTAGACTTTATATAATATGGAACAGAGTATTATTGTGAAGAGTGTTGCTTTTGGTATGAGGGTGATTGGCATTGTGAGACTTATCAATATTGTTATACTTTTTTGGGAATAATTATAGCTATATGGTGTGCTATAATAGGTGTTTATGCAGGCCTATATTTTTATGCAAAAAATAAAACAGCTAAAAGATTAAGAGTTATCTATTAATAATCTCAAAATTGTTTGAGGAATAACACATAAAATTAGATTCCAGAGAATAATGAATAACCCACATAAATTGCATAAATTAATTTTGTTGAGTTAAAGGAATAAAAATTATGAGTTCATTATCATATTATTTATTTGTATGAATTATCTTCTACTTATAGAAATTGAAAATTCATAATAAATTTTAATTTACTAGTTTTTTCATTAACAAAGGCAGAAAGAGATTATATTTATTAAAAAAAATTGAATCTAATTTATTAATAGTGTTATTAAGAATTATTATATTTTTATAACAAAATATATATTTATATATTTCTTTTAGATTTCAAAGTTAAGATTAACTAATTTTAGAGAGATATTTAACATGAAATATAAATATAAATAGAATAAAATGATAACATTAATCAATTATAAGAGATATCAAATTGATTGGTATTACATATTGGACATTTTTTATTATTTTTAAACCAATTTTGGATACAACCAGCATGAAAAATATGATGTCCAAAACAATTTAATCTGATTATACTTTTGGTTTTATTAATAATTTCGAATTATTCTAAACAAATAGTGCATTATCCCAAATACATTTGATCAATAAATTATATTTTTTTATCATAAGTTATATTAATTTCTTATTCTTTAAATGGTTTCCTCATACTTTAAATAAATTTTTTTCTTCTTTTCTTAAGATCCTTTTGAATTGTTTTTTTCCAAAATTTTATTATTTTTGAATAGAAGATAGTTGATTTAATATTTAAAAATTTTTTTTATTTAACAAAAGAATTAATTTTATGTAAGGATTTATCCTGTGTTTTAATTTGAGTAGATGAACTTAAAAATTTTGATTTTTTTTGCAAGAATAGTTAAAACTGCTAGAATTATTGATCGCAATTATTTAAAATATTTTGTTTATGTTAGATAATTACATTTATTTAGCTTTTTTAATTTTAATCTATTTAATCTTCTTGAGATGTAATAGTAATAATATTAATTTATCGATCAACTTAATTATAATTTTCCTCCTTATTAATTTTTATAAAGTAATTTTAAGATCTTTGAAAAAATGGAACATATTTGATCAACATAAAAAAAATAAATACCATTTACGCAATTATTAGATCTGTTAAAACATAATTTTCATAATTAACTATATCCTATACATTTTTATCCATTCTATATATAGGAATCCCAACACACGTTAATGCAAAAGATANAAATTGTTTGAGGAATAACACATAAAATTAGATTCCAGAGAATAATGAATAACCCACATAAATTGCATAAATTAATTTTGTTGAGTTAAAGGAATAAAAATTATGAGTTCATTATCATATTATTTATTTGTATGAATTATCTTCTACTTATAGAAATTGAAAATTCATAATAAATTTTAATTTACTAGTTTTTTCATTAACAAAGGCAGAAAGAGATTATATTTATTAAAAAAAATTGAATCTAATTTATTAATAGTGTTATTAAGAATTATTATATTTTTATAACAAAATATATATTTATATATTTCTTTTAGATTTCAAAGTTAAGATTAACTAATTTTAGAGAGATATTTAACATGAAATATAAATATAAATAGAATAAAATGATAACATTAATCAATTATAAGAGATATCAAATTGATTGGTATTACATATTGGACATTTTTTATTATTTTTAAACCAATTTTGGATACAACCAGCATGAAAAATATGATGTCCAAAACAATTTAATCTGATTATACTTTTGGTTTTATTAATAATTTCGAATTATTCTAAACAAATAGTGCATTATCCCAAATACATTTGATCAATAAATTATATTTTTTTATCATAAGTTATATTAATTTCTTATTCTTTAAATGGTTTCCTCATACTTTAAATAAATTTTTTTCTTCTTTTCTTAAGATCCTTTTGAATTGTTTTTTTCCAAAATTTTATTATTTTTGAATAGAAGATAGTTGATTTAATATTTAAAAATTTTTTTTATTTAACAAAAGAATTAATTTTATGTAAGGATTTATCCTGTGTTTTAATTTGAGTAGATGAACTTAAAAATTTTGATTTTTTTTGCAAGAATAGTTAAAACTGCTAGAATTATTGATCGCAATTATTTAAAATATTTTGTTTATGTTAGATAATTACATTTATTTAGCTTTTTTAATTTTAATCTATTTAATCTTCTTGAGATGTAATAGTAATAATATTAATTTATCGATCAACTTAATTATAATTTTCCTCCTTATTAATTTTTATAAAGTAATTTTAAGATCTTTGAAAAAATGGAACATATTTGATCAACATAAAAAAAATAAATACCATTTACGCAATTATTAGATCTGTTAAAACATAATTTTCATAATTAACTATATCCTATACATTTTTATCCATTCTATATATAGGAATCCCAACACACGTTAATGCAAAAGATACGATTAACATAATCCAAAAATAATAATTTAGATATTTATTCTAGTAAATTATTTAATCTATTAAGGTTGAAACACTAACAAAGTTACAATGATAATTTTTCTCTTTGGTAAATTCTACATAAGAAATAATTTATACTCAATTATATTAGTATTATAATTGAAACAAGAACGCTTATCATCATTAATGAATAAAAGATGTATGCTCCTATAGAGTAAAGTAAAGTTTCATTTTAAACTTGAAAGTATATGATAAAACTATGAGTTGCTCTGCAAATGTAGTAAATAGTTAGAATTATACAAACAAATTAGCTTTTCTTTTTGACTGACACTATATCTATTTTTAAATAAAATATAAGAATACTAATATTAAAATGATGGCTTTCAATTAATTCTTCTATTTTATTAATTACAATTAAAGTGGAAAAACGAAACAACAAGTATAAACAAGAAAATGCAAACAAAATTATATTAAAATTGGCTAGTTGAGTTAAATAAGGACCATGATATTAAGGTGCTATTTCTTCATAATCGTAATAATAGCAATCCTAAGGCTCATAATCATCATAACATGTATCCAATTTTTTAGTTCCTGGTTTTTTTCTATATGATTCTCGAAAAAACCAATTAGTGCTAAAGAGCAATCCATATATGTAATGATTGTTAAGAAAAAAGAAAATATTATTAGATAAATATCTAGTATAAATATAGGCCGTATAACAATCTCTTTCATTCTGTTTGATTCTGAATTAATTATGGGGGGAATATATCAAATCAATGAAGTAAAATTAATTTCTCAACTCATAAATTTACTATAAGAGATGATATATAATTAAAGCTAATTCTATTGTACACCATTAAACAACTTAATCCGAATCCTGATTTTCTTGAAGGCTGAAACTTACTACTATAATAATTATAGTTATAATAGAAAAATGTGTAAGATAAGATATGAATAAAACACAATAAACTTGATATCTAAGGTTTATTTTAAATTAATTACTTAAAATATCCTGAAATGGCTTCATTTTAATTTTGATTCATTACTAATTTTGCTTATAAATAATAATAAAATATTTTTCAATAATAATTGTTTATATATGTTAGAATCAGATAAAATATTATTTTAACATTATGCATGATTTTACATAAGTAAAAGAATAATTCTATTCAATTATAATAATAACAATTAATAATGTAAATTTTGTATGTAGGCCCAATATTATGTATAAATATAAGTAGTTATTGATTCATTTATCATTACAGGGAAATAAATAAAAAATCAATTTTAGCCTCAGCAAGTACTTAGAAAATATTAGTCCATTACTTTTGATAAGTTAATAAAAATAATATATCATATCAATTTATCATATCAAAAAAAATTAAAACGTCATATCTAAGATCTTGCTGAGGATCAATATAGTTTTATTTAATTCTCTGATTTTGATAAATTAAACTTCGAATTTGATTAAAGGATAATATTTATAAATTTATTAATTAAATTAAATTTTTGATGATATATCAAATTTTTAATTTCCCTTTCTTTAGAGAAATTTTTTCTATTAGGGATTTGAGTCTCAAATTAATCTATTGCAGAGATCAATTTAATGAACATTTGGGTCTTTAATTTTTTGTCTATTAATCATCTTCAGCTTGTATCAATTTATCCAAAAATTAGAAGTCTTAAAATAGCAAAAACATGACCAAATGACCATTAAGCCCTGCATTCTGTACAATTTTTTCAGCTATATTTGTGTCTTTCCAAATATCCATAATCTGGAAGAGTTTAGGTTTTGTGCGAAAAGCTAGGGAAAATCCCTTCTTCTAAATCATTAAAGACTCACTTAGTTACACTTTCTTGTTCAAAACTAACCTCCGTTAATCTAGAATTAAAGATTTCTACTTAAAAATATCCTTAAAGATATCCCCCTAGTTTGCCTATACCATAGCAGTAGGTCTAAAGCAAAAAGCTTTCCCTCTCTCATCTATCGCTTCATTTGATGTATTTTTTAATCATTTCTCAATCTCTTTAATTAAGTAGTTTTTCAACAGAGGGGTGACATAATCAAATTGAGGCTTGATATATGCTATCTGTTGCTGAGTGATATGCCTCATGGTTAAAGCTTTATTAGGTTTAACATAGAAAATTACCTTCACTATGACATGTCTTTTATTTTCACAGATATTTCCCTAAAGGTTAAATCAATACACCTGAATATTTAGTGTTTTACTTTCTCAAAACCTTTTTCATCTAATTCTTTCAATCCTTTTTTCGCATTACGAATATAATTTTATTTCTTAATGCATACCTTATATCCAAATTCCTCAGCAAGGTCAAGAATTTTTTAAGTAATCCCCCCAAAACATTGATCAAAAGTTGTGATTTCAACTTCATCTACTAATGCAAATATTCTTTCAGGTTTAAGAAATTTTTGTAAACTATAATCTTTCTAATTTTTCTTTATTCGATTACAATTAATCTTTTATCTCATAAGCCTTTCAAATTTATCAACCAATAAGTTGAAATACACATCAAATAAATAGGGAGTAATTAATGAACCTTAATGTACCCCTTAGTTAAAAAAATTTCTTTTTTATAACAGGATCATATATATAAGGTTTTTCATATAACCATTCTATATCATAAGCTCCTAATCAGCGAATGTATATGGATTTTGTCTTATTACCTGAGAGTATTATAAGTATTTGAACAGTCTTGCAATTTAGCTGCCTCCACTTTTTTAATCTTACATAATAGCTGTTATTTGAAAATAATTTTAACATATAATACATATAAATATAATTTATCTTTCTGGGAGATAAAATATGCCCATTTTCTCTCAAAGTATATTTGATATATATTATCGAATTTCCTAACTTGGATATTGACCATTTCAAAAAAATTTTTTTAGATTTCAGTTATAAATTATTTAAATTATAATAAATTCCCATGTTAGGAAATTCAACAAATTAAAATTGATTTTTCTATTACAACTCAAAGATTTCAAAAGGATAGTAACTAGAAGATCATATATATAAAAAAACGAATTTATATATAATTGGTGAATTTCTAAGTTAAGAAATTCAGTAATATAAATCAAATATATTGGGAGATAAAATGGGTTTATTTTATCTCCCAGATTGATAAATTATATTTATGTGTATTATATGTTAAAATTATTTTCTAATAAAAGCTATGTGCTTCCTGATCAAATTTAATTTCATTTTTTGATCATATATTTTAATGGAGATCATAAATTTGAAAAACATTTTTTTAAGCAAAGTCAAAATTCACCCTAAGAAATAACAAACTAGATAACAAAACATAATCATATTTTTGGAAATTCTGATCAAACACATCAATAACAGTTTAGATCGATATTATCATATAAAATAAAATTTAAAAATCATAGATTTATATGTAGGATTAATATTTAAAATAATACAAATCAAGGATCTAAAATAATTCAAATAAAATCAATCGCCCCCTTAAATTAATAATAATTTGTCATAATAAAAATTTAACACTAATTACTCAGAATTAATCAGATTTATTTTTGATAACAATCAACTACCCAAAGAAAATAATGAAGAAAAAATCATTAAAGAAGTACAGAGATAAGTAAAGCAGGTAGGTAGGTCTATTTTCGTACATATCGTGTCTTTCTGAGAGTTAAGCCTTTGTTGATTAAGGTTCCTGAATAAAATAAGACAATTGGCTCTCCTCATTTGCTCAGATGAGGGAATAATATTCTCCTAGTTAGTCTCTAAAGTTACAAGTAAGTTTCTCTTATGGAAGTTTAATAGGCAGAAGTTTGTTACTAACTTTTGCTTAAGTTAACTGGAGGAATAAGCTAACATTATAATTTTTTAAGGATGATATCCAAAGTTATAACCCAGAGTTATTGAGCTAGGAAGAATGCATAAGTGAAGGGTAAATCCTTGGAAAGAATAAAAATTTTAAGCTAAACAAATTAAATAAATGAGAAAGTTAGAATCCCCTTCTAACATTAGGTTTCTTAGGATGAATAATTTAGAAGTTTCTAAGAATTTTTATTTCTCTAGCTAAAGGCTCAAACATAAATATTTAATTTAATCATATTCGATGATGTGTTTTCGTAACTCACCCCAATCGATCTAAGCTTTATATTTGGTTAAAGTATGAGACATTATCGCAAGTAATATAACAGGACCTGGCAAAGGATTTCTCTAATAATTATATCATTAGTGATGCCAATCATAAGAAGAAATCTATGATTTAATTTAATTTTTATTTTTCATTAATATTATAAGTATGTTTTAGAATTATTGTGATATTAAATACTTTAGTTTCGAAAGGCATTTGAATACAATAATCTAAATAAATTTAATAATAAGAATAATCAGCAGATGAATATACATAAATAGTTTATTTCTTTAGGAAATATTTATATAAATTATTTCAAAAATTTTTATATTTTTTGATCGAATTTAATATATGAAAATTATTGTTTTTTATATCAAAATATTATTAATACTGTTTTATTTTTAATTCTAATAAAATAATTTAAGAGAATGCTTTTTAATAATCTGTCTATATACAAAAATTATATGATGAAATTTAATTAAACTTATTTAGAAAATCATATTAACATAATTATTAAGATCAACATAGAATTTTAGAATATAGTATATGTTTGCAAATTATAAATATAATTAATAAAGAACTACCTTTTCTAATAATTAATATTTTATTAATTTGATTTCAGAAATTAATAGAAATAAACTTATATTAAAAAATAAAAATATAGTTTGATTCTTCAATAATTTAATTAGATAATTTTCCAGAATAATTCAAAATTTACATTTATAGTTGCAATTTAAATAAATTAATAATAAATAAATTTATTTAATATGATATAATAGAATATCATTAATGCTACATATTTTGCAATAAATAATCTACAAATCTGTCTCCTTCAACATTTAAGATATCAATGTATTATTTAGTAGCTAACATTTCATTTTCGTCTTTATGAACAAAGAATAGCAACTCCTTAATGTAAATTACACGATCAAAGTAATTAGTATCTAAAAAGATGATTGATAATGATTATATATACTTTCTTCTTCTGAAATCCTCTCGTATTCATCAAACCAAGCTGGTGTATTAACAAATGTATCCTTATTTACTAAAGATTATCCCAATTTGCTGGAATATTATTATAGTTCATCTTCCTTTGGAGTAGGAGATGAAAGAAGAATTAAGTATGTACAAATTTATCTTACATTAACATAACTAAATATATTATTTAAAAAATACCCATTTTAATCAAGAATTTATAATGCTTACATCCATTGAGAGGGTGAGTATTTTAAGACTCCATAAGAAGATCTAGCTAAAAGCAAGGCTAATTATTTAATATCTATTAGTAAGTGAGTGCTTGTAATTGCTCTAAGGTCTTCTATCAGATAATAGAGTTATGAAATCGAATATCTTTCTTTTGATAATGGTTCTCTAGCAGTCAATGGTGGAGGTATTGGTGTTAAAAAGTTTAAGACTTCATGACTAATAATTACATCAACGAATTATAATTGAAGTTCCTTTTAAATCCTTTCAACTCTTTCAATATATCCTCTAAATAATCCAGAGATTGCATCTAAAGCTTTAATTTCTGTTTGATGGGTATAATAAATCCATTCATCTATTTTGAGATATAATTAATCACCAGCCTATCTATATGTTCTAATTTATTAAGAGGCATATCTTTTAATAGCATCTACTCTATCCTTAAAAATTTATTTTTCTAGATTAATAGTATTGATAGCATCTGGATTTTGAAGTTCCTTTTTAACAATTTCTTCTTCTTTTCCTTTCTTTCCTTTTTTTTCATCCTTTTTTGCAGGTTGTTTACCTCCCTTTTTTGTTTTATCTTCTATAATTTCTTCTTCTCCAGCAAATATTCTTAAAGTATCAGCAATGAGTTTATCTAATCTTAAATTAGGATCATCTCCATCTTGTAATTATAATTCTCCAACACTAGGTTAAATATCTTATAATTCTATTGCTTCTAAGGTTCCATAGTAATCATTAAGTAATTAAATTGAATTTTATGCTCTATCTAATTCAATTGCTAATAATTGTCTCACTTATAATAAAAAGAGTTCAATTTCATTTTCAATGAATTATGAGTTTTATATTTATTATTTTTCTACTTGTAAATCATCTCTTTTTTAATCAATTATATCAATTAATTAGTCATATAAATCATCTACTCTTTAATGCAATTCCTCTTTACAAACATCCTCTTCACACAAATCTGGATTCTCTTAAACAAATTAATTGTATTATTCTTAGAAATTTCTAACATGATAAAATTTTTCATCTGGAGTATTAATTAAATCTATAAACTTTCTTTAAATATCCATTAAATAATTTGTTATAAATTCTCTTTATTCTCTAAATCCTTTGAAAATGTTTTAGAGAGAAATATATTTAGTTTCTATTTGATTCCAAAACGAATGTAAATATTGTAGAAATTATTAACTTGGTTATTTTTATGGTATAGTATCTAATTAAACTTATTTAAATTAACATTTTTTATCTAATTCAGCTTATTCTTATTATTATTTTATTAATTCCTCTTATTCTAATATATCATTTTATTATTTATCATATTTCTATTATATTTTATTAATTTGTATTTAAAGAAAGTTTTAAAATATTTTATCAACATCATAAAACACTCTTTCATAATTATTTTAGGCATCTACACTTATAAATGCATTTAAATTATTTGAATTATCAGCAGATTCAAAATTACTATACCAATTTTAAATTCCTTATATCTATGTCATAAAATAGGCATTTTTATCTGATATAAGTTATTATAAATTGTCTACTTCATATAATGGTTTAATTCTTTCAATTAATGGAGCATTATCAACAGGTGGAGTATTGGAATCTAAATGATATAATGAATGATTATGATTATCATATCTTCTTCCAATGGCTCTTCTCAAACATTATTCATTTGATGGCATTTCTAAATATACACATACTCCTACTCCACTTTCTTATTTCTTTCTTGGAATAATTTAATAATCAATTGGTTTGACTACTCTTGCAGCTTCTTATAATCTAGCTTATAATGGAGTAAGTTCATCTTAAGGTTCAATACCAGTTAAATATTTTTCCAATAATTTTGCTTGATCATAATTATGTGGAAATCCAACTAATAACCATCCTTTACAATATGGTTTATTATTAATCATATTATTTCTATGAAAATCTTCCCAATTTATTCCATCATCATTAAATTCATCTATAGTTCTATTTTATCTAGGATTAAATGATTAATATTTTGCTTTATATTCTTCATAAATTTATTCAAAATCTTATTTATCAAATAATCTTTTAATTTTTTATACAATTGCTTTGATATAAAGTTCTTCAGGTATTTCTAATCCTTAACAAAGATAATCTGATATTTATTATCCTAATTCAATTTGTTATTAATCCCAAATTTATGAATGTTCTTCACCTTATTCATATTTTTTAATATATTCTAATAATTCATTGATAATAACATCAATTGATAATAATTGAATTCCATATTTCTTAGCTAATAATTCACTTATTGTTTTTTTGCCACTAAATGAGAATCCAATTAAACTACCTCTAAAAGGTACATAAGGAATATCAGTTTATTCTTATATTTCAAGTGTATTATTTTAGAATTAACTTTCTATGAGATATCTAACTAGATTTCCTAAAGTATAATTATTTTAAGCTTAATAAATATCCCAAGCACCTTTTCCATCTAAATAATCTTACATTTCCATTTTAGCAAGGAACATCTTTTGTTTATAATTAAGACTTTCTTATTTTTTCATCTCTTTAATAGGATCATAAGTTCTAAATCTTTTATATGGAATTAGTTCCATACCTTATTTAAATAGATGATGATTTTCTCTTGTAAATTATTTATTAAATTCATTAGAATCATTATTTTATAAATGTTCATAGAGTTATTCTTCAATTTCAAAAAGGATTTCAACTAATTATTTACATTTTTCATAATTAGTTTATCTAATTTTTAATTTATATTCAACATTAATTTCTAATTATCTTTTTTATTGTAATTCAATTTCTTCATTAAATTCTTATTATAATGCTCTTAACATTTCTTCTTCTTTGAATTTTTAATTAATAACATTAAGTTCTTATTTATTTCTATAATTTTCATCTCTTAATTATCTATTTTCAAATATAACCTCTTTGCATTAATATGCTCTCCATATTTCATACATAATTTCTTTTTCTTATTTACTTTATTATTTAAGTTTTTCTAAAACAGTATATTCTCTTCTTTATAATTCATCTGTTTATTTTTCTTAATCTACAATCATCTTTCTTCTTCTTTTATCTCTCTCTTTTCTTAAAAATTCACTCATCATTTTATTTCTTAAACCTAAAGAGACTGGTTCTTGTGTAGTTCTATTATCAAATTATTCAATTTGATCTTCCATTTCACTTCTCATCATTTATTATGTTTAAACCAATCTTTCTTCAGTTACTTTTTATATTGTAGATTTGAATTTTTCATCAGCTACTTTATTTTTATGTCTAATTTATTAATTTTTCTTCCAATTTTCAATTCCTTTTTAATTCCAATCTTCCATAAATGCCATATTTCTTTATAACTTATTCAACTAAATTTTACGCATTTCTTCTTTTAGATTTCTTTCTTCTGTTTCTTCTTTTATTTTCAATCTACGTTCTTTTTCTGCTTATTAAATTGCAAAAGATGTAAATTTTCCTAAATGTTTATCTAAATTAACATCCTTCTATGCTTTATTTTTCTCATTAAGCTTAGATACAAAAAACTCTTATTCCATTTTATCAAATTATTCTTTTGGTTATCTTATAACCATCAATGGTTATATTACATTATATTTACCAGTTTTTGCATGCATCATAACATCATGAGGATCATTAACTTTTTACAATTACTATGATTATGAATACACTAAATACCATCTGTAATTGATAAAGTAATTACATAGCAACTCCTTTTTTACCTTTAATTACTTGATCAGCAATTTGAAAATTGAATGGAATATGTAAAGTTTTAAATGTTGGTTCCAACAAAGTAAAATTCTTCATCTTGGCTTCTCTTATATCTCTAAATATAGAAAACAATAATCACTTATTAGAGAATTCTTCAAAATTCAGTTGTTAATTGAACTTACTCAATAATTCACCAAAGAGATATCCATTATTAAAATCTTTCTCAAATGATGTCACCTTCTTACTCAACTGCACTTCATCATTTAACCACACCATTAGAAGTTACGACATTTTATATACAAATATATTATAATTATTACTATATTATATTCATATCCTAATTTTCTTTTCTATATCAAAACTAATCCAAAACAATCTCTTCTTGATTCAAATCTTGAACAAAATTAAAATAAACTTAATATGTGAAAATATCTAATAACTAATTAATGAATATAATTGAATAGAATCATAAAATACTAATAGTTTGAACATACATTATTTCAATTTACTTATGAATTTGATTAGATTTATCTTAATTATATTTTAGATTTCAAATATAAAAATCTATCATATAAATTATCACTAAAATAAAAGTATTTAATAGTAGAAATCTATGATTATAGAAGTTACTTATATATCAAATATTTTTAATTTATGTGATTTAAGATATTTAATTCTAATAAATAAATAATCATTATTAATTTTATGTAATTATCTAGATCTAATTTTTTCATTTTTATCCATTATATGATAAATTTTATTACCTATGAAATGATATTTCAAATGTGATTTTTAATATAATTTTAACTATCCTATTTCAGGAAGTAAATCCTTATTGTTTTGATTATATATATCAATTGATTTAACTTAAACAGAAAAAAATTGATAGAATTGAATTCAATTTATAAATAACAATTAATATTTAATTTCTTTTCTTCATTATAAATTAAGATTAAATTTTTGCAATGAAATAAAAATGATTGGAATTTTTCTTTTATCTAATAAAAAATTTCTATATGCTATTATTCCCATTGATTTAGACATTTAGTTGCTTCTCTGATATAAATTGATTAAATTTAATATTATAAAAATAAAATTTAGGCTAATTTTATAAATCTAATTAAATTATATAAGGGTATTCTATTTAAAGATATCTAAAAGAATTTTGTTATATTAATAATCTATATAATGTTTATAAAACTAA
The DNA here is from genome assembly GCA_905182975.1 of Paramecium primaurelia. NCBI lineage: Eukaryota > Ciliophora > Oligohymenophorea > Peniculida > Parameciidae > Paramecium > Paramecium primaurelia. The sequence goes on along the minus strand of CAJJDM010000072.1, from coordinate 141,514 downwards.
TTAAAATGATATCTGATATTAGATTGTTACTTAGTATATGATTTTTAAATTATTTAATTGATGAATACAATTTTTATTGGAATGATTAGATTATTAAATTTAATATATATATATATCATAAAATGGATCAATGTGATTCTTCAAAATTGAAAATAGATTATTTAAGTTAGGAAATCTAAAATCTTAGTTAAAGATTGGATGAATAAATTAACATCAACTAATAGTATTAAAGTCTAATTAATGGACGAACTGATATGAAAATGCTATTGAGTGTTATGCAATCAGAATAAGAACTTTTGAAATAATAAATAACAAAATTACTTAACGAGAGAAATGAAGCTGTATCAAAAGTATTATGATATTTAAATTCAGGTTCTAATTCTAGAATAAATACTTTAAGCAACACAATAAGAAAATGATTTCATTCTCTAAGAATCAGAACAAAGAATTAAACAACTGTAAGATCAAATAAAATACTATGAATAATCATAATATAATTTAAACCTTTATGAAAATGATCCTCAAAATCAAGGATATTTAATAAAGTATAAATAAGTATCAATATTATGTATTCTTTAGATAGTGAATGTAAATGAAGCTACATTGAGATTATAATAGGAGATAGAGAGTTATAAGGTTCAATTGGCTTTGTCTCATATGAAAATAAGTAAATTAAAAGAGTCAAAATATGATTTAATTTAGTTAAACTTTGTAAAACAGAAATATAATAAATTTTAGGCTCTCTCAAATGAAATATGTAGATTAAAGATGTAACCAAATTAAGGAGTGAAAAATGTAGAAAAATATATCTCTTAATTAATTGAAATGTAAAAGAAAATGATTTAGATTGATAATGATGAATCAGATAAGGATTGCACATCACCAATGGAAGATAGAATTAACTGTTGCTAGAATAAACGTATTAATTAATCAATATCGAGAGACCATTTTCACTTAGCATAATATGCCAAAATTAGATTTGAAAAGAGCCCAACAAATATAAGCATATACTTTATAATAAATTACTATGAAATAATAAAAGATTCAAGATTTAAATCATTAAGAAGAATTATCTAAATGGATAACAGAATATAAATATTTGAAAAATAATTATGATGCTTCTAAAATATTGTATGATTAATTAAAGATTTAATATGAGGATTTACAAAGAAATTATAATGAAACATTATCAATTAATGCTACTTTAATTAGAGCAAATTAAAATTATGAAGAGAAATGGTAGAGTATCAATAAAAAATATAATATTTATAAATAATTCTATATATAGAATAAGGATTATGTTGATATTTTCAATAAAAGTTTGATTAATAAAAAGTTATAGGAATCTGTATCTGAGAGAAAAGATTTATTTGAATTTTCAATATAAGATTCAAAATTAAGACCCTAATCTTTTTTGAGAAGATCTAGTGTTAATGTTGTTGGATTAACATCAGTAGATTCAACAACAAATTGCATTAATTATAAAGATAAAATAATTTAGATGACTAAAGATGTTTTCTAAATATTTAAGAAAAAACATAATGAAAATGAAAGTAGTGATGAAGATATTCCATAATTAAATTAAATGAAGAGAGAATTCACTGTATCCAATCATTTTTAAACTAAATAAAAATAAGCAAAAATATGAAATCTATCCACACATTTTTTGCATTTTAATATAAATCATTTCTTGTCTTTTTTTTCTTTCTTTTTTTAAGATGATGTTTTAGCTTTTTCTTATTATTTAGGATTAAGTTTTTAAGTTACAGGTACTACATCTTCATCTTCATCAACTTCTTCTTCTACTTCTACTTCAACCATCTTCTTCACTTTCTTCTTCTTCTTTTATTTTTTTTCTGGCTATTCATAAATAATGAGATTTCTCATAGATTCAATTATGATTCCTAATATTATTGTCTTATATCCAACACTTTGAAATATTAAAGATATTAATATACTGCTATAATGCTTCACTAAGTTCCTGCATTTCCAATTTAAAACAGTGTCTGACAATCAATGAGAGATCTGCTACACCTATAAATAAGAAAGCCATAAGTAGTTTTTTATTATCAATAACAATACATAAGCCTAATGCAACTGTGAATAATGCTTAAATAGCATGCTTAATTAATAGATTTATTGAATATACATTTGGAGTGAATTCAAGCAGATGCTAAAAAGGATAATAGGGTATTTTAGCTTCTATAAACAAGTACCATCCTGTGACTAAAAAATAAATTGTAGCAGGAATTAACAAATATTTCATTAATATAATTTAATATTTTCTTATAAAAAAACGAATTTCTAATTCTTCATTCTCTTGTTCTTTTTCAAAATTATTATTAATATATTGTAAACATTTAATAAAGTAATTTTTATATATAAATACTTTTATATTATCACACTAATAGCTAAATTTACATTTAGGTTTCTTTCTTATTTGTTTCACGTAAATAATTAATTGTATAAATTTAATCTATTCTTATTAATATACAAATAAAACAATTGATTAATGATTCAATAAATAGGATTATTAAGGGTGATAATTTAGTTCTATAATTTTAATTTATTGGCATTTTAAAAATATAGAATAGTATAAAAAGATTATATACAAATTACAAGCCAAAATAGATTATTTCCACTAAATGTAATTTATTCATAAAATTTTTAATGTAATATCTACCTTTATTAATTATTATCAGAGTCATCATAAATAACATTATAATATTAGAGGGCATTAACCATAATAACACAGTGCAATAGTCACATTAATTCTTAGTCATTCTTTGTTTGTATATCAATTATTGATCTAAATTATAACATCGTTCTATAGCATTGAATGACAATTAACAAGTTTTTAATTTGTTCTCAGCTATATTTAAGAAATATAAAGTGATGTTCAACATAATCAAGACAGAAATGAGTATAATTTCTACTCTTAGGATATTCTTAATTTATTTAGGAATTGAATTCATTTATTAATAAATCAAAATGAATTCAAATCAAGAGTACATATTATGAATAAACATACTAATGGACAGATAAATAAAATTTATGTAATATAAATTATAATTCAATATTATAAGAACAAAGAATTATTAAATATCCATATCAATCAATTCCAACTATTGGAATTCAAATTCAATATCCTAATATTAAGTATTTTCATACTTATTTATTGATAATCACTAAATTGATTTTCTTGAGAAATCATAAATGATCTTTTCATAATCCTATTTATGATTAAATACCAAAAAATGAGAAATTACAATATATCTATGAAGAAAGCTCTATATTATCAATATTAACTATACTTGCTTACATCACATTAATAAAATCTAAATATTACTTTCATACACCGTAATAGTTTTTTTAGACTTAATATTTTAAATTGGATTGTGTTAGTTTAGCAAATTATACTGCCAAAATACAAATATCTTATACTAATAGGTGAGTATAAGGTTGGATTTAAAGTAATAAAATTAAAGAATTGATATTCAGTTTCCATATAACTCTATAAATATCTAAATTTAGATCAATCAATGCTTATAGAAATATAGACTATATATTGACTTTTAGCATATGTTGGATCAAAGATTACTTATCATTTTTATTTATTGGATGTTTGGATTCTTTAACAAAGTAAGAGTGGAGGATATAGGAGTTGATTCACCAAAATTGTAAATGATTTTATTTTTAGATGATTAGGAATTATTCTAAGGAATAGGCAAATAATGGATATGAATTAATGTATAATATATTGAATTATAGTATTAAATATTAAAATACAATAGATCTTATTGTATATTCAATAGTAAATATATATTTAAATGAGAAAGAGATTCATTAATATAAAATATGATAAATCTTATTAGAAAATTCATTTTTGTGATAGATTTTAAACAAAATGTATATGATTAAATATCAATAATTAAATGACAGAATCAATAAATTTTAGTTACAATTAGATTATATATATTAATAATGTTAATTTTGATAAGATAATTAGAGTAGTAGGTAATTCTTTTGAAGCTGCAATTGTTCATTGAATTGCATTAATTGATTAATGAATTATTGCAATTATTTTACTATGATAATAGAATGAAACGCCCAAAAGATACAGCTATTTTTTTAATACACAACAAAAGAAATTAGTGATTATAATCAAAAGAGTCATAAAATCTGTGGAGAAATGATTTAATGGACAAGATGTCGTAAGAATTGTAGATATTAAAAATTCTTAATAAAATTTTATAAATCACTATTGGCCATTTAAGAATATCTTAATGTATAATTGACTTTTTGTCGCCTCAGAAGACTTTAATTCAAATTTAAAGAGTTTAGTAAATAATCTTTGAGAAGACTAATACTTAAGATTGAATATATATGAATATAAATGAATGTATATATTTATTTATGGAATCACAAATATACAGCAGCTGTCACATGAGCTGGTTAATTTGTATGAGGTAATGGTTCAAAGACTTTCACTTAAATTTTCTTGTGATCTTCAGTTTGAACAATGAATTAATAGTTTGTTCCAGCAACAACTTAATGACGTACTTCAATGATTGTGAAGGTTTAATGGTTGGATCCCAAATGTTGATTGATACCATGATGAACAACTGCTAAGACTTAGTGGTGTCTTTCTTCCACTTCTACTACTGCCCAACCTCCCATCATCTTTGTTTAATTTTATTTTATTATTGAAAAATCCTAATGATCATATGAAATTTAAATACCTTTATATAATTTATGGAATAAATCATATTATATTCCATTCGATATTCATTTCACTTCAGAATAATTACACTTTTTTAATAAAATCATTTGATTGGATATTTAATGTATATATCAAATAACCTTAGTAATTTTTTAGATGTTGGATTAACAGAATTTAACATGTATTATTAAAGTCTTATTATAATATATATAATTATAGGTTTATAGGAAGGAAGGAATTTCCAAGATTTGATTTGAATCAATAATGTTAATAAATAATTAACATCTATCCACTGATATTATATATAATAGACAGTTAGCTTTTTGAATCAATACAAAATAGAATGTTCAAATTCATGAGTTTACAAAAAACTTCATAGACACCCAATTCAGATATACTATGAAGAATGTAACAACTGATAACAATGGTATGGCAAAGCCTACCACAGAATCTTGAATAAGAGATATAGCCATCACGAGCATTAGGAGGATGACAGCTATAATGAGGATCCATCCAATCACCTCATTTATTTTTGTATTTGAGAAATTGACTGAGTTGAACCTTTATTCATAAAAGTTTATGGGACCATGAGGAAACTCTTTTTTTTGTAGTTAATAAGTATTTTTGGCTTTCTCCTACTGTAAGATTAGCTGGTATTGATTTAAGTTGATATGCACATTGAGGGTAGCCATGATTGGTATTCAATAATTTTATTTATTAATTTTAAAACTGCTTTGAATTCTAATCAAATTCCTTATGAATTATATAAATACATATTTAAAATTCTTGAATATCATTATATGATCAATTATGTTAGAAGATCTATCTAATAATGTGATATAATGATTTTAATTGATGTTTATATCTTATTAATTTAAGAGAATGTTTAAAATAAATTCAATCTTATTCAACATTTTATAAATTTAAGAATTCACTATGAAAATAAAATATCATTATTTTCCTAAATATCTTTTATTCGTATTCAGTTATATCTTCAAATTTTGATTATAATTTATATTAATTATATTGAATGATATTATTGAGTTCTCTACTTATAGAAATACGTTTGTTTTGACTCAAAGCCATTAAATTAAGGAAATGTTAAAATTAATTCAGATCTAAACCTTCATCTTATTCTGCACTATAACAATAATGATGTCTTATAAATTATTTACTAAATTTTTGTGGAAACACTTTAATTTACATTAACACTAATATAATCTTGTCTAAATTAAGTCTTTAATCATTGAAATTGTAATTTTTTATTTATTAACCATATAATAGAAATAATTTTTGTATGAGTGGAAAAAATAAATTATTAAATTCTTAATACGATTTAATTGTAAGTATTCTAATTTCATTTACATCTAGTACTTAATCATAAATTTCTAATAGATATTCATCTACTAATCTACTTTTAGAATTAATTAATTACCTAAGTAATTTTTCTTCTTTATTTGGCAACAAAGAAATACAATTTGCAATATCAATAAGAGAATCTCTGAAAAAATTAAAATTCAATCCTCTATCTTAATCTAAATTCTATATTTTAACATTATTTTAATAAACAGTAATTAATTCCTTATCTTCAATGTCTAAATGTGATAAATGAAAACATTCAAGATAACCTTATAAATTAATATACTTGTAAAGTTCATTTAAATCATCACATTCTTTTTTAGAAAATTTAAAGAATATCTTTCTTAAATATGATTCAATTTTCATTGAAAATAAACCATTTATGTTAATAACTTAACTAAATATTTAATTATTTTCTCTATCAACTTTTGAATATAATTCTAAAAACCTAAGTACTTCATCTGCTTTTTGAGATTTTTGATCATGTCCTGATTTAAATAAATTTTAGATAACAAGTATTTTATTTCTATTAATTTTTTCTGTTACTTATTAAATTCTTTTCTTATTTTTAGCACTCCTTAATCCCTTATTTCTATCTTAACAATATTTATGATCAATAAGAGTTTTTTAATCTGAATCAATTAATTTATCTTTTAATCTCATATGTTCTAATTGAAATTTTTTCATATAATATTCTTAAGCTTACACACTCTTTTAATTCATTTCATTCCTTTATTAAAACTTAGCTCTTTCCCTTCTAGTTTTAAAATTATTTGGATCTAATAAACTTAAATTTTAATTAAGCTTTTCACTACAATCTTTATGAAATGAATGTAAAAGTAAAGCTTATTCCATAATTTATCCGAATTTAGAAGTATCATGTAAATGACAATTAATAGCTAATTCTTAGTTCAATTCTTTATCTATTAATTCCTTTTATGGTAATATAGCAGCAATTCTATCAGAAAATATACTAGCAGTTCTAATTCCAGATTCCTTATCTAGTTGTTATTAATCATAATCTATTTAACCCATTTTATTGAGACATGATTATAATCTTTATTATTTATTATTTGAAAATGAAGAACAATCAATTGATTTACTTAGAGGTTCTCTTTTCCTTTTTTCAATGATATCACTAATGGAATTTATTACATTATCAACATTATTGAAATCCTTTAATGCCTTTCTTTTAAATTGATTAATTTCTTCAAATCTTTTTTTAACTTCTTTCATTCCTTTATGGTATTCTTTATCACATGCAAATCCAATAGTCTAAAATTAATATAGTAATTTATTCATTATATAAAATAATCACTTTTTATAATCAATGAAATTGACAGTTTCTAAATCAGATGTCAACATATTATGAAATTTATTGAATTCAGCCTATATATATCCAATTTATTAACTTGTATGTTAAATTTGATTTTTTTCATCTTATTTAACTTATGCATGATAATTAGATGCTATAGAACATATTTCATTAATTTCTTTAAGATATTAGACATGATTATTTGTTTTTTTGATATTAGTTACTTTTGAAAGAGGTAAAGAAGGAGAATGATTAAGGGAATTATTTGAATGTGAACTCTTTTCTTTCTTTTATTATTATGATATAGTAGTAGACATAGTTTTCTATAGTCTCAATTTAACAGGGCTTTCAGATGGAATACCTATTCTTTAATAATATTTTTTGAATCGAGCATATGTAGGATCAATTGAGTTTTAGATATTTGATTGAGTATTTAATTTCAAAGGTGAGACTGAGGTATGATTACTAGGGACAGTAACTATTTCACGTAATCGATATTCAATAGACTATCTTCTTGTAATGAATTACATTTTACGTGGTTCCTTATTATGAAATTAAGTCTCACCAGTTTCATTATGTTTTATTAGACTTTAACGAGATTTCTCTATGAGTGATTTATAATTATTAGTCATAATTGTCCATTTTTCTTCATTAATTTCATCCAATTTTATATGAGGATCTATTGTCACTTTTTAGAAGTTTTTAAAGAAAAATAACTATTTCTTTTATGGTTGATTATTATATTCAACATCATGCAAAGGTAATGGAATTTCTTCAGCACTTTTTCTTCTCACCATATATTTAATCACAGAAGGACTCTGATCAGCTTTCACATCATTCATCTTCTTCTGTATAAGCTTTAGTTTTTTAAACTTATATAATCAATATAGTATTACATATTCTTAATTAGTCTTAGTATTTTATTCCATTAATTAATTAAATGGAATAAATATTAGTCCTAATTCAATAATTATTTGATCAGAATGAATCTATTCGTACTCAATCTGAGATTGAACTCAATAGAATATTTAAAGATGTTGGAAATATTAAATAAGGTTTTGAGTAATTACTTATACCATATAGCAATTAAAATATAAAATTATAATATTTTATATTTCTGAAGAATTTCATTATGAAGAATTATGATTACTCTCCTAATTATATTCAAAAAGAAATTTAAAGTATTATCTTAGAATTCATAAATAAATTTGATTCTTTTTTTATTGCATTTTATTGCGATTTATTAAATTTTATAATTGTAAAATCCTTACCTTCATTAGATATCATTTAATAAATAATAAATCAACCTACATATGATAGTTATCATATTAAAATAATTACAGAAATGATGAACAATCCTTACATAAAAGTTAAAGTGAAACATACAGAATATTAAACTATAACTAAAAGAATGATAGTTTATTATAATTTAATAGATATACAAAAATTGAATCTTCTTGTTGATTTGTATACATCATTAATATCATCAATATATAAATTTGATGAAACTATTAAGAGTACAATAAATCATTAATTTTGTGAAATCTTGACTTATCATTGTCTTGAATATAATTTATTAAAAAAGTTTGCTAAAGTTATTAATAAATTAAATAAAAATGGATTACCACCATAAGAGATTTAAACAATGTTATTTGATATATTAATGTCAACTTATATGTAAAATGAAAACCAAAGAATAACTGATAAACATTTAGCATATAAAATATTGAAAGTCTTTAAATAATTATTATCTGATAGAAAAATAGAAGATTGGAAATAAGAATCAATTATTTTTTTTACAATGATTAATTTAATTATGTTAGATTATGATTAATATGAAAATCAATTTAATAATATTGGAGATGACAATAAATAAGATTATCTATTAATAAAAATAAGGAGATTTGGTGCTCATTTTATTCATCATATGACTGGATTTATTTCAGAAGATATTATGATTAAATAACTATTTCGTTTAAAAGATTTAATCAATGATGATTATTAACATGAAGAATTTAATTGCATAAAATTAGAAGCACATTATTTTGTAATATGTGAGAATATTTCTTCAATTCCTATGAATTTATTTGATGAGAAATTCTTTTAAGAAATAATAACTATAATAAAAACTTCAAATACTATTTACATACCTTTAAAAATGCAAATACTTAATTTATTAAGAAAATTATTATAGAAAAATGTCATTTAAGAAAAATAAATTAATTTTTTTATTAATACTTTATAATAATAATTGAATCCAAATTTAATTTAATATCCTTAGTACATTTGTAAAATAGTAAATAATCTTATTTATTTACATTCTTTGTATCCATAAAAAAATTTAATTACACATTAAACATATACTGATCTTAAAGATATATTTCTAGTCTAATAAAAACTTATACATAAAGAAAACATTTTGATGACTCTTTGTGAAATAGTATAATTAGAATAAGGAGATTATTCTGTTATTTCATTAATTGAAAATGAATGGAAAATAGGATTATAAGAATAACATCAATATAAATATAGATAAAGTATATATAAATATAATTTTAGGAATGATATTAAATGTTTTTGAATTTATTATCGAAATTTGGTCATTAAATCTTCTAAATATTATATTTATTGGTATAATTAGAATAGTTAAAGATTGTTTAATTTAGAATACACATTTTACTAAAGGTTTATCTGTTCTTTGTTTACTTTTTAGAAAATACACAGCAATTCTACCTATTAAATCTGATTTAATTTTAGCAGACTTTTAATAAATCTAAACATTCTTTTTAATGCTTCTTACAGATGAACCAGATTTATTTAATCAAATAATTTAACTTTATTATTATATTTTATTGCATGATCTTGCTGATTATAATTTAACATTCTAATTTATTTCTAAGCATACTAAATAAATATATAAGAATAATTAATTAACCTTATTATGTTTGCTTTTTAGTAATTTTAAATAGGGATAATATTAAGAATAGATTATTTAATATTATACTAATATTCTATAAGAAGTGTAATAATTATAATTTAAATAGAATATATGATGAAGGAAGAACTTATAGTGAATTAATTTGTGGATTATCTATCCTTGATCTAAATTAATATGATGTTAAACAACTATTAATAGAAATCTAAAAACAATTACCTATCAATACTAGTAATATACAAATTTAATTATAGAGATGATTAACATTATGATTATCAAAGCTACAAATTGTATCAAATTAAATATTCCTAATTATATTAATTATTTGATAAACTTCTTTAATTGTATGTTATACAAATAACATCTTATGTATGATATTGAATAACTTACAATCGAAACTGATGATACATAAAATTTAAAATAATATATTTCTAAAATGAAATCCTTTTTAATTCCTAATAATTTTTCATTAGAATCATAAGTTTAAAGAATATTTGAAACAAAATTCTTTACTAAACTTACTTTATGCTAAGAAATTGCAATAAAATGTAAATTCTATTTCAATAATATTTTAGTGAAAATTGATTTTAGTAAATTATAAATTTAAACTGAAGAACAATTAGCTATGGAGAATATTCATATTTGTTGATTTTTTAATATTTAGATTTTATAAAATATTTTATTTAATTTAAATTTCAATTGAATTATTAATTTAAGTATTCAATGTATTAATTAGCTCCAATTGTTTCTATAACTTCCAATTTTAGTCTCTCTAAATATAATACTTATTCTCTTATTTTATCATATGACAATCCAAAATTCTTTGTTGCTCTCAATTTAAATAATTGTTTACATCTCTAAATCAAAAATTCCTTTTTAAAAATACTCTTTGTATTATAAACATGAATTATGATTCAAAAGTGGACTTATAAACATATCAGTTCCATTTTTTGCTGATTCCATAAGCTTTTTAATTTCTATTGGAATCGTAGACTCAATTAATAAATTAATTAATTCAGTACATACACTCCAACGACGTTATGAAGTAGCACCATATTACTCTTGTAATACTTGAATACTTTATAATCCATTCAATTAATTTAATTATCTATAATAATCTTCTCTAAAACTTTCTAACTGCATAATATATTTATTAAGATTTACTTATAGATTTTAAATTTTGTATTATTACAAATTGTATTCATACTATTTAATTTAATCTGTCAACTCTTTTACTTTATTTTCCAATAATTCCACATATATTTTCTTTCTTTTTCTAGAATTCCTAGCTGATTCTCTATTTTTCATTAATCTACCCTTTCCATCTGAAGAGTCGCTTTCCACAATTACTTTCTGACGTCTAAGTGGATAAAGCAATTATACGTTTGCTTTGGCTTGCTTACAACAGCTGGACTATCAATTAATTACTAAATTTTATTAAGATAAAGGCTTTTGGATTGATTAGCCTAAAAAATTTCTTTATTTTGTTTCAACAGATCCTCTTCTTTTGTTTTCTTAAACTTTTACAATAGTTGATTCCCTACAAGGGCTTAAGATCTTTCATAAACTATAGGTTGTTATGCTTCAATTTTTGATTCTGGAAAATTGTTCTCATTTTCAAACATCCATTCTTACTCTACTATATAGTCATCATCAATATCAACAACAGAAATATTATTTTGATTGAGAATATTCAAAAAAGTATCTGAAGGGACAATTTAAAAAGAATGATTCATGTTAATTATTATATTTATATTTTGTTCTTTCAATATTTATAATACAACTCTTTTCTTTTTTCTCTATGCTAATTTAAATTCCTTTATGACCAAAATAGACTTCCTGTAGTTATTAAATCCAAAACTAATATTTAATATACTATAGCAAATGTCCAAAAAGGAGCAGTTCCCATATTAGTTGAGTGTGAATATGCTATCATTGTTGAAATGATATTTATGAAAGTAGGTACTACCCACCATTATGATAGAGTTTCAATACATGAATATGAACACAAACCCAAAAGGATTGGGAGAGAATAATATGTATAATTGATTGGTACTTTTGATCTTAATTTATTTTTAGCTTTAAAATCATCAAATCTCATCATGTTTAAACCAATTAAAGAGCCACATAATAAGCCATATTTCAAATTTAACCAATCGATACATAATCTAACATTATAAAAATAGGAAATGTCTTCGAATTTAATACTGAGAGCATTGTAAAAATAATAAAATGTAGGTACAGTCATGACACCAAATAAAATTGAAACAATTCTTGGAGTATTACTTTCAATATTAGAAGTTTATTATAATAGTTTTTCTGACATTAATCTAGCTTTTTGTTTTTGAGCATTAATTTGTATTTCATTTTTACTAAATCTTTTAGGGGCTTCGTATATTTATTATTTATATTTGAAAATACTCCTGAAAACAAGCATATAAATAAAATAATTTTTAATATAAATAATATATGATAAATTCACCAAAAAATTATTAGAATAATTATTGTCCAAATATGTAAAATGGAACCAAATATATAAATATCGCAAGCTCTATCATTTTCTGATGCTTCTTAAATAGTTAAACACTTATTCATTGGTTTATACCAAACACATAATTTATCATCCACACATTATATTTCATTCTAATAAGCATTACATGAAAGTTTTAATTAAAGTTCTTGACATGAATTATTTTACCATTAACAACCAAAAATACTATATTGATTACACTTACATTATTCATTTAATTATGAACAACTCAAACAATAATTATCTTCATCTCTATTTTAAGTGAAAAAACATTTTTCTGAATTTCTAATACTTTTAAAACAATTTTCCTAATTTTATAATATTTAATAAATACTTTAGATTGGATGGCCTTACAAGAATCTGTAAGACATTGATCATCTATCCATATACAATTTAATTTGAGAATTTAAGATGCTAAACAACTTGATTTGTCAATAATATCAGTGCATTTATTAATTGATGAACAATTTTCATTTTAATAAATACATTACTCTCCATTAGTTAATTTGCAATTTGATTTAGAATTGTGAGAACAATTCTTAACTATACATGAATCTTACCAATAACATTCTATTCCATATGGTTTAAGTAAAGAGCATGATTATTAATTGTCAATATCTGAGCAATTTTTTACTGATTAACATCCTTATTTATTAGTAGTACAGAGTTCACCATTATAAACTTATCCATCACAAGGAATTTAAGAATTTTAACAGGTTTTCAATTAACATGTATTCTCATACCATATACATTCATAACTAATATAAATATATGAATATTACATTCCATTTATTATATCTTTACATTCTGTCATAGTCAAAGCTTCTGTGCATGTTAATGGTGTTGAATTTATGATAGTAAATGTGATAAATACAATTAAAATGGATTTCATTAGTTTTTTAATTAAATGAATGAGAAGAGTATAATTATATTAATTTAAATAATACATACATATAGAAAATAAGTAACCATATGAATACATTTTCAAATATATTAAGAATATTTTTGTCTTAGACTCTTGTCGATTGATTATTAAAATAATATTCTCACTTTTTCATTTGGATTATTGGCTAATAGTAGTTCGATAACTTCAAAATGTCTCCATCGAAGTGCAACTACCAATGGGTAATCATCAATTTAATTTATCTAAATATAGTTTTAATTATAATTTACTTATACTGAAATATTTTAATCAGCACCATATTAAATTAAAATGTTACAAACATCTTCAAATCCATTCTTTGCTGCTATATATAATGGAGTGAATCCTTAAGAATTCTTTTTGTTTACAAGTCTCATAGAACTTTTTTATTCATAAAGGAATCTATCATTATAAAATTATAAAATACCTATTTGGATCATTCATTAGAATTTTTTCAATTAATTCAATTGATGTACCTTTCTCTATATAGTAAAATAGTTCTCTTTCTCTCTTTATAGCTTTCAATGCATCACTTAAATCATCATTTGCTCTTTTTTTAGCAATATGTTCCTCCTTGTTCAAAGAACCTATATTAGTACATGAATGGAATTTAGTTTGTTTCTAATTAAAAGTCACTTCATCCTGTTATTTTGATTTAAATATATACAGGTGATTAAATAGATTTGATAAGAGGCATTTAGAATAATCGTATTGAATGACAAACATTTCTTATTTTCCTCCAGTAGCTTTTACTATCGCTTTCATAAATTGACACACTATTTGAAAAGCATATATTTACTCAATAACTTATTTTGGACATGGCTATTCAAAGATTACTTTTTATTATTACATTTATAGAAAAATTATAATATAATTAGTGTAGGATGCAACTATCACATAATAATCAAGTATTAATATAAAACTAATTATTATCAAATGTAAAAATATTAGGCAGCAATTATAGGCAAAAAGTCTAATCAACCTGACATCAATTGGACCGACTTTAACTGGCCTCCTATTATTAAGATCTTTCATTTCGATTTAAGTGAATTACAAGATCCGTATAAGTCATTAGTACGTCTTCTTTACATTTCCTATCTATTAATATTTGGCACAACTTGTTTAAATCTATTGGATAGCTTTATTTAAGCTGGAGTAGGATATCCTAAAATCAGAATATTATATGGATTCCTCAACATCTTCATATTTAACGGAATCCAAATGTACATATTTTATAGAGGATACAAGGGACTATGTGCTGATTAATCCTTGCTAAAATGGTACAAGATTTTACATGTAATCTATTAAAATAAATTAAGTTGGTAGCTGGTATATTATGGTTAATTGTGAGTATTATAGACGCTTTGGGTTGGAATGGATTTGTAAGAGCAGCATATTTTGGAGATCAAGGTGAAGGAGGATTAGTATTCCTCTCAATTATGGAAAGCTTAGGATTTTTATTTAGTTTCATTCTAACTCCTGTCTGTATTTATAAAGTCCATACATTTGTGTTTGACACTATAGAAATTACAGATAAATTGTGATATTTTATAATATGACTTTATTATTATCAAAATTGTATCTAGTTACTCTCTTGTTTTTAATTTTAATTTAAGAATAACACTCATATTATAATTGATTAAGCATTCTTCTTAGATTTATGGAATAAATATAATAAATCTTATATATCTAATTTTAAGACTCTAATAAAAAGTTAATCAATTTTTATTGATCTTCTAATGATTTATTAATAGGATTAGGAATAATTATATGGATCTATTTACATGAAATAACATTTAAAATTAATTTTATGTAAAAAGAGATAAAAAATTGATTCTAAATGATATAATTTTCAACAGAACAAACGAAGATCATTTATGATTAAGATTTTGATTGATTATAATTGAATGATGGAGGATATCAATAAATTGTTCATAACTTAATTTTGTATATATGCAATCATTTCAATTATTAATAATCTGTATTTAATGAATATTATGGATTTAACTGTACTTAATGAAATTTATTCAATTCATTTAATAATATATCTTAATTTTTAGTGTAAGTAATAAAATAATGATGACACTGAAATATAATACAATATATGGATCCAAAGTGGACTGAAATTCAATGTTTTATAAAATTATTATTGTTTTTAAATAATATAATAAAAAACAATAATTAAAACACTTTTATATTATATTAAATATTTGTATGGAGTGAAAAATATGCTAAAGTACTTATTGTATTTATTCAAAATTTTTATTTGTGTTTTAAGACTTGAAGAAGTCAAATGAGATACTATTGTTTTTATAAATTTATAATTATTTTCGATAATTTAATGAATAAATAAAAATAATGAGAATCAATATCTTAAAAATTATTTTAAATTCCATTTGCATTAAATGGCATATCACAAAAATTCTTTTACTTGGTCTCCAACAGTTTCCCAAGTGTTAACTAAGACTTGTCTTATCAATCTTTAACCTTCTGTCACAGCCAAATAAGGTCCTATACATTTGAAAATTGATACTGAAAGAGAATTATAATTCTCAAATGATTTAGGTTGGAATTGGCATAAAAGTTGGAATATACCAAATCTATCTATTAAATTACAACTTGAAGATGAAGATACATCTTAATAGATAGATTGTTAAGTAGTTATCAATATTTATATTAGGCTTAATTGATGGCTGTAAAACTAAATCAAAATGGAGTCTATGAAGAAGTAGGTTTGGAAGGTGTTACATAACAAGACTTAGTGGATGGCAAAGCATTTTTTTCTGTATTTTCATTAATCGATTTTTATTTAGGGTGTTAAATTTAACAGTACTACTTACAATCATTAGGGACATAAGTTTTACTTGATTTTATTATTAAAAAGTGGAAATAACATTATAACTGCACTTGAGTCTCCTCCAGTCTTTGTTGATAGCAGAAAAAGTGCAAGAGATGAACACAGATAAACATAATTTATACAACCATTTGAACCAAAATATTTGGAAAGAAATTTTTGTAAGAAAGAGAAGCATTTTAATGATGTTGTCTAAGCTCCCATAGAAAATAATGAAAATGGATTACATAATTATTTAACTGCTCCAAACATACGTAATAAAGTATCGTTTTTAGAATTATCATATATAGATTAAACATCCATTATTTTTGGCCTTAAAATTTTCAAAATGTATGACCATCTATCATATGAAAACTATGATAACAGACAATCATCTGATAGAATTTCAAAAATAATTAAAATAAAAATAAGGATAATCTGAATATATCATAGCTTTTTAATCAAATAACAATCGAATTCGTAAAAAAGTATTTATATATCTATATTATTATATTAGATTGAAGAATCTTTAACCTAATTATTTATATAAAGTAGTGTAAACGTAATGGAAAGAAAATATGTTGATGAATCAATCTATTAAAAATTAGATTATGATATCAAATCATATTATGCATCATATAATAAATTAGTTGAAATGATGAACATAGCTAATTCAGAAACTTAAATATAAATTCAAATAGAAGAATAGAATCAATAATAAATATATCCATAAGGTTAATTCAACAGATAGCAATCAAATGGAGAAAGAAAATCAGCTTTTAGAAAATTCAATAAAGACTTTGATAAATTACCAACAAAAAACTTTTGTGAATTCCATAATGAGGATAATATTTTGAAGAAAGTGAAATAGGAGGAGGAGTTAGACAATGGAAATTAAATGTTACCTGTTAATGTATGTATTTAGATTAATTTATTTAGATTTAAAATTTATTATTGTAAGAATAATTAATGCAATATTATTTATTCTAATAATAATATATGATTAATTTGCTATCTTAATAGATCTGAAAATATTGATATATATATATATATTAATCAATATATAAAAATTAAAAAAACCGCATTATTTGAGATATTAGATTTTTTCATATAATTTGATATATAAGTTATGCCATTATAATTAAATAAAATAAATGGATCATCAATTTCCAAGAAAATAATTAACAATATCAAATTCAACCAAAGATAAGGTAGAGGCATGCAAAAGATATATAGAGAGAAAATATACAGATTTATTATAAGCAGAGATGGAGAGAAGGGAGGATTGGGCCAAATTGTGGGTTAAAATGAAAGATATGTAATTGAAGGGTAATTGAGATATATAGATAAATTTAATTTTAGTTTAGGATTAAGAATATTATAAATAGTTGGTTTTAAAGAAGGAAGCTGAATTGATGAGAAAAAAGTAAATAATAATTTTGAATATATAATCATTAGAAGATAGAAGTTTTGTACAGATGATTTTGAGCCAATAGCAATAATAGGAAGAGGAGCTTTTGGAGAAGTTAGAGTTTGTAGAATTAAAAAGACTAAAGAGATTGTTGCAGTGAAAAAAATGAAGAAATGTGAAATGTTAGCTAAAAATCAATTAGCACACATTAGAGCAGAAAGAGACATTTTAAGTTAAGAGAACCCTTGGGTTGTAGATTTAAAATGTAGTTTTTAAGTATAGAATTTTTATAATATTGAGGATGACAAATATTTGTATTTAGTTATGGAATATATGGCAGGTGGAGATCTAATGACATTATTAATGAAAAAAGATATATTAACTGAAGATGAAGCCAAGTTTTATATTGCAGAATTAGTTTTAGCCGTTGATTCAATCCATAAAATTAATTATATTCATAGAGATCTCAAACCAGATAATATTTTGATTGATAGAAAAGGACATCTAAAATTATCTGACTTTGGTTTATGCAAGTATTCTATTATATTTGATTTATTTAAGATATTCAGAAATTAAACCAAAACTTGAATTAGGCAGAAAAATTTAAAATTAAAATCCAGCTCCTACTATTCCAACACTTAGTAAAATGTAAAAGAGAAGATAATTAGCTTTATCAACAGTTGGTACTCCTGATTATATTGCTCCAGAAGTATTTACATAAAAAGGATATACTGAAACAGTTGATTGGTGGAGTGTAGGAGTTATGTTGTATGAAATGGTTGTTGGATATCCTCCATTCTTTTCGGATGATCCTTAAACAACTTGTTAAAATATTTTACATTGGCAATCAACATTTCAAATTCCATAAGATATTAGTTTATCACCTTAATGCATTGATTTAATTCGTAGATTAGTGGCTGATCATACTGAAAGATTAGGTATAAATGGAGTAAGTGAAATTAAAATTCATCCATTTTTTTAAGGAGTAGATTGGAAAAAAATAAGAGATAAAATTACTCCTTATTAACCTTAAGTGAATCATGAAATAGATACTTAAAATTTTGAATAATTTGAAGAAGAAGAACCTTGGAATTGGAATTCTAGTAGGAGAGTTAAAAAAGATCATTTTTAAGGATATTCATTTAATAGATAAGCATAAAAAGAATAAAGTCCAGTAAGAGTTGCTTTAGAAAATATAGACAAAGTAGAATTTCCTAAGCGATAATAAACAATATAATAACCACAAAGTTAAATTTAATAACCTGGTAGTCCATCTCATAGAAAAGTAATAGCTAAACCAATTGCTTATGCTTATAATAAATCTGCCAGATCTAATTCTCCTGTTAATAAGAATTAATAATAAAACTCTCTGAAAACTATTCCATAATAATAAACCTTACTGAATATTTTATCTTAATTTAAAAGAAATTCTAATAATAATAATAACAACTCAAATAATACTTCTACATTAAATTATTCAAGTTCAAGATTACCAAATCTCAAAAGTGTTCGAGAACAAAGTCCAAAATCACCAAGAAATGCATAAAAATATTATTATTAATGATCTTTCATTTAATTTTGTTTACAATCTTATTTTTATTATCAAATACAAATAAGTAATATATCATTCATTATTTATTGTTATTTTAAGAGTTGATCGAATAATATTCTTAATCATCAAAAAGTGTTCCAAACTTTATTCACATTTTTTCTTTGAATAACATCTAAATATATATTTAATCCTAAAAATACTTTATCTTTCTAAAATTAATATAGTCTCCTAATGAATATATATCTTTCAGAATAGGATATTACAAATTTTCAATTTCTTCACATTACTTTGATTTAGTAAAAGATAAACTTTCCAATAATTTGTGAAATTAATAACATGATTAATATAATTAAACTATTTGAACACTTAAAAATTATTAAAGTAAACTCGATATCATCTTAGGTTAATAACTAAAATAATCAATATATATATACTTTCTCTTTTAGATCTTACTAATTGCATAATCTATTATTGTCTCTATAGGTCGAAACAAATAATTTGTTGTAAAATATATTAAGATACACAAAAATAAAAATACACCTATTAATTCAATCAAAGTTAGATAGAATTTTCTAATTAGTTAACTTAATAGATTATCATTATATTCTTCTTAGAATTTGTTAAATTCTTAACTACTAATTAAACTTTAATTTAAAATAAAAATCTTACACAACTATTGAAATATTGTATGATTTAATAGTTTACATGCTCACAAACATATCTTAATTATAGAAGGAATTAAATAAGCAATTTAATTCTTTTTAAGTAGTAGAGTTTTTACATTTAGAACTGATGTTAACACTATTTAAACTCTCCCAATCTTCTACTGTAAATCCAGTAATAGTAGTATTATAGAAATATAAAGGTAATTAATCAGATGTTATATTATAAGGATGCATAATCAATATTCCATCTAAAGAAACCAGATATATAGATGTGAAATCTTAGCCAAATTATTAAATTAGATTTGCAAAAAGTCTTGCAGGAATCAAATCAAAAGAGGCTCCTCCAATTAATTCTAATTTTTCATCCACAAATGGCATAGTCAAAGATAATCCAATATTAACTGATTTGAATACTAACGGACGAAATAATTAATATACATAAATATGGATAAGTTAATGAAAAATTGTATTTATTGTAAGGACTATGACTCTTATAATTCTGATAAAGTTCTTTGTACCAACTCCTGTTTTCAGGAATGTAATTATCAATATCATATCTTTGTAAACAAGGATATGTCATTAATATATTATCTCTTATTACATAAGCAGAGAGTAATGATTAAAAGGTTGTATTACCTTTATAAAGGATTGGACCAAATGCTTATAATTACTCCTAAGTTTTTATATTCAATATTTCTTCTTCTGTATAGGGATTGTGAAACTTCGTTTTATTAGTGTAACAAATAAAGGATAAGGTGGAATTGTAATTTGATATTTTGGTTGATTAGAATATAGTTTTAGGAATATCTACATGTTTACCACCATAATTCATATTGAATTAAGGATTTAAGGGTGATATTTGACTCTTATTCTTTTTCCTTAGATAATCATATAACTAAAATAATGAGATTAGGGTTTAACCATCTATTATTAGATATTAATAAGTTACTCGTATCTAGTAAAGAAGTGAAATACCTTTAATAGCTAGAGAGTTGAGTTTAGATAAATGCACTAGAAAACTTAGTGTAAATTTCTACAGAGGATTATGTAAAATAGAATTGGACAAAGGTTGTATGAATATAATTACTACATACAAGAATAGTAACAATCAAAATAATCAAGAAACTTATAAGTATGAGTAATTAATTCTTAAGTCTCAAATTTTTAAAACAGGTAAAGTTGTGTACAATGATTTCTTTATTTTCATTTTTCATTAAAAAAAAAGATTAATAATGATTTTAATTTAACTTTATTAAATATTAAGCTCAGTGTTCTAATAGATTATTTGTAGATGTTTAGAATAATTTCTTTTTTCATTAGTATAGACAAGAATTATTATATTACTTAATGTATCATGTTTAGTAATTAATTAATATTTGTAAATTTCTTTAAACAAGTTTTAGATGGTATTAAATTTTCCAATAATATATTTTGATAAAATATGGCAGGAGGATTAGAAAGAGTATATGGAACCGAAGAAGACAAGGTTATCAATACATCTTATATTATAGGTTAATTGTTCATTCTATATAAAAATTGGTGCTTGTAGATATGAAAATAAATGCTAAAGAATCCACAGCATACCTCCCATTTCTTAAACAATATTATTTAAAGTAATAATTCATACATGAAATTTAAAGCATATGTACCAAAATTCTCCTATAGAAGTTGCTATAGCATCTGGAAATGCAGTGTCTTAGGCAGGTATAGAGGAAGCATTAGAAAAATTCGAAAACTTTTATGAAGATGTATTTTTAAAGGTATGGTATAGATTTATATATGTATAACAGTTGGCTGAATTTGGAGAGATTGAAGATCTAATAGTATGTGAAAACATAGGTGATCATTTAGTTGGCAATGTGTATGTGAAATATACATCTGAATATTATGCCGAAGGTTGTTTTAATGCTTTACAAAATCTATCGTATGAAAACAGACCATTATCAATGGAATATTCACCTGTACTTGATTTCAGCAGTGCTAAATGTAAACAATATATTGATGGTACATGTCAAAGGTATAAAATTATACATTTATTTAGAGGTGGAGCTTGTAATTATTTACATCTTAAGAAAATATCAACCAAATTCAAGAAAAGTTTATTCAATTAAATGTTTGAAGAACATCCTGATTACAAAGAAAAAAAAGAAAAAGAAATTAATGAGTATTATCATTTAAATTATTATTTATTAGAAAAAGTCCAAAAAAACATAAAAAGAAGGAAAAGAAATCTAAAAAGAAGAAGAGTAGCAGTAGTAGAGAATCAAGTAGAAGAAACTCTATTGAAAGATAAAAAATGATTAATGATTGGAATGAAACAGGAATTTAAAATGTAATTTTAATTATAAAATATATTAGGTATCTTAAGCATAAAAAATGATGTATGGAAATAATATGCCTGCTCCAGTTTATACACCTAAAGTTTCTATGAGAACAAGTCCAGAATTATTACAATTATAATTACAATTAGCTGCATTAAAAGAGTAATTAAATGCTATTAAAATGAGCTGAATTGTTTACATTATATTATATAATAAAATATTTTATTTATGCAAATTAAGACTTAGTATTAATATTTTATATATTCTCAAATTAATAAAAATAGATATTAACAGTTTATAAACATTAAAGTTGTATTTCTTGAGTTATTGTTACAATATTTAATTGATTCAAAATAATTTTTAATATAAGTTATTAAACCTATAATAAATTATGTGACTTTTATTTATTAATATCTAAAAAATTCTAATAAGATAATATGAAAAACATATAATTAATTACTTTATTCAATAAATAAAAATAAGTTAGAAACAAAAATTAATTAAAAACAAGAAAAATATAATATCAATTACATCTAAAATATTATATTATAATTTATAATTTATATGATTAGAAATTCGGTTTAGTAACAAATTAAATTAAAGAATGTTATAGGTTTATTTTATTCAGAAAGATTATAATTCAATATATTATAATAGTAGATATATTTTGATTAATAAAAACATTTAAATATAAATATTGATGAATTTTATGTACTATAGATTAATAAATAGTTAAAATAAGAATTATTAATTTTTTATGCTATTTACAAGTGTAATTGAATATTCATATCTATGTGACATCTCCTTAGTCTTTCAATCCAATTTAATCTTTAAATGAATGATTACTCAAAGTTAAAGTTCTGGTTAGTTGAGTACAGAATTGAGTTGAGAAAGTCATTGTTGTAACCTTTTCACACAATTAAGTCTACTTGTATTCATAATATTCTAAAAATAAATCTTTACCAATATATTCATAAAATAATTTACAGTTTTACAATTCATAATCTTAATAATCTGATAATGATACCTTCAATTTCTTTAGAGTGACATGATTGCAATTAGAACACTCCATCTGAATGCATATATTTCACTAAACTATCATATTTTTGATCTAAGTATTCAAATAATCTGTTTTTATTTAATTATATATATAATTCTAGGATGAATAAGAGATGTAAATACAATCATCTATATATTTAATATCGCTTAGATTATCAATATGTGTTCTTATATATTGATTTTAGCATAAATATTCTTAAAAAGGGTTTTGGCGGTCAAACATTTCTTCATATTTGATGAATTCATTTAAAATATTAAGGAATTTATCCTTAAAAACTCTGATGGTAGCAAATAAAGGATCAATTTAGTGGATTACTATGATAGATGAATCAAAGGTAATATGAATATTATAATACTGGATAGACAATAATTTCCAATAAGACTGGCAGTGGGATTCTTGATTAATTTAGATTGAAATATTGGGACATCATTTTGATTAAGATTGACCAAGTATTGATTTTCTTAGAATTGAATTGAAGAGTATTCATCTGAATGATCTAAATAATATTAGTCTGCCATCATATATTTTAAAGGAGTTTCTTACATATTAATTAAATTAAATGTAAAAGTCTATAGGAAAATATATAACATCAAATTCAAGTTATTTAGGAAGTGGATCATTGGGGAGAGTACAATTTTTTAAAACTAATATAGGTTGATAAAGCAAAAGACTCAGAGAAAAATATTGATGTTGTTCTTAAAGCAATTCCTAAGAGTATTTTAAAGGATGATGAGGCTATTCAGTTGGCATTATTAGATGAAATAAAATTATTTCAGAAAATAAAGAATCCAAAGATAGTAGATTTATTAGATGTATTTTAACATGAAGGAACTTATTATATGGTGATGGAATATAGTCAACTCAATTTATAACAGTTAAATTTTATATGTTATGTTAGATATTTAAAGAAGGATAAAGAGAAGATGTGTATGAGTGAATAGGAAGCTATTAAGATGTTAAATGATTTACTTGAAGGGTTCACTGAGTTAAATAAACATGGAGTGATTCATAGAGGATTAAAATTATCAAATATTATGGTAAATGAAGGTGTCTTTAAATTAGCAGGTAATTCTATTAAAAATATATAGATTGTGGGTTATCTAAATGTTTAGAGTCATTTAGAAAAGAACAACAATAACTTTCTTAATATTAATATTTATCACCATAAATTTTATAAGGTCAAAAATATACAAATAAATGTGATATATGGTCATTGGGTATTATATTGTATTAAGTACTCTTTGGATATACTCCTTGGTTTGGTGCAAAATTGGATGAATATTAACATTAATTGTGGCATACATTACTTTAATTTTCAGAAGACAAAAAGTAAATTAGTAATGAAATGAAATCTTTCATTGAAGGTTGTTTGGCAATAGAAGAAGGTTATAGAAATTAATATTTTAGAGGAAAGATTTGATTGGGATGCAGTCTTTAAACATAAATTAGTGTGTGAACATTTCAAGAATTACAGATCCTAGATAAAGTAAGATTAAATCAAATTTTTAATGAACGAAGTCAGGTAGAAGATTATTAAATAGAATATTGATGTCATTAAGTTATTTAATGAACTTGATGTTAATGGAGATCATACTTTAGAATATAAAGAATTAGTTGTACTACTCAGAAAAATAGATAAAACATTATCAAATACGGATTGCAAAATCATATTTAAGCAATTAGATTTAGATGGTGATAAGACTATTTCATTTGATGAATTTGCAAAATGGTTGACTGATAATAATACAAAGATGACATTATTAACTAGAAAATTTCATCGTCAATCTACAATGAAAAATGCTGCATCTCCAGGAGTCTAACCTTCGAATACAACTTTTGGTTAGAATGTTAAATAAACTCCATAAAGTTTAGTAAATATTTAAACTCCATTGGGTTATGAAAATTAAATTAATAATCCTATGAATTCATTAAATGATTTAGATACTAACCCTTTTGAAGATATTTGCAAATAGCGTTCTCCAGAATAAACCATATTATTATTAAAGGATGGTTTAAATTAATTTAGAATCAATTTATTTGATTTTTTTTGTAGGTTTGATTAAAATAGAGATGGATTTATTAGTTTTTAAGAATTTTTTTTGATGGCTAAGTAAATTAACTAGCAATTTACTAATGAAGAATTAAGAATAGCATTTAAAGTTTTTGATTTGAATGATGATAATTTCATTAAATTTGAAGAATTTAAAGAGATTCTTGCAATTACAGTTCAAAGAGTATATTTATAATTTATATAAAGCCAATTAAACCAAATATGAGTTTTCCATAGTTTCCATTACAGAATTCAAGTTATGCCCCTTTTTTTGGTACATAATATCAACCATAACAACCTTAATAACCATAATAACCATAACAACCATTATTACCATAATAACCATTATAGCCATAATAATAACCATAATAATAATTTCAACCTTTTTAAAGTAATAACTATTAAAATTCATAATATAATTAACTCTAATAAGGTGGATAATAATAATTTCCTTATTAATAATAATTGAACAATAATTTTCCATCTTAAAATAATGATTTAAATATAGCATACCAACTAATGAATTATTGATTAATATATATACTTATTTTGATAAAATGTTAGAATAATATAATTTATAAATTATTATTATTAAATATAATAAGATATTGTTCAATTCATTTTATTGGATTGAATGTAATTATATAAATTAATGGGTTTCAAATAAAAATTGATTGTATTTTATTAGATTATACTTTTTTAATAACTTTATAATGGGAGGGGGATTAATTAAGATAAAAGTATTTATTAAATTGAATATACTTCGAAATATTGTTTGAATGAATTTATCATACTTATTTTAATTTTTTTGAAGTGCAATTCATAAGAAATGTAGAATTTGTTTTAAATATAAAAGAAATCAAATAAATTATATTGATTTCAATTATTAGAATTTATATTTGTATTTATTGATGAAATGAAATATAAGACTTTGATTAAAATAAAATTGAATATATTAGTTTAATCAAAAGACTCTAACAAATAAGACACTTTCTATAGTAATTCTTAATTTCATTTAAACCATTCTACCCTTATCTCTTTTTTTTCAAAACATCCTGTATCTAGTAAATTCATTTATACTTCCTTGCCAAATACACATTGATTATGTTTTTGTAAAGATATTAGAGCTTATTTCATATTTCATTTGATATATTAAGCTATAAACAGAAATTAAAAGTCCTTCGCTAATCGCTGATATCATTAATTTTATAAATTATGTAATTATCACACATCATTTGGTCATTTTTTGGAATCCTATTAGCATACAATGTCAAATTGTATATGGACTCCAAAGTTTAATATGATATGAAAATAGAAGGAAATGCAATTACAATCAATTTGTAAGGAAAATCTATTGGGAATAATGGATTAGAAGTGGCTTGTAAATAATTCTAAGATTATGTTAATGCGACAAGATTGGAAGCTAATTTCAATTTAAATGGATTGACAAATATTTAGACTCTTTTGTTAACTATAAGTCGATTCAAAAAATTAAAAGAATGTATATTTCTTTATTTATTATGATCTTAGTGAATTTGCATATTGGAAATAATCCTATTGAAAATTCAACTGCTTCAAATATTTAAGCTCTTTTAATATAATTATAAAATTTAGAATCTCTTTCTTTAGGAATGGATAACCTATTTACACATCAAGGAAGATCATAAATTTTAAAGAGTATTTCTGAAATGAAGAAAGTTCATACACTCCAAATCTCACTTATTAATACAGATTTAGGTGGAAATAAGATTGATATGTTACTTCCATTAATTGAAATGAGATAACTAAAATCATTAGAATTAATACTTATGGGCTGCAATATAACTGCATCATCAACTAAATCTTTGTAGACATTATTATATAAATTACCAAAATTAGAAAATTTAGTTTTAAATCTTTATGGTAATAGGATTATGGTTGATGGTATTGATGATTTAAGTGCAGGTCTATATCATTAAAGATAAGTAAAAAGTTTAGAAATAGAATTGTATTTCAATAATATTACTTCAAATGGAACAGAAACATTAATGGGTGTTACTGGATAAATGACTAATCTTACTAAATTACATATTGGTTTAGAATTTAATTACATTGAAGATAAAGGGGCTCAATATATTGCCAAAGCTTTAGGAAATCTATAACATCTTGATGATTTATCAATTAATGTAGCTTCTAAGAATTTTGGATTTTTAGGCTATAATGCTATATTATAAGCAATTGAAAAATTGCCTACTTTAAATTCATTATAATTAATTATTGGAGTGAATAAATGTGGTCCTAGAGGTGCTGACCTATTAAAATAAGTATTATTTAAGTAGGATAAATTAAAGACATTAGTTTTGGATTATACTGAAAATTATATAGGAGATGCAGGTGCTTCTTTTGTTGGAGAAGGTTTAATGTCTTAAAAGAAATTAGAATATTTAAAATTGAATTTGAATTTTAATTCAATTTCTGATAGGGGAGCTGTAGATGTTGTTAAATCAATTCATTCTATTAAACATTAACCAAAATATATAGATTTAAGATTAAGTTAAAACAAAATCTCAGATATAGCATCAAAAGAAATACTTCGTTATATTTCTGATATAACAAAAGTTGTAGATTATATAGAATTAGAACTTTTAGGAACAGCTTTAACTAATTCAACAAGAGATGATCTTATTCAAAATTATAAAAATCTGAAAAATTTAAATTTTATTGTAGATACAATACCTCCAAGTTATTGGGATGAATAATGAGTATTTATAGGTTAATAATAATTATTATTATAGAGTATATATTATAATTATATATATAAAGAAATCTTTTGTTTTATAAAAAATATGTAAAATGTTTATATTATTTAATGAATTAAGTTATGACATTAGGTTGTGTTTCAAATAAATTAATGGATACATATGCAGTATAGATATTTTGTATGAACACTTGGGATCATTGTTGTTTAATATATCACAAAAAAAAAATGCTTATTAAATATCATTATTTAGAATAGAGAATAGTCAAATAAATATTGTGGTGTAAAAAAAAATCATTTAGAATATTTGATATTACAATGTCAAAAAAATAACGATTATATTTTTTATTGTGCTAAGATTGGTTTATATACTTTTTGAATTTCGAATTTTAGATTGTTAATAAAGTTCAATTAGAATGCAAATAATTTACTAATCTATTATTTTTAGATCATTTAAATACTTTTTTAATGATTTAATTCAATTCTGTTAGTGCATTTGAAATTCAAATGAAAGATAAATTTAGTATAATTAAATATTAAGAACTTAATGGATCTCTAGAATGGAATAGATAATGTAAATTATTAGATTATTTCTACATTCTATACAATTCTTAAAATATTACAATCTATGATTTAAGAACACTCAAACATTAAGGATCTGTTTAATTAGGTTTGACAATCTCAGATGTATATTATATAAATGATCTATTATATTTGGGAGATGTATATGGAACTCTTTGGTGTTATGATCTAAATGGAATTCTTTAATATTTCCATGAACATGCTCATGATGGTTAAATAGTCAATATGATAGTTTATAAAGAAGAATTATTCACAGTAGCAAGTGATCTCTTTATTAAAGTTTGGAAATTGAATAATTTAATCTTTTGTCAATCTTATCCTATTTATTAATAGTAGATCTAATATTTCAAATTCATAAATTACTCTAAATACTTCATATAATCTGCAGATTAATTATATATATGTGATTTATATCATATATTGTAAGCCTATTATTTACATAATTCATCTGTTTCTGCAATGTCTGAATAATGTATAGCCTTTAAGAATCATGTTTATTACTCTAATCAAACCCGTAAAGTCATATTTGCTCCTAATTCAGTTTATTAAGTACTCTAAATTATAGATAGTCCTAATTAACCAAACACTTATTATTTACATTTATAAAATCAAACTTTAGCTAAATGGGTCAATCATTAATAAGTTGAAGTACTTAATTTTGATAAAATCAGAACTATAAATGGAGAAAAAATCAATTAAGACATAACATTTATTCAAATTATTGCTCTTTCTCCTCCTTTATATGATGTTGAAATAACTATTGATTCAAAAGATTAAAACAAAATATCTAAGATGCTTGAAAATGCAGATTAATCTTTATATTTTGTTATGGGTTGTTCTAAAGGAGCTGTAATATGTGTTCCTTTAGAACTCTATACAATAATTTATACACGTGTAAATTATAATAAAAATGCTATATCAAGTATTATTCACTTTAATGATCAATTAATTATCAAAAGTATTGATAATGTCATCAATTTTGTTTAAATTTAATCTAATAAAGCATCTTTAATTAAATCAATTAAAATTGTTAAATTAGGTCCTATACATTTGACTTAAGCCAATTAATTGGCAATTGCACAATCAAATGAATTATATTTATTTAATTCAAATCTAATTGCATATGAAACTAATACAGGACATGAAAATGATATACAATAAATCACTAGTAATTAAACTTTTGTTGTTACAAATTCTTTATAATAAGTCAAAATATGGACAAATAATGGATTTTGCATATATACTATCAATTTTCATGTATAAATAGATTATATCTATTATATAAAAGATGATCTTATTACTAGTTTAAATGGAGGTTTATGTCATTTACCTATTCCAGAACATGAAATAACAGAATTAGATACACATGAATATAATTAAATACAAATCATTGATTTAGCAATTCCTAAAAAGAAATAATCTTTAAAAGAAGAATCTTAATAATTATAATAATAATCATTCAATTTATAAAAATTTGAATTTAAAAAAACATTAGAACTTCCAAAAATCAAACTAAAAGTTTAAAGTCAAAATAATTTAGAAAACCCTAAGACACCAGTAAAAAATAAAAAACATTTTAATTCTATTTAGACTACAACCAATAAAAGTACTAATATAAGTATTTCTAATTCTTAAGCCCCTATAAGTTAAAGTTTTGATTATGGAATTTAACATGCTATTGATAGTAGTTGTGTATTACCAGCTATACCTAAATAAAAAGAAGATACATCATTATTGAATTAATATTTAAATAGAAGAGTTAAAAAGGGATAACCTAGAAATAGAAGAGAATGGACCTTAGATAAAAAGATTTTAGGAAACATCTTGTCATTAATTTGAACAAATACATCTTAAATATTTTTTAACTATTTATAAATTTGTTATTTTTAATGATTACAAACTCTATGGATTACTCTTATCTAATTAGAATCAATATCCTTTATGAATTAAATGATAAACTAAATAAGATACTCTCTGATAATTCAAATGACTTTTTTATATATGTTCCTAATCTATTACAAGATGTAAAATGTTAAATTTGGAAAAATTCTCTAAATTAAAACATTAATTTTGATATTGCATTTCAATTATTTGATAAACTTGATTAAATACCATAGTTAGATACAATATATACTTGTTAATCTAAACTTAAATTTATCCTTATTAATGAAAATAAAGATTTTAGAAATTTAGATGAAATGACAGAGTGTAATTTCGAAACCAGTATTTTTCAAGCAATAGACCAATCAATTATATAATGTATTTAATAAGAGTAAAAATCATTAATTAAAGGATAATTACATTAAGAAATCAGAAATCTATAAGAAAAGTAAGAATTAAAGGAGAGAAATTGTAAAATATTTTGAGATAAAATAAATAATTATTTTATATTAAATATATATGACATTTCAATTCGAATTGATGTTTTAAACCATGCATGTAGGAGTTGGTTTAGCTTTTATTGTATTCTTTCCTTTACCAAGAATAATACGAAAACCTTTAGTAAGAGGATTGGAGAAATTATTAACAAATGCAATCATCTCCAAAATTTTATATTTAATATTAAGTTGGTCATTATTTTTATTTGTGAGTTCAGTCACAGAAAATTATGATTTGGGTAAAGAGCTTATTGGATAAAAAGCTTAAAGAGATTCATATACTGAAGGAGTCTCTTAATTTGAAATGGAAAAGACTGTAAATTAAACAAGAATGAAGATGTTTTATTCTTAAAGAAATATATATTTGACTTTATTTAATTTGATAATTTTTGGAGCTATATTTACTTATTTGAAGAGTTTAGTGAAATATGATGATTAATTGGATAAGGAAGATAAAATTAAAAAATAATTAAGTGTTCCAAAAGGAGCAGTAGGAAATGTCAAATAATGATCAGGGAATTGAATATTAATCAATTATAAACAATCATTATCTTTAATACCATCCAATTTCACATTTTCCTGGTTTATAGCATTAATTATGTTCATATTCTAATTATCTTTTTGCTTCTTAAGCTTTTTGAGAAGTTTATTTTTATTTTTCTTAATCTCTCTTTTTTTAGTTTTTCTTTGCTTATTTATCTGCATTTCTCTCTTTTCTCTCACTTTCCTTTTCAAGCATTTAAGCAAATTCTTCCATATCTTTTCTAAAATTGTCTTTCAAATCCCACCATATTGGAGTTTTATAATCTTCTTCAGTTAATCTTAACCATAATACTTATTAATATATTAATATAAAATTACCTGGTTCTATCTTTGTTAGATTCACATACATAGTTCCTACAGATTCTACTTTCTCATAACTAGAAGTTGGATCTATTGGTTTATATAATTTAATGGCATATCTATATTTGAATGGAATATGAGAAACTATTCCAAATGCTTCAATCAAAAGAGAATCATTCTTTATTTCAACTACTTCTAACTTTGCATTCAAACATGCAGGAGCATCTTATCTGTGAGAGAATTTGATATTTATAAATGTAGCGTTTTTTGATTAAGCCCATTAAACTACTGGTTATACAACTTAAACTTGATTGCTTTTAGCCATTGCTAATTTGAATAGTGTTTACATTTCTCTCTAATTAAGATATTTATCATTCTTTAAGAATTAACTAAATAAATTAAAGAACAATACACAATTCTATCAGTAATATCAATGTGATTCAAAAGGAAATAATTCTCATAAAGACTCAAAGCAACTTTATAATATCCTCTTGAAATAATAAATTCCAAACATTCATATTCAATTTTATGATTTTTTACTATATGATCCTCAAAGTAGATCTAAATTTTAACTAAACAATTCTAAAATATATAATACCTTCAGGATCTCCAATTGTGAATTGTTCTAAATAGCATTTCTTAAGTAAATCTTGAGAAGCCATAGAAACACTAATCAAGAATGTGAGGAAAAGCATATTAAATTACGTGTATTTTAATAATTAAGAAATTTCTATATTAAATGAAGTAGCTGAATCGCACTTTAAATGAATAAAATCTTGTACATTCTGCAATTTCCTAAATTAGAAAAGAATATTAATATGTAGAATCTGAAGAAGTCCCTTAAGATTTATTGGATAATAAATATTATAAAGAATATGAACCACTTAATAAACTTGAATTATTGACAGATCAACATATCAAATATTGTACAAAGAAATTATTGAATATTGGCTATTCCATTTTCTATTTAGATGTTGGATAACCATGGTGTATATATTGGCCACTCAATGCTTTGAGTATTTTATAGGATGATGTATCTAAATATGAACATCAAATTATTTAATATTTAGAANTTAATCTCTCTTTTTTTAGTTTTTCTTTGCTTATTTATCTGCATTTCTCTCTTTTCTCTCACTTTCCTTTTCAAGCATTTAAGCAAATTCTTCCATATCTTTTCTAAAATTGTCTTTCAAATCCCACCATATTGGAGTTTTATAATCTTCTTCAGTTAATCTTAACCATAATACTTATTAATATATTAATATAAAATTACCTGGTTCTATCTTTGTTAGATTCACATACATAGTTCCTACAGATTCTACTTTCTCATAACTAGAAGTTGGATCTATTGGTTTATATAATTTAATGGCATATCTATATTTGAATGGAATATGAGAAACTATTCCAAATGCTTCAATCAAAAGAGAATCATTCTTTATTTCAACTACTTCTAACTTTGCATTCAAACATGCAGGAGCATCTTATCTGTGAGAGAATTTGATATTTATAAATGTAGCGTTTTTTGATTAAGCCCATTAAACTACTGGTTATACAACTTAAACTTGATTGCTTTTAGCCATTGCTAATTTGAATAGTGTTTACATTTCTCTCTAATTAAGATATTTATCATTCTTTAAGAATTAACTAAATAAATTAAAGAACAATACACAATTCTATCAGTAATATCAATGTGATTCAAAAGGAAATAATTCTCATAAAGACTCAAAGCAACTTTATAATATCCTCTTGAAATAATAAATTCCAAACATTCATATTCAATTTTATGATTTTTTACTATATGATCCTCAAAGTAGATCTAAATTTTAACTAAACAATTCTAAAATATATAATACCTTCAGGATCTCCAATTGTGAATTGTTCTAAATAGCATTTCTTAAGTAAATCTTGAGAAGCCATAGAAACACTAATCAAGAATGTGAGGAAAAGCATATTAAATTACGTGTATTTTAATAATTAAGAAATTTCTATATTAAATGAAGTAGCTGAATCGCACTTTAAATGAATAAAATCTTGTACATTCTGCAATTTCCTAAATTAGAAAAGAATATTAATATGTAGAATCTGAAGAAGTCCCTTAAGATTTATTGGATAATAAATATTATAAAGAATATGAACCACTTAATAAACTTGAATTATTGACAGATCAACATATCAAATATTGTACAAAGAAATTATTGAATATTGGCTATTCCATTTTCTATTTAGATGTTGGATAACCATGGTGTATATATTGGCCACTCAATGCTTTGAGTATTTTATAGGATGATGTATCTAAATATGAACATCAAATTATTTAATATTTAGAATAATGCAAAATTGGAAGCTTTGGAGGAGGACCTTATTAATTTGAACATTTAGCACCTACATATTCATCTTTACTTTGTATAAAAATAATAATATTTTTAGCATTATTTATTCTAGCCACTCCAAATTCTTTAGGATTGATTGACAGATAGGGATTGGAAAAGTTTTTTTGGTCAGTTTAAGATCCAAATAATAAAGGATCTTATTTAATGCATGTTAATGGTGAAGCAGATATGAGGGCTGTATATATTGTTGTGATAATGGTGATCATACTTAAATTAGAGTATATAATTTCTGTTATAGAGTTAGTCCTAAATTATTGGATGGTTGTGCTGAGTATATTGCTTCATGTCAAACATATGAAGGAGGTATAGGAGGAGTTCGATATTCTGAATCTCATGGAGGATATACTTTTTGTGGATATGCTGCTTTGGTTTGTATGGGGAAAGCACATTATATTGATTAAGAAAAACTATTGAATTGGTTAGTAAATAGATAAATAGAAAATGAGGGAGGTTTTAATGGTCGAACCAATAAAGTAGTTGATGCTTGTTATTCATTTTGGTAAGGAGCTATTTTTAAATTGTTAATGTTATCTGGTTATGTCAATGAATAATTAATGGATGTGTTAGAATTAAAGAAATATATACATATATGTCAAAATATATCAGGAGGAATATTTGATAAACCAAGTAAATCCCCAGATGCTTATCATACATGCTATGGATTAAGTGGATATTCTTTAGCAGATAGCAATTTTTAGAATCCAATTTACAATATTCCAAATAAATGTATAGAATTTGTGTAAAATTTCTTCTAATGATCATAGATATTAAAATTTACATTTTAAATCATTGATAATTTTTACATTTATTTTACATGCATTATTATCATCATAACCAATAGAATTTTTGAATAAATAACATTGATAATATTTCTAATTAAAATGGAACTTTATTTAATCAGATAAGTTAATATAAAAATTAAAATAATTTTACAAATTCAATTTCTTTCGAATAATTATTAATATATCATTAAATTTATTAATTTAAATGAATCAGCATAATCTAATATAATGTTAAGATATTATCAATATATTATTCTTTGGTAAATACTTTTCTAATGAAACCTGTCATCACTTTTAATATTTAATATACCTAAAATATATAATTTATATTTTTAATCTTTAAATAAAAATAAATACTTAAAAAGTATGTTAAGAAAACTTCAAAAAGAGTTAGATTAGTTAAACAAAAAATAAGAAAAAACACAATCTTCTATTAACAACTTGTTTTTTTCAGTTGAAGAAATTTATTTAAGATAATTTAGAATTAATCATCCAATCTTACCAAATCCAAATTTAATTATCAGAGTAAGGCCAGAGATAATTAATTTTATCTTTGCTTTTTTAGACTACTCTTCTTTTTTGTAATTTAGATTAGTTAGCTAGAATACAAATAATTAAATATTATATCTACTATCTTTAAAATTAAATAAAATACAGCAATAATAAAATATTAAATAACTTGAATTAAATGAAATTATAGAAAACCATCCAGAATTAGGAGAATAAACAGAATCTTTATTACTTTAATATCAACTATCTTTAGATGATTTAAAGAAAATAAGAAGGCAAGATATTTGTGAATTGTCCTGTATTAGAGTTCCTCCACCAATAATTGAAACAGTTTTAAACTTATTAAAAATTTTATTAACATAGAATAATGTTGAATAATAAGATAATTGGCATCAATATTTGAGAGTTCTAAATGATTGTCAATTTCTCAATTAGCTTCTAAATTTTGATATACTATCAATTACTGATGATAAATTAAAGCTTCTTCAACAAATTACTACTATGGAAGAAAGATTTATTTATTCATCATCATTATTTGCATACTATATATTTAAATATATCCGAACAGTTGTGATGTTAAGACAGGAACCATAGTACAAAATTATTTTCTAAATTGGATTAATGAGAAAAGATGTAGCTAAATTATAACGATCTGTTGATAAGTTATAAAAAATTCTTGGATGAGTACGATTGAATTACATTATATTAAGAAAAATATGAATAAGTATTAATAATATTTATAATCTTGTTGGATTTAAATGAATTTTTAAATACCAATTAGTGATTTTATTATTAGATCAAATTCAAAAATTATTTTATTTAATTTTTCTTTAATTTAATTAACACTATTATTTTTTGATTCATGATTATTTAAAACTTATAATTTATTTATAAAATAGGAAAAAGATATAATGATAAGAATTTTCAAACTAAGTTTCTTTTTCTATTATTTAATCCATAAAATTTTCTTATATCCTTTAAATTTATTTTATATATAGCCAGGACTTATGATGTCTTAAAACAATATTTGATTAATTATATTTGAAATTACCAACTCTATGATTAAATTCTTATTAAGATATTTTTCCATCTTATTAGAATGATTTCCATTCAATTAATTATTATTTTATCAATTATATATACATTTGTGGATTCAAAAGGAATAAAATAATTTTATTTAATTAATTAATACTGTTGATTTTTTGATCAAAAATAGATTTATTATAAAGGTATATATGTAAAGATGTATTTAGTGATTAAAATGAGACAATTTATTTTACATAATTAAAAAAATATATTTATTAATTATGTAAAATATATTTCAATTGTTTTTTAACAAAAAATGTAGAAATGAACTTCAATTTTGTTTAAATCATGGCACAAACACTTATTTTATTTATTATTAACAATATTACTTGGTACTATTTACATATAAATTTTATTATTTATATTATTTTATTATGGATAAAAAGACTAAATATAAGTTATTAGGATTGACAGCACTTGTAGGATTGACGAGTTTTTTCTATATTCAAAGAGAGAGAAACAGGCCTATAAGTTAAAAGATGGCTTAAAAATTTAAAGAATTATAAAGGAAACTTGATTCTTACTTCTAAGGGAAATCTGCTGAAGAAGTAATTCTATTTCAATATTTAAGATGATAAAATTAGTTACAAATAATGATGAATTTGTTGAAATGATATAAAAAGAAGCAGGGGATTTTTTTGATTTAAAAAAAATAGATGAGGAAATATCTAAAATTGATTTTATTCGATAATTATCAACCATAAATTAATAAATAAATTAATTATTAGAAATAAGATTAGTTGTTTAATACATCTAAAAGTAAGTAATATAAATATATAATAGAAATTCATTAAGATAAGTTTAAGAATAAATAATTGAAAAATTAGCATCATAGAGAGTTACTATAATCCAATACAATACATAATTTGGAGAATCAATAATTAATTTTTTACAATATGTTTAATGTTCTTTTCTTTAATTAATAAATGAATTAGAATAACTATTATAGGATTTAAGAAGTCCTTAAAGAATAGTTGCTGTTAATTATTATTTTATGTGCATTTTAGATTATTTTAATAATATATTTGCTTAATATCCAAATTTAAAAAATTTAGTAGCAATTATAATGTTAGAAAAAATAGGATCAAATTAATTTAGTTTCGATTTTTATCATGATTGCACTGATAATTATTATGTAAATACTGTTAAAACATGCTAAAGACTAAAGAGTTGTGATTGTTGTATATTTGATTTACTATGCAGATACATATCAATATTTTAGTCTCCTGTATAATAAAAGTTTCTTGAATTCATTAAATTTAATCAATTGTTTTAAACTTAAGAACATTTACTATAATTAGGAACTATATTATTCAAAAATACATTCTATTTAGGAGGATAATTAAGTGAAGATTCACTTCATTTTATTGATACTTTTTCACCTATACATAGTCTATTAATAGAAGCAACATCTAATAAGAGTGTATAAGAAGGTTTATTATAATCTGAATAATTTGGAATTGTTATTTAATATCTTGAAAAAGTAATAAGTAATCATGAAAACCCATTTTTGAATAGATTACTAGCTAGTTTGATTGATGTTTATTCAATTATATATCCTTTGTTTTATAATGAAAGTGCATTAAAGTAAATTGTAAAAGATGAAGAAAAAATTAAATAAATATTAAGTAAATTTTTCGGGGCTTTATTGAACTTAGAGAGTAGAGATACGTATGATTCTAATAAATGTATTACAAATATATGAAATTAGAAAATGAAATTAGTATTTTAGATTGGTTTGCTTTGAATATGGGAACTATATTCACTTAGTAATTACTGGGAAATATATCTGTAGAATTCATCCAATAATTACTTAAAGTAAAAGAAATTGAAAGGGAAATCTTATTTACGTATATATATTGTTTAAGAGTTTCTTAAAATAAAAGAATTTAAGATAGATAATAAAAAAAGAAAAATGTTGATATTAATTCTTTCATCACTAAATTAATTAGTTTGATTGTAATTTCATTATTAAAGAATGATTTCAGTAACAAAAATATGGATTTAATTATAAATAATCTAGGTTTTGTAGATGATGATGAAAGATCAAATATATTCTTAAATATTCTAAAAATTCAATTTGAAATTCCATCAATGAATTTGAATTATCTTAAATATGTCTCTGCAAAATGTAGATAACTATCTTAAGAAACTTATCATTCCTTTAGTGGATTTTACACAAATCTTTTGAATCCAACTACTCTTTCATTTGATTAATATATGATTTCTATGTAATTAGGGATGATCTATGGAAAAGTTGACTCTTTTTTTGCTTAAATTGGATAAGGATTTTTAAGAGATCTTTAATAATTTGATTAATATAAAGACTTTTTACAAAGAGATGTATATATATATCATTTATTATTCCCTAGTTGATTCTAATAATTGATTTGATGGAAAATCCATATTATTTTGCTAATGTTCTCATTCATAATAGAAAATGTCCTCAAGATCTTTATAAATAATTATTAACAAAAGTAGCAATATCTATTTGGCAATTGGATCCCAAAATCACCTTTTCATAATTGCAATAATAAATGTCTTTATTTATAATGGTTGAAATTTTACCACAATATATTAAAGACTTATTTATTGTAAATTAGGATGGTACTATTAAATTAAAAGAACAATAATAATAATTATGGCCATTTCTTTGTTTATAAAGAGATTGTTCTTCAGTTGAAATTTATTTGAAATAAGTTGAAGATGAAGTTTTATTTAATGAAGTATATTATTTGTATAATTTATTAGTTGTTGTAAGAGTCAGATAGTTTTGAATTCTTAACTAGAATCCAAGAGACAATGTTTAATAGTTCAAATTTTATTCAAATAATTTATTAATTACTTTTATGTGTTCATAGATTAGAAATAAAGACTTGGATAGGAAAGATATTATTTTATGCTAATAAATTTAAACATATCAATAAAGAATGTGATACTTTATTGAAATCTAACAATTGTTAATCTTTTATTTTAGAAATGCCAGATAATTTTAGAACATATATGTTATTTGGAAAGAATGTTATTAAATGAATTTTGTTATAGATTGTTTAAAATTATAAAGAAAAGAATTTTTATTTTAATTGATTTTATGATATGTATTAATTTTAATATGAACGAATTCCCTGATTAAATAGATATTTCAAAATTAAGAATCGATTTAGGTGAGTAATGGAACGAAACTGAGTTGGAGGTATTTCTAAAAAGTAGATATCTATTCATTAATAAAATACAGTCTTTAGATAGTAACAATTAGCAGGAGTTGGAAGAATGTAGGAAATATTAAAACAACTTGGATATCAAAGAACAATCATAAATTTATTGTCAATTTATAAAAAAGTATAGATATCTATGAAAAATAGAATAAAAACTTTTTAGAATCAAATCAAAATTGTACAGCTCATGATTTGTATTTGATTTTATAAGATCATTATGAATAAAATGAGACAATCAATTATGACAAAGCCTTAATAAAGAAAATCAAGAAAAATTAGAATTGTATAATATTTAAATCTAAAAATAAGGTCGTAAGTCGATTCCTTAAAAATTTGAAGTGATTGAAAATGAAATTGATTTGACTTATTATTTTACAGCAACTTAATGTAATACTAATAGATGTATGAGTAAAGGCTAAGAAATTAGTTAGAACGTATTAATTTTAATTATATCAAGTTCTGTAAATGGATTCAACATGAATATTTCTATTCTCATTTAGATTATACATATTTTAGTTTAAATGAATTTCAATAGATGTTAAGCAAGGCTAATGTTTAATTGGGTAAGAAATCAATTTCAGAATGGAGATAGATAAAAATGGTATTAAATTTATATAAAACAATATAGGCAATTGGATAACCAAGAAGATTTTCATTTTATTTTTTATAATAGGAGATGAGTAAATTGGCAAAGTATAGATCAGTAATACGAAATTACTTATTTGATCAAAATTATCCAGTTCATAGGGATATTAAAAATTTAGATTTAATAAGAGATATAGTTAGACTTGCTCCATTTAATATTGGATAAGTTGTATATGCTATTCATCCAGAATGTAAACATGTACATCCAGGATAAATATTATCTACTAATTTACCAAGTATTACAATAAAATTCTTATAACCTGAATTGGGAGTGCATAAGATATTTGATTAGAATATTTAATTGTAAAAATATAATATATAATATAATAATAGGGAGGAGAAGTTTCTAAATAAATAGATGAGTGATGATCGATTTGATATGTAATAATAAATGAGTTTAAATCTTTCAAATGAAAATAAAAATACTTTGATTTCAAGTATTGTATAAGAATTTGATTACTTTGCTGCTTCTTTTATGATTAGAATTTTGTAAAGGTATTAAAAATTCATCATTTATAAGAAAATATGCTCTAGTGGGTTATTTAAAATAACTTAATTAAAGATTAGAATAGGATCCTGCTCTTAAAAATGATGTAGACTTTAAGTCTCAATATGGATGGACTTTTTAATAAATAAGAAATTTTGATTCAGCCTCTAAACATGTTATGACAAAATTTAGAATGAGAGGTTTAAATGGATATTGTATATATATTTCAATAATAAAAATTTTAGCTCTTAAATAAGTGAATAATAATCTTGATAAGGTTTTAAGTATGCCATTAGCCTATATGGAGAGAGAATTAGATCAAAATAATAGTAAAGTTGAAGAAGAGAAAAAAAATTAAGAGATTAAATAAATTATACATAAATAGTAGGATGTATGAAATTTTGTTACTTTTTAGGAAAAAATCAATTCATAATTAAATCAATTAATAAATTCAAAATTTTAATTTCTAGAGAATGATAATTGTATTTTATTAATAATAATTATTAGCATATAAACCATTGATATCTTCATTATTTGGATTACTATTCACATTGAATAATAATTAAGATTTAAACATGAATACTAATGTCTATTGGTAGACTTTAAAATAAAATATAAAGGATTCACATCCTGAATAATATTAAGAAATTCAAGATTCCATACTAAAAATAGTTGGTAATTAAAGTAAATGAATATATATTTTTATAATTGAATTTCAGATTTCAAAGTGAGTAACTTAATTTTTAGTGCAAATTGGTTTTAATTTTAAATGACTTAAGTATGGTCTTACATCAGGTTTAGATTTTCTTTATGTAAGAGGACTTTTAACAACTACTTTATTTATTAATTATTATTCTTAATCTTTATGACATTAATGAACAGTAATTAAATTAAGTTAAAACTATCTATTTCTCTTAGTTTGTTATATTGTCTTATTTTAAAGATAGTATCTTAATTTGTTTTAAGAATCCTATTTAGATTTTATAGGACTCAGCCTTGTTGGAGTTAAATTATAAACCTGGGAGAGCTGAGTTTCTCCATAGGTATTCATTCTTGAATGATGTCTTTAAAATAATACAGATTGTCTATGAGATGAGTTACTTTAAAAATATATAATTGAAAATTACATTAATTTCACCGATTAACAAATAGAGGTAGTATTCATATAAATATTGTTTTATCTAATTGATGCATTATTATTTAATTATTTAAATTGAAAATTACTTAATTAGCCACATTCATTACAACAGCAACTCTTTCTTCTTAACTATGTTAATTTTGTTTATACAAAATCATCTTCATTTTTATTACAATTTTTATTTTTTAGACTGCTTCTTTTGTATTTATGAAGAGAATAGATAATTGAATTAGATCCAGTAAGAATAGTATGAGTTACAGAATTCCGAGATTTAGATTGAGTTGTATTTGATATTAGCATTATAATATTTAATTTAATTATTACTTTAATGTCAAAAACTACAACATACTGAATTCAAATTATTGTTAATGATAATACTAACTATTTTATCAAAAAAAGAATTTAATAGTTTCAGAATTGAACTACTGTTTATAAGGTTTTGTGTTATTATGTGCTTTGAAGTATTAATAATTATGATCTTTGTTTTTTTGGTTGTTAATTTAATTTTAATGGTTTTAATAATTATGAATCAAGTTTTCTATAACTCAAATATGATTATATTTATGGCTAACTTTTTTGAGATTTTAAGTGTTTGGGGGAACAACTAGGAGTGAATTGATTTAGTTAATAAACTTTTATTTATTATTGCTATTGTTTATGGAAATACGAATGTAATTTTGTCATTGATCCTTAGATTACTCTCAT
The DNA here is from genome assembly GCA_905182975.1 of Paramecium primaurelia. Classification (NCBI taxonomy): domain Eukaryota; phylum Ciliophora; class Oligohymenophorea; order Peniculida; family Parameciidae; genus Paramecium; species Paramecium primaurelia. Next base: position 98,340 of record CAJJDM010000072.1, on the reverse strand, counting down.
AGTTAAAGGAATTTTATTAGATTCTGTAAATGAATTTAATTTACTTTCATCATAAGTTTTCATTTTCTTAAGTTACTATCTATTCCTTTAAAATGATTTAGGCTATGCTGATTATCTATCGATTAAAACAAAAAAAATACACTTGCTGATTTGAAGCTCTTCTTGTTAATAATGATCTTCTATAAGGTTTAGGTCCTTTTATGTTCATACATTTATATTCAAAAGTTCCCAATTATCCACATTCGTTACAGCAGCAACTTTTTCTTCTCAAATACTATTTAATCGTTTTTTGATGTATAATATTAGTTTTTAATTAGCTCCTTGACTTGCTCCTTTTCTATATAGAATATTTAGTTTAGATTATATTAGAATATTTGGATGTAATATTAAAAGGACAGGGATTACATTCAAACTATTTTAGTATATCTAGTGATAATTTATTCATGTTATTAAAAATATTATTTACAATATCTTTGTAACTTAAAGATTAAATATTAACCTCATATTACATTTATATCTAGATTAATATCAAATTATAAATATCAAATGATTTATTTTTAATCTGAATATATTGATTCACTAATAATAAACTCAAAATCAATAAGACTTTAATTTCTATTAAACATAAATTTTAGCTATTAAAAATATCATCAATCTGATCTGAATAATAATTTAACACATTTTATATACTCTATATATTCCTATAATCATTTAGAAATATCATAATAATAACATGCAACTATTATAATATGAATTGAAATTCCAAAAATAAACTAATCTAATATTTGTTAATTATTAATAAAATTGTATTTGAAATATTGTCTATCTTATATTTAAATAGTACTTATATTGAATTAAGATTATACTAAATAAAGTTATTAGTTAGAGATCAGATGATCAATTGTATAAATATTTTATATAAATTATAATTATTTATTAAATATACGTTTTTGTTGGATGAATTAAGATGTTTTGAAGCAGATTCGATAACATTTCCCTATGATTGATAATATAGTGTTTCGAAATATATTGTCTTAATAGAAAGACTAGAATTTATTGATTACATTAGTTTATATATTGAAGAGAGTCAGGGAAATTGTAGGCCATATGGAAGATGTAACTAAATTTGCATTGTCTTTATGGGAGAAAGAGGAGATTTAGATTTCAAAAGAATGTACTAATAATATTTTTATTATTATAGTGCATGATGAGATAATATTGAATTTGGTTGAATCTAAATTTTATTATTAAGCACTTCTAGCAAATAAAAATAGTCAATTTTTGAGTAATATTGGAGTTAAATATTAGATAAAAACAAGATTTACTCTGAAGTATCAGAATTATCAGAACAAAGTAAGAGAGTAAATGACATTTTGATCCAAAACTTTAGTGCATAGAGACCATATCAATTATTTGTAGAAGAGCAATAAGAATTATAATCAAAGAAAACTGCTTAGACTCCAAAAATACCATAAGTATAAAAGGGATAAAAACTATGTTCTTTGACTTTGAATATTTAGGATCGAGATTAGGTGGATAAATTATATAGAAATAATAAACAATATTTGCAATAATTAGGAATTAAGATGGAATATCCTAAAAATACAACAGCAACATAAACAGAATAGGTTGATGGATTAATACCTTTAAGTAGTAAAAAGAATAAGAATTAATAAAAAGATCAAAGCAAAGAGATGAAATTCTATGAATACTAATTGGAAATGGGTTAATGTACTCAATATTTACCTACTTATGATACAGTTGAATAATTGACTTAAGATATCAAATTGTTTGTTGCTGAAATTGATTAATATAATAAGAAAAATAGAAATGCATTCTAAAAACTTATTGATGAGATATCTGCTATTGTAAGTGCCACTTATGCAGGTGCATAAATTGATGTATATGGATCTTATGCAACAGAATTATGTCTACCACATTCAGATATAGATCTAGTAATTAAAATATCTAATCAACATGAAAAGTTTGTGACTGATATTTTGTAAAGAATTGAAGTAGAATTAAAGAAATGCAAATTTATAGAAGAAACTAAATGTGTAACATAATCAACCACTCCTGTTCTTAGAGCCAAATGTAATAAACAGTATATGAATAAGAGACTGGATATTTCAATTTAAGAAACTAAACATAATGGTTTGTAATGTGTTTAGTTGATTCGTAAGTATATTAAAAATTATGAACCTCTTAAACCATTGACTCTTATTATGAAGCAATTTCTTCATAAAAGTGATCTCTCAGATACTTATAGTGGTGGTTTAAGTTCATATGGATTAATACTTATGATTGTTTCATTTCTACAGAGTTATTAAAATTAAGATAAAAATTGGCCTACAATAGGTACATTACTAATTGAATTTTTGAATATATATGGTTGTGAATTAGATTATGCAGGAAAAACAATCTGTCCTGATCAACCTGAAGTATTTGAATAAGAAACTACGATTATTTTTGATCCTCATAATTTTGCTTATTGTCAATAATAAAGCTTGGTTATTATTGATCCACTAAATCCATAAAATAATGTTGGACGTCCATCTTATAATGTTGCTAAGATCAAAGTAATATCATCTTTGTCAACATTTAGCTTGCATTCACAGTGGCTTTTTCTAAATTGCTTACCTTTGATTCTTCAACTCAACAATATCCACTCAAGTTTTTTTTCAATTCCGCTTAAAATATACAATGTTCCCTTCATTCTGTGCTTGTCAATCAATATAAAGCTTATGCTGATCAGATTATGTTTGGAACATCTACACGCTATTGAGTATATTAATAAAAATCTAGTTAAGGTTTAATTATATATATTCTACAATTAGATTATAATTCCAAATATTATGCAATTTATTATTTTATATGAATTGGGATTTTATAAATAGAAAGTTAAAGGAATTCTTTGAACAACGTCGATAACAATCTATAGATAAAATATTTACACTTAATACTGTCACTGATTTAAACATCCCTAAGAAATAATTTCTTGAAATGGAAACTTAAGTTACAGATGATCCAAAATTTACTTAAATGCAACAGACTATTCCACTTACATTATCTACTCCTAAAAAAACAAAGACCAATCCTAAATCCTTTAGCTAAATCTCGCATTTATTCTCTCCTCATGGACCTGCCAGATCTACTGCCTCCATGTAAATGAGATAAATTGTCGCAAGTACTTTAAAGAATGAAAGTAACAGCTACAACAGTGTTAGAACAAAGGATATCAAAAAAGTATAAGAGTTAGTTGGTTAAAGTAGTAAAACTGCCAATAAGCCTAATTTTAGAAAGCTTAGAAAATAATAAACTGTCGTTTCCTAAAAAATACTAAAAGAATTTGACAATTAATTTGATCAAGAACCAAACTTCAATATTAAACAATCAGATTCACTTAAATGCTTTATTACATAAACTAAAAATATTAATACTTTAGCTATGCGTGCCTAATTAAAAATGAAATCTTATGGGTCTATCAGATAACTCAATCAACCTAGTCCTACTATTGATAATTTTACTAAAATGAATTTTGCTAAAAGTTCTGATCCTAGAGTAGGATTGGATCGTTTTCTTAGTAATAAATGGTTATAATTTGTTATTGAATAGAAATCTATGAGAAAAGATGATTAATTTAATGATTATCTTAAATCATATACTGAATCCCCTTAAAAATTATTGAATGTTTAGAAACTTAAATAAAAACAAGAAGTCAGATAACAATTTAATAATGAATTACCTCTTTAACATTTCAAACCCCATCGACATACACCATTATCAGCAAAAAATAAATAAATAAAGAAAGAAACATAAGGATTAGTGAAATCTTATTCTTAAACTGTTTTTGATATTGAAAAAAAAAAAGATGATGAAGAATTAATAGAATTTTATCCTATTTATTATGATAAAAAAGTAAAAAGGAGAAGAATTATTAGAAAATTAAAAGTCTTAGCTAAGATTGCAGTTATTAAATAGATGTTTGTTTATTAAGTATTATTATTTATTATTTTAGTTATTGGAATAATAATAATAATTAATCCCATATTAATCTCCAGGTTCTGTAGCTTTTTTAAGATTTGTTAAATACAACAATATCCATGCTGCTAAATAAATGCTTGATCAAGAAAAAAAATTAATTGGTTCATTTGATGAATTAGGCCAATATGCTATACATCTAGCTGTAATGATATAATCAATCGATATGGTTAAGTTACTACTATGTTATGGGGCAGATGTTAATTCTAATGATTTCTTTCTTTAAAAACCCTTATATTTTGCTCTTGTAACCAATAATTTAGAAATTGCTAAATTACTTCTTGCATGTAGAGCTACCCCTTGGGATCAACATTTGAGAGATTACTTTGGGTGTTGTAGAAGTCAAGAGGCAAAAGATTTAATTAAATTAGCATAATATTTGAAAATTTATAATCGTGATCCAGAGTGTTTACTGAATATAGATAATATTAAATAACAATTGAGCTTATATTGATTAATAATATAATATATTGATATGTTTGAGCATAAAACAAATGGATTATATAAATATATGAGAAAATTATGATTAATTCTTGTTTAAATAAATTCATTTAAGTTCAGAAATAAGTATATTATTATTTTATTTAAATTTTTATAATTATTTCAAATAAGTTGCATTAATTAAATTACTTCATAAAATTATTCGTTTCTAATAATTAGATTTCCTAAAAATCATTTATCAACTTAAATAAATATTGATATATAATTACTAAATATATATATATATCTATTATTAAAATATAAAATATTAATAAATTTGTTAGAATTACATAATATCAATTTACTAAGATAGATTTTGATGTAACTCTTATTTTTTTATCCCAACTTCCACTTATTATCAATTCTCTACTTGCAATATATTCAATACAACTAATTTAATCACTATGTCTTTTAAATATAAAAACTTAACGTCCCTTATCAATATCCCAACATCGAATAGTCTAATCAGCTCCACCAGACCAAAGTTAATTATTTTCGCTATCAAAAGTTAAACATGTAACACAATCTTAATGACCAACCAATATATATAATTTCTGGGCTCGATCCAGATTCCATAAGATAATTTTTTTATCTGATCCTCCAGATGAGATCAATGAAACAAATTCTCCATTGACAACTTCTTTTAAGTACTTCAGACAAAGCACATTTCCTGTATGTCCTTCTAATTTATCTCTACAATATCCATTTATGATATTAAACACACTTAATATACCCTCCCCTCCACTAACAATTAATGCTTTAGATTATACATAGCATAAAGCAAAAATTTTTTAATGATCTTTAATGTTTAATTTGATTTTAGGCCTTTTGAGAGACCATATTTTTATAGTCTGATCCAAACTACCTGAGGCCAATTAATCGGTGTCTTATAAAAGTATTAGAGCTTTGATTGGTTATTCATGTCCAACAAGTATATATTCACATACTTTTCTTTAATAATTCCATACTCGAACAGTTTAATCAGAACTTGCACTACTAAAATTAGTATCATTAATTTTGATAATTGCCAATACATCACCTTTGTGATCATTCAATTTTGTTTGAGTTATTGCATTATCAATATAAAAGATTCTTATAGTTCCTCCTGCACTACCTGATAAAATAGAAGTATAAGAAAAAGCACAAACACATAATATAATATCAGTATGGCCAGTAAGTACTGTATTGATAGATTTTTATTAAATAAATCTAGATCCACTTAATTCAACTATATTATCATTATAAAATGCTTATTAATCAGTTGTTCTATCTGATTGTTATTTTTAAGAAAATAACTGTGATGCATTTTTTTTTAGATCAATTTTTGGTATTAAAGGTGACATAATTCTATTTTTTTAAATAAGTGACTTTGATGTTTAAGTTTGAAGAGTTTCATTAGTATAAAGTAAATTGTTCAATTAAAAAGTTTTAGAAATATTATTGTTTAATATTGAATGAAAGTTTTCAGTTTTCATGATTAGTTAATTATTTGATATTTGTTAAACAAACATTTAAACTTATTAGCTTAATTTTGGTAGAATAATATCAAACATTTTATCTTATTATTGGATCAATTATGTGAATTAAAACTCATTAATTGGTCTACCCGTCTAAGGAGTAAATATTTGGGAATGTTCAGATATTGTATTGAAAATAGAAGCAATATCATTTTCAAACTATTTATAATAAATAGTAGTATAATCTATTGCTGATGAACAGAAATTATTGATTTCAACATCAAGTCTAGCTTTAAGTAAATCTGAGAGTTTGATGATCTATTTTTTTAGTGAATCTTTGTTTAATGTGATCTATGTTTAAGCAGAATTTAATTGAGAGCTAAGGAGAATTAGATTTTATTAAATGGATTTGGGTATTTAGCTAATTTAAGAGTCAAAGTCATTTAGAGATTGAATCATTGAGAAATGTTGAGGATCATGTTTTTACATACATTAGTGACATAGAAATTTCTTATTGCATCCTTTGACCCAACAAAGAAGTGTGTAGGGTGAATTGTGTTCAAAACAATTCATAAATAATAATTGTTTACAGTTTTATAAAATTAATCATTATTTATTGTACTTTGATATCTCTATAAATTATTAATATATTTGTTATACTAAATATTTTATGATAAAGAAATTAAGATGGTAATTAGAATAAAGTTACTTATCTGCCTTCTCTTTCTTACTTCACAATCTATTCTATCAATTGTTATCTTTACAATATTACTTTGTAAAATATATATTCTATTTTTTCAGCTATTTATACCGATTCTTTGACAAATTAAATAAATATTTTAGATAGTTATTTTTAATTTATTAGTTTCTACAATTAAAATTTGTGTTACATAACTAAAATTATAATAAATTTACTAAAATTAATTATAAAATATCTATTTAGTTAAAAATTAAAAAATATCAACTTATATTATTAACATTTATATATGTTATTCATTTATATTTAGAAATAATATCATATTTAGAACTAGTTTCTAGCATTTTCTACCTAAGTTATACCATTTATTGATTAGCCTCATCTACTTCTTTTTATTTATTTTGAATCATTTAAATCTCTAAATTACATCTTATACATATTCTTTTTTTGTCTTCACTTATACTATATAGTCATATTTACATTTAAATGCAATTTTAATGATATTGATGTCCACATATAAAATGAAATGATGGATTAACCAATGCATTATCACATGCTGTACATTTTCCAAATGAAAATATTTATGCTTGAGTTTTTAACTATTAAAATTCTGTTCTTGTTTCAGTTGTTTATTACATATTTTCTTTTATAACATTCAAATTATCTTTAATTTCTGTATAATCTCTTTATAATTATTACTTTAAGAAATCTCTCATCTAACCAAATTTTACATTACTATTTTCTTTCATAATATCTAAAATCAAAAATGAAGATATTGATTCTAATTTATTTAATTCTTTCAGTATATTAGGAATATAATGTGTAGCCTTATTTTCAGGTTTTGCAAAATATTTCAATGCTAATACCCATAAGTTTTATTCTTATTCTCCATACTCTGTACATAAATTTAATATTTCTTCATTATCTTTCTTTGTTATATAAAAATTTAATAATTCTTCTCTCATTTATAATTTCTTCAATAAACATATGATTCCTTCTGTAAAATTATAAATTTTGAATTAAACCAATAAATGATTTTTATCATATTTTGACTCATTCTTATTATCCAATAATAAACTCATAATTCTTTTTTCACTTTCTTTTACTTCTTCTTTTCTTTCGAATCTCTCTAAATGATAACTAAAATATCTATGATATATAGCCATTTCATTAGGTAAATTTTTGCATTCTTCTATAAGAAATCTTAAATATCTTTCTAAATAATTATTATATCCTCCAAAAATATGTAAAAATTCATCAGGTTTACAAAATGTTATTGAATAAATATTTTATAATTGATCATTATCTAAATTAAAGTATTTCCAAACTTTCTATTATTCTTAAGTTAAACGATCTAATGAATCAATACCTTTTCTTGATTCAAATTGTTTTTTTAAGTTTTATACAATATTTATTAACAAAATTAAATTCTAAATTACTTCTAAAGTAAATTAAGGTTCACTCCTCATTAATTCAAGACCGAATTCTTTTAAATAATTAGCCTACACTATATGAAAATATCTCATTTACTTTCTCCTCTAATGTTATTACATCCCTTATATATTCTAGGGCAGCTCCACATTCTCCTTTATCAAATATATATATCTAAAGACAGGCAGTATATATATTTTTCTTAGTTGCCATTTTTAAAGCAATATCGAGGTAATTGAATGATCGACATTCTCTTATTGCTGTTTCAATATCAAATAGTTCACTTTCAAACCCATACTTTTCTATTTTCTCAATAAAATTGTCAAATTGTTTTAATTTAATGTAGCAATTTAATAATAAGGCTGTATGATGTTTTTCTACTTTAGGTTATTAGTGCAATTTTTCTAAATACTAAATCAATTATTCAATATTTGAAATATCAAGAAAATGAGTGGCTATAGCTTAAGTAGGTTCTAAACTATCAATTTTTTACATTATTAATGAGAAAATAAGAGAACTTATAATTTAATATAATTATTATAAGGAAATATATTATTAAACAAGATTAATATATAGATTTAATATAGAATTTGATGAAATTATTATTAAATGAAACATTAATGATAATTATGAATTCTAATTGGTTTTTTGAATAAAAAAAAGACATAAGAAAGAAGAATCTAAATAGATTAGATTACTTATTTGAAATTGAATTTGATTAACATTTTTTGGTTTTTTTTAATAATTAATTTAAATGGAAGAATAACAGCAAATTGAAAATACCATAATAGAAGAAAGATACAAGAAACCTGATGGAGAGATTGCATATCGTAGATACTAAAAAGGAAAGGTGTTAGGGAAGGGTGGCTTTGCGAAATGCTATGAAGTAACATGTATAGAAAGCAAGAAAGTATTGGCTGCAAAGATTATTGCTAAAAGTACTTTAAAGAAAGGAAGAACAAAAGCAAAGGTACAAATTTAGATTAATAGTAGTTAATTACTGAAATAAAGCTTCATAAATCACTTCATCATTAAAATATAGTTTAATTTGAAGATGTATTTGAGGATAATGATAATGTATATATTCTTTTAGAACTATGTTAAAATCAAGTGAATAAATTTATTCAAATTATTTTAGACACTGAATGAGTTATTAAAGAGAAGGAGAAGAATAACATAAATAGAAGTGCAATGTTACTTAAAATAATTGATTGGAGCATTAAAATATATTCATTCTCATAGAGTTCTTCATAGAGATTTGAAATTAGGAAATCTATTTATAAATGATAAGATGGAATTGAAATTAGGAGATTTTGGTTTGGCTACAAAATTAGATTATGATGGATAAAGACGAAATACTATATGTGGGACACCAAATTATATAGCACCTGAAATATTAGATGATAGAATGGGACATTCATATTAAGCAGATATATGGTCAGTTGGTGTTATTATCTATACATTGTTAATAGGTAAACCACCTTTTGAGACATCAGATGTTAAGACTACTTATAATAAAATATCTTAATGTTAATTCAATTTTCCAGATCATATTCAGATATCTGAAAATGCTAAGAATTTAATTTCTAGAATACTTGTACTTGATCCTTCAAAAAGATTAACTTTGGATGAAATTCTAAGTCATCCTTTTATGACATCAAATCCAATACCTAAAACTACTCATATTTCTCAATTACTTAGTCCACCAACTGCAGCATGGTTATCTCAATATTCTTAAGCTTCTATGCTTAATTCTAAGCAATTATAACCTGAATTAATATCAGTAAAAACTACATCCTAACTACCTAAGATGAATAATCTATTTTCTGCTTAAATAAAAATGTCTTAAGCTGAACGAATTAAGAGTATTAATTTAATTTAAAATTATAGCTTTAACAGAAGGTATTAATTATTTAAGTGAAAATCAATAGACAAATAAAAAATAAGGATTGAATTTGTAGAATAATAATTAAATTGAATTAGTAAGTGTTTTATTATAACTTAGAGTAAGGAGAATGAAGTAGTATATGTTATAAAGTGTTGTGATTATCAAAGTAAATATGGTATTGGTTATGTTCTATCGAATAATCATTCAGGAGTTCTATTTAATGATTCCACAAAAATTATATAATGCAATAAATAAGAATTCAATTATTTTGATAGATTTAATCAAAATTCAAATTATGAATTTGAAAATTATCCACAAGAATTAAATAAAAAAGTTACTTTGCTCTAAAAATTTACATAATATTTAGGTATTGATGAAAATAATATAATTTGCAATTCATAAATCTCAACAATTTTCGTTGATAAATTCCTTAAAACAAGAAATGCTCTACTTCTTAAACTCTCTAATGGTGTGATTTAAGCTGATTTTATTGATAAAACTATTATTGTCATCTCAACTAATGAAAATATTCTTTTCGTCAATGAGAAGGGTGACAAATTTAGTTATAATTTAGAATAAATTAAGGATAAGGATAAAATTTAAAGAAGGTATTTAGTAATCTAATTTTTAGGTATAATTATGTATAACAATTAAGAAATGATTGTTAATGATGAATGTTTACTTTATTAATAATTAATTTATAAATATTCTGGAAATTTAAATGGACAATCCAAAGAAGGAACATTCTTATACATATTGGGTTAAACATGATCCTAATCATCCTAAAATTGATTGTTAACCTAAAAAGGTAGAGGATCCATCCTAAGTTTAATAACCTTAAACAATAGGATCACAATGGAATGTTTCAGGAACATGGGAAGAGAAGAAAGTACCCATGAGTGATATTAAAAAATCATTAGAGAATATTATTGGAGTATATAGGCTATTTAATAATATTTTAGATGAAAATTGGATAAACTAAGATTTCAGCCGTAGAATCAGTTGAAGGAGAAGCTCATTTATATTTAAGTAGAGGAAAAAAGAGAATGGGTTATCATTTAAAAATAACATATGCTCTTGAAGATGATGGATAAATCAAATATACAGACTTTACAGATGATGGAGATAGAGATGTAATAAAATAATATAATAATCAAGTATATATTAGAAGATGTAACTGATGAAACAGTCAAACATTAAATAGAAGAATTACATGATCAAACAAAGCAATTTGTAGAAGTGTTTAAAAATTGATATTGATATATTTATTTTTAAAGTAATTTTAACTGTTTAATAGTAAACAAATATAGAAAATAATTTAAAATAAGTTTAATTAAGAAAATCAATGATTAGATATCATAAACATATTTTAGGTATGTATTTAGTATATTCATTAATTCAATCATATTTTACAGGTCCAACACAATCTGCAATATCTCCCAAATGAAATTTATTACTTCCTTTTATCACTTTACAAGTAACTTTCATTATCGATCCATCCATTTGACCATCATACTTTATTTAAGCCCCATCTTCAAAAGTAGCAATACAATCTAATATCCCATTTTTTAGAGTTCCAGCATATAGTTTTTTCTATGCACCTTCTTCATTATCATTCTTATTTCCACCACTTATTGTTCCATTTGCAGCTAGTTCAAACTTCATTTCCCATCCTGAGGTTGTTACTAAATTATACTCTGTAACTCCTCTGTATACTTTCCATGTACAAGTTCCATCTTCCCCTCCTCCAATCTTCACCTTCACTTATTTTTATTCTCCTTAATTACTTTTGCTACAATGGCAAATACCCATAAAATATTAAAAAAAATATAAAAATCTTATTAAATTATTTTATTATTTTAAAGGCATTTTGATAATAGTTTCTAAATATTCATTCTTAATTTTAACAAAGAACAATATACGTTAATTTCTTAATATTGAATAAGATATTTGATTATTTATGATATAAAAATATATTATTAAACATATCATCAAAATTTTTAGATAATGTAAAATTTGGTATTAATATAATATAGTATAATATAATAACAAATAATTGATATTTAGATGATAGAGATGTATAATAAGGAAGATTTTTTCTAATTAATAATTTTCATATATGATTATGGTGATTCATGAATTTCTTTATTATATATAAATATTATATAAATAGAAATTGATACCATAAAAGAATAAACCCTATTATATGGGTTATCTTATGAAAATATCATATTATGATTTTAATGTAGATTCAATATGTATAGAAGTAATTTTATAGTAAAATTTAAGATTGAATTCATTTTAGGAATCTTTTTATTTGAAATCTTTATATGATACGGGAGTGTTGATGAAATAGCACTAATAAATTAGTTAATTGATCATAATAAGTATTTAATGTGTAATTTAGATTGAATTTAATGGAAAGGAAAGAGAGTGTCTAATGGATATTTTATATATCTAGAATACATAAAATAAAATAATTAAAACACATGTCGTAAGAATAGCCTGTTGATCTTTAAATCCTAAACAAAGTTCGCCATTTGATACCTGAAAGTTTTAAGATAGAGAGATAAAAGAAATGGGAAGTATTAAAAAGAAAGGGGTATTGCTTTGCCAATAACCGCATATTATAGTTTAGTGTAAAAAATACTGCTGAAGTCATCCAATAGATTTAAATTGGAGTAGACAGCCAAGTATGATGAGTTCTGTGATGCTTTGGATTAAGCCACATATGGTAACAATATGGATGTGATTAAACAATTTGAATTCTTTAAGGAGAGCATTAAACCAAAGATTAAGGCAGGATTTTAATTTGGTACTATAAATGGAGTTGAAAGTTTGGATTTAAACACATTTGAGACAAAGAAAGGAAACTTCAAAACAAAATAAGGTTCAACAGATTTAATTGTTTTTTGGGTAATAATGATAATATTAATGAATAGTCATCTGAAAATGAGAAGTCAACAAGAACATTAAACGAACTCAATACTTGGTTAAGTTAGAATTAAAATCTTAAATTACAAATAAACCCTATAGCTGTATCTTTGGATGATGATTCCAATAACTTTAAAAATCATTTAAAGACAAATTAATTGACTTAATTTTAGCATTATCGCTATTCATTAGGTTGGGATTCCTCGAATGCTTTTTAAAGAGCAATGGAATTGAATTACTTACCAAAGATAGCAGTAGTAGGAAAAGAGAATCAAGTAATTGAAGTAACTCGTAAGGCAAGAGAAGTAGAGAATATTATTAAGACATATTGGGAAGCAGGATCAGAAAGTGAAGATGAAGGAAAATACAGAGAGCTTCTTGATTAATAAACTTTTAGATTTATCAAAAAAGCATTGACTTAATAAATTTCAGATCTATTATCTTAAAATAAAAGTTTTGCTAAAAGTGACTTCATTAGACTATCTTTAACTAAATGCTATAAGATTGCTTAAGATGGTTCAAAAGAAATTGTAGAGAGAAGTCATTTGAAAGTATCTTATGAAGTTTCAGTATAATCAACATAAACTATCAAATTATTCTTAAATAATGTAACAGCTGTTTTGGGTAAAGATAATGTTTAAGTGAAGAGATCTATTGTTAAGGATCCAAAAGGAATGTTGGATATGATTACTAGTGGATTTTAAGATGTTCTTAAGAAAAATTATAAAGTTATTTAAGAATATACAATAAGATCTGAATATTTCAATTATGTTCATGAAAAAGAAGAGTTTTAACCTGATGTTTAAGTTATATCAAAGAAATCAATTCAGAATTTAACATTTAAAGAATATTAAACTATATATTCTTAAGTTTTACCAATATTTAAGAAATATTAATAAGAAATAGATGATAGTGATGATGATTCTGATAATGATGAAGAATAAGAGGAAGATAAAAGATTGATTTTTGATCGTGTCAATGAATTAACAGATTGTTTAAAATCTGGTTTAGAATTAAGTTTAGGTTAACCATTTTAAACAATATAAAATTATCATCCTTTTGGTAAAGATTAAGTAATTGATATTGAACATAAAGATGATTAAGTTTTAATTGTGATGTATTGGGATGATAATTAATAATGCAATAGATAATTTACATAAATTCTTAAAGTATTATTAGTAAATGAAGAAAAATATAAAGATAAAATTAGATTTGTTGCTTTAAGTAAACATAAATAAGAAACTTATGAACTCTTTTTCTTGAAAAATCAAGGTATTGAAGAAGTTATTGAATTCTATTTTCCAAAAGAAGAAAATCAAGCTGATTAAGTTTAATACAATGTGAAATCATTCCCTCATTTCATTGTAATTGACAAAGTTGGATCAATCAGAATTCAATCTTAAATTGAAGATTTAGAATCTATTTTAACATCTTATATAGAAGAATCAATTGAAAGTCTAAATTAAAAGGGTCCATTAAATGATGATGAATATAGTGAGATTACTCAATTTTTATATTCTGATGCTAGAAAGAAATTATCATAACTTAATAACAAGAGATAATTCTAACTTAGTTTTATTTTCAAAGAAATTGATTAAGGAGAAAAAGTAGTTAGATTTGCTCCTATCATTTAATATACAATTAGAGAAGGCAAATAAAAATATTTAGATACATTTCTTGCTTTATTGAATAAAGTTGTTCCATTATCAAATTTCTAAATTAATTAAACTGTTTAAAGAACATTGAATTTATTATTCCCTGGAAAAGCATGTAAATTATGTTAAAATGAACTTAATGATTAAACTTAATAATATTATAGTCCATTCTCTGATGAATTCTATTGTGTTAAATGTGCAGAAGTTGTTGATACAAAAGCTGCTGGATATAAAAAATTTAGAGTTTAAGATAATTTGATATTCTTTAATGCACCTCTTGTTGATAAATCTGTTTTAAATGATATTGATGTATATAGATTGGGAAATAACTAAAAAGTTAAAAGAGGAGAACAATATACATAAAATCATGCTTTAGATTGTAATGGATGTGATGGAGATGTTAAAGGTTTCAGATATATTGCATTAAATTGTTTACCAGGAAAACTTACTGATTTAGTATGTTTATTTAATTTATTATTTTTAGGCTTTAGTAGATTTTTGTTAGGATTGCTTTAATCAAATCAGAACTGGAGGACCTAGACTTGAGAAAATAGTAAAGAGAACCAAGATTTATGGTTACAATCCTTCAATGTTGTTGTTGAGAATACCATTTTATATGGGATATTATGATTATTGAGTGGTATGATTCATTACAAAAAATTTACAATCTTAATCATGAAAACTCTGAATCTTAATCTTCATCTTCCTATTCATATTTCTATTCTTTCTTGTCTTAAAATATCTATTTAATTATCAATCATTTACTATATATAATCCTAATAACCATTACAAAATGAAGAACAATATACAAAATACATACAAAGTAACATTTGTTGGACTTTTGTTTATCCAAATCCATATAGGAAAAAATACAAATTATTAAATAATCTATTTTTTATCTGATTACTCTTTTATAGTTATTTTATTATCTATATAACATATGGCTGAACTCACTAATATCAAAATCACAAATACTACTACTGGATAGGCCTTTTTCAATATAATAATATTTTTACAATATTTTTGTGATTATTATTAGTATTATATTATTATGAAAAGGTTTCCTCAAAGTACTCTGTAAAATTGCCTAAAGTATTACCCCTTTAACATTTCTAATTCTTTTTATTATAATTAGATTATTATACCATATCAGGACAAGGAATAAAATTTACAATCACTAGAACAATAGACCATATCAAAAATTAGATTATACCAGTATATGAAATATATTTGGGATGTTGAAATATATATCTTGTAATTTTATTATGAATTCTTTTTACTAACACATAAATTGTTCCTTTAATTTTATTGTATATATGTTGGTTCCTATTTGAAGCAGTGTTGCTATCAACCCTATATAACATTCATGATTCCCATCAATATGCAATGCAAGAGTTAAGATACCTGTCAATAAAACTACACCTGCATAAATTATTTTTAACTAATCATGCTTATTTGTGTATATAGTGTAAAATACGAACACAATCCCTTAACACTATTTTAATCATTTTCATTTACTATTATGAATAATCCGAAGTTCATATAGAATAATTCAAAACATATTAAAAAAATGTCAGCTGTTTGTATTGATGCATCTATTGCATATAGTTTAAATGGTATATATGTTTATTTGTGTTCACTAATCTCTTTTTCAAGTAATTATTCTCTCTCCTCTTCATTAATTGATCTCTCATTTATTAACAATACCATTGATAAAATCTTCCCAAAAAATAACAACCACACCCACTCAAATAGATAAAACATCTCATTGTACTCATACAAACCTATCATTAATAAACTCATGGCTAAAATGCTCTTAATAAATAATTTCAATACATGACACCATATAAGAGTAAAAAAAACATTTCTTTTTTTATTAATTATTATTCCATAAATATATTAATAAAATATTGAAATTAAACTCAAGAAAACAAAAATAATAATTATGGAATGAGATATTAATCTGTTGCCTCTATAATCCATATATTTTTCTCTATCATTACAACTTTTATATAGTTATTATTTTCATAAACAGCTCCTAATTTAATTTAAATTAATCAATTACCATAATAATTATTCATTTCAATAAATCCAATTTTTTTAAATAATTCCTAACTAATTTACAATCTAAAAGGTTGACTTTTATAAAATAGAATATCCTTTATTTTTATTTAAAATATCTCTGGCCTTATATCTAAAAACTCTATAAAATTATATTAATTTGTTGGTAATAACACACTAAAGAATTAATTTTCAATCTGTATTCTACTAATAATAATGTCTTTGCATTCATCAACTATCAGTATGTATTATTATTCTTGTTCTAAAATGTTTCTATTTTCTTATTTGATCCAAAATTTTGTTGCTGATTTTAATAAATTCATAATTACATCTATCCCCTTAAAATTTTATATTTATGGGCAAATTTAGGCCAGACTTCTTAAAAATTTACAAAGATATTTTTAGATAATTCTTACTATTTAACACTTAATACTATAATCCAAATGTGCAATAAACTCTAATAAATTCATTCTCAAATAAATTGCCTTACCCCAATAAACATGTCTTCTTCCAAACATCAATCATTTATTATGTATATCCATATCTAATTAATTTTTGTTAGATATCTAAAAATTGAGTATTCAATAGATAGCCTGAATGATCATTTTGTTAAATTTATTATTATGTATATTATTCTGTATTTTTGATCTCTTTAAATTAAACTTAGCTCGACCCCTAATTATTATAATCCTATTCTTTATCAACTACATTTCCAAAACTTAATTTCATTCCCTTTAGTTTCTAATCCTATTTATCTTACTAATATTCTAATGTCTTAGAATTATCTTCCTATTTATATGGTTATTAATATTAATCCCATGAAAAATAATTTTAATGTTATTTTGGAATTGATTATTCAAATTGTTAGTAGTCAGTTTCTAATAAAAGTGGATTATTTGTATTATCTGGTGTAAATGTTGTTTATTAGGGTTGTTTCTATTGCTATTAATATTAATATTATTCTTATTATTAATTTAATAATATCTATTAGTTATATTGTTATTATTAAAATTAATTTTATTAATTGAATTGATCATACTGATCATACTGATCATATTAATTATATTATGACTATGAAATCACTTGTTATTTATCAACTTATTTAGAATTATCTTATAATTTTGATTAATCAAATTATTTTTATTATTCTGATTATACTTATTAATTAATTTAAGACACAACCTTTTCTTTCATTTGAATTTAAGTACTTGTTAGATCATTTAATCTGGTAATATCTTGAGTATCATCTTATCCAATTTATCTTAATGGAGAAAGAGGTTATATTTTAGATTTTTGATAAGCATCAGATGGAGTATATTGTTTTTTTGTAATTTTAGCAGCTTCTGTTAAAACAGCATGTTGAAATTCAAAGAATCCATTTTTAGTTTTGTTTCTTTCAAAATGATTAAACTTCAAATTAAAAATCTTAATAAAATTACACAACATTTCAATCTAATCTTTTTATTATTAATTTAATTTGTCTGATAATTCATATTCTAATTATTATAATTTTGCATCACTCTCTTTAAAAGTATCACAATAGAATTATAACACTAAAATCATAATTTTTAGTTACTATCTTTTGCTCCTTCTGGATTACAATTTTAATCATAAAGCATATCCCAAATTGTATCAATTTAATCATTCATTTCAATTTATAATTCTTCCAATTATTAGATACCATTTTCTCTATGTGGTTCCATTTATTATAATTGATTCCTTTTAACAGGTTAACTTTCTTCAACTGCATCCTCTATTTCATTAATATCAGCTGTTAATTCTCTATAATATTTAGGAAAGATAATTCCTTATTGAATTAATCTATCATATAGTATTTTAAATTTTGTAGATTTTTTGCTTGAAGTGACAGGATATTTTTCAGCTAAAACTTTGATAAGTTCCAATATTAAATTAAAATATTTAATAGCAATTTATGGAGCTAACAATATAATAATAATATCTATTACTATCATTTTCAAATCTATAAATGCCTTTGTATTCATCATCAGAACCTGGTTGAAACATAACTACCTCTTATAAATAATTCAAAATTGAATTATTGCTAGCTAATTTATTTGTTACAGAACCAATTGGATTTGTATAAACTGCTTCCCTAATAATCTATAAATCTTATATGCAATAAATAATACCATTAAAAGAAGATATTTCTTTAATAAATTTTCATTGCTTTAAAATATTTCATCAGCAAATTAAATGAAAGTAGTAGCAAGATCACTTTAAAAAATTGAGAATAACTTTACTTCTCTTTTTTGAATTTATCCAATACTTTATTTAGATTATACTAAAATCCTTAAAGACTTGAAATGCAGATTTTGATTTGTTCCATTTGAAACTTATTATATATATATATATATATATATTATTCTGTTATGAAAATATTTATCAATTATGTCTGTTAAATAGATTATCTTTGATGAGTTCTGCCATCTTCAAAAATAATAATATAATATCCCAATATATAGTTACACTACCACTCACATCATCTGCAGTACTGATATCATAAGAATCTTCAGAACTAATTAAATAAATAATATATAGAGATTATTACTTCAAATTTGAATATGTATGATAAAGCAACAAAAATGCAAATAAAAAGGAGGATAAAGAGATGACCATAATCCAAAATAATGAGATTTTTGTATAGATTGTAAACATCTCAAATACAATCAATATCCCTGCAGATACAAAAAGGACTGCTCCAGAATAAGTAATCTTTCTTCTTATAGTTGATGAATATAAAAATAAAAAAAATATTAGACCTATCTTAAATATATTTTAGATACTTGCAAAATTCACAAATATCAATAATCCAATTTATGAATTACCAAATGCTACTAAACAACCACAAACTGATGCCAAAGATAGAGTAAATGATAAGAATACTAACCAATTTATTGGAGCTGTTTTTATCTAATTCCTATAAATAAAGGCTAATGTTGATATTCCTATACAAACACCTAAACTTAACCAAAATATCCATTTAGTTTGTTCTAAAAAGTGATCTAAATCTTGCAAAGCATGAACTATCCATACATATATGCCTAGTCTATTGTCTAAAAATACAAACAATAATTAATTGCAAGAATAATTTAGAATATAAGTTTCTAGCATAAATTATTCTTCCATTGAATGAATGGTCATAGGCATTTTATACTTCAGTTGCTTAACCTGATTTATTTCGATTAGAAAGACGAGGATCTCCTGATCTAATGGAGCTTTCAAATAACATAATAATTTTAACAATAAATTATTATCAGACTCTTTCATAAAATAAAATATAAGCTTGATTACTAAGAGCCTATTTAAGAGAGACCTCTTTGAAATTGCTATCACTAAAATAGAACCAATGATCTTAATTATTTTCTTTGTGCTTCACATAAGATACATAATGTCCACCTGTCATAGTACCTTAATGAACAACTACTCCATATAATTAATATTTAAATTTCTAAGCCTATATTTCTTCAATAGTTTGACTTGGTTCTCCTTTTAAAATAGTATAATCCTCTAAATAGATAGTTTCTGGTATTTCAACTTATTCTGTTACTTTTTCAAATCTCCCTGCTGATTTTTATTAAAATCTCTTTAAAATAATTGTAGCAACTTAAGGTAAATCATATAAGAAGAATTTTCTTNATATATATATATATATATATATATTATTCTGTTATGAAAATATTTATCAATTATGTCTGTTAAATAGATTATCTTTGATGAGTTCTGCCATCTTCAAAAATAATAATATAATATCCCAATATATAGTTACACTACCACTCACATCATCTGCAGTACTGATATCATAAGAATCTTCAGAACTAATTAAATAAATAATATATAGAGATTATTACTTCAAATTTGAATATGTATGATAAAGCAACAAAAATGCAAATAAAAAGGAGGATAAAGAGATGACCATAATCCAAAATAATGAGATTTTTGTATAGATTGTAAACATCTCAAATACAATCAATATCCCTGCAGATACAAAAAGGACTGCTCCAGAATAAGTAATCTTTCTTCTTATAGTTGATGAATATAAAAATAAAAAAAATATTAGACCTATCTTAAATATATTTTAGATACTTGCAAAATTCACAAATATCAATAATCCAATTTATGAATTACCAAATGCTACTAAACAACCACAAACTGATGCCAAAGATAGAGTAAATGATAAGAATACTAACCAATTTATTGGAGCTGTTTTTATCTAATTCCTATAAATAAAGGCTAATGTTGATATTCCTATACAAACACCTAAACTTAACCAAAATATCCATTTAGTTTGTTCTAAAAAGTGATCTAAATCTTGCAAAGCATGAACTATCCATACATATATGCCTAGTCTATTGTCTAAAAATACAAACAATAATTAATTGCAAGAATAATTTAGAATATAAGTTTCTAGCATAAATTATTCTTCCATTGAATGAATGGTCATAGGCATTTTATACTTCAGTTGCTTAACCTGATTTATTTCGATTAGAAAGACGAGGATCTCCTGATCTAATGGAGCTTTCAAATAACATAATAATTTTAACAATAAATTATTATCAGACTCTTTCATAAAATAAAATATAAGCTTGATTACTAAGAGCCTATTTAAGAGAGACCTCTTTGAAATTGCTATCACTAAAATAGAACCAATGATCTTAATTATTTTCTTTGTGCTTCACATAAGATACATAATGTCCACCTGTCATAGTACCTTAATGAACAACTACTCCATATAATTAATATTTAAATTTCTAAGCCTATATTTCTTCAATAGTTTGACTTGGTTCTCCTTTTAAAATAGTATAATCCTCTAAATAGATAGTTTCTGGTATTTCAACTTATTCTGTTACTTTTTCAAATCTCCCTGCTGATTTTTATTAAAATCTCTTTAAAATAATTGTAGCAACTTAAGGTAAATCATATAAGAAGAATTTTCTTAAAGCTCTTACTGATTTTTTACCTTACTTTGCACATTATTCACATTTAAAATAATTATTCTTTTAGTTCAATTCTTCATATTCAGTAAAGGCATCCAAACAATCAATAACACTTAGATTACATTATTTTTATTGTTAAATTTTAGGTGGATTGTTGTTTTTTTGAACTAATATAGAGTTATGTAAATATGGAACAATAACATCTTATAATTCTTCACTTGTAATTTCTGAGTATTCCTCTTAAAATCTCTAATTAATTAATCCTTTTGGTTTTCTTATTTAAACAGTATAATCAAGACAGAAATCAAATGTTCTACTAACAAAACCACAATCTAAACATTCCACTAATTATTATTAACTAATATTCTTACAATAATTGCACAAATAACTTCCAAATATATTTTCTACTATAGTTCTCTTAGGTTTACCATTTGTTTTAGTTTTATTGATTCTTCCTATATGTGTATTTTCTTCTCCTGTTGATAAAGCATCTAATAAACATCTAAGTAATTCAGATGCATCTTATTAAGCCATTGATCTAAATCTACCCTAACTATTGATAATTATAAAAATATTACACTGCCTATATAGATTTGAATAAATCAGCTGGATCTACTAATCCTTTACTTTTCCTACTATTTAACAAAAAATTCTGATATATCTAATTAATTGATAATTTTGAACTCTTAGGTCTCACTTATTATTTAATTTATTTATTTGTTTCAACAGTAGTCCAATCATCATCATCCTCATTATCTACATTATTGTTATAAGATGAAAAGTTAAATTTTTTATGGTCTAAATAAAATTAATTTAAACTCTCTGTTGCATTTAAACATTACATAACAGAATTAAAAAAACAAGTGTTTCCTAAATTTCTTAATCCAAACACTTATTTAGGAGTGTAATTTAATGGTTAAGTAGTTTATTATTTAATATCTTAATTCAAGGTTTCAGGTTATTATTATTATTATTAGACTTATTAGAATTATTAAATTGTTTATGTTGGTTTGTTTTATTTAATTTTTTTGAACAATAGATTTTTCATACTATCAAGAAATTTAATGATTTTCTCTTTCTATCCCTTATTATCAGTTTCTTCAATAATTGTCTCTAAATCATTATCACAAACATAACACCAAATAGCAAATGAATTATTAGATATAGAAAGTGGATGATTAGTTTATTAATTATGTTTTAATGAACATTAATTATTACTATTTCTACTACACCCAAAAAATCCACATTCAATGCATAACCATTTTTCAACATCACTTTCACATTATAACTTTTTAGCATTATCACAAAATGTAAAATTTGTCTTTATCAAATTCCCAATCGATTCAAGCTTATATTTTGAAAAATGTGAACATGAACCTTATTTTTACATGAATTAAATTATTAATTAAAGAATTTGAGTCTCTATAATAAATAAATAAAAAATAACTATTATAAATAAATTAATAGATGATTTTTAAATGTTAATCAATATATTATTATCCTATTATTAAAAATTATTAATAATCATTTATTACAATTAATGATTAATATATAAGTAATTAAATATATATAGATATCTAAAATCTATTAATTATATGTATATTTTTAATTGTTTTTAATATGTTATATTTGTTTATTAAAAATAATTAATTTAATATATTAAAATAAATAATATTAAAATGAGTTAAATGGAACCTTATCGTGAAGAATTTCTAGAAGAATTAGATAAAATTAGACAATAATATAGTTTTGGATAGACTTAATAAATGTCCTAGAGTCAATAGAAGAAATAGAACTTGTAATTCAAGGTTACTGATACTAATGATATTTGGAATACTAGTAAATATTCTGATGTATTTTATGAATAATGATTTTAGAATAAATGGAGAGGGAACCTAACTACAACATTCTATAATAAGGAACACAATGCTAGTCATTATGAAGTGAACTCACTTTTGAATCCGGAAGTTACGAGAAAGAATTTCAATATGAGAGCTACTCAAATATCTGAATATTCAAATGCAAAACATAACAATACAGTATTTGTGAATCCCAAATTTACAAGTTGCTGATTTTATTATATATATCACATTATGAATCAAGACTCAACCTTATTGACAATTTCAACAGTATCACCTGGACTACATAAATTGGCACATGGATACAAGTCTAAATTTGTATCCAAGTTCATAGACTAGATATAAGAATGTTTATTGTCTTACAAATTTCAATTAGCTTTTCTTTTTCCACCATGTAATTTTCTTCTTTGGGATGTCAACTTCAATTACAACAATATCACCTACTCCAAAATCAAATGATTTATGTGCTGAATTCAAGTCTTTTTATAAATGAGACCAAGAATATGCATTATTTGATATTAAATATGATCTATATATTATTAATGATTAAAATTTACCCATGTCCTATATTTGTATAATTAAATTTATAATTAGCACTTGCAATTATGTCTCTATGACAAACACCTACTCCAATCCATCCTGCATATTTAATTATTTTAAATCCAAATTTGTAAACACCATTTTTTGGTAAACAAGGTTCACAAATAATAAATCTTTATCCATTTGATTCTGAAGTCTTTTATTCTGCAATCATATTTTAACCACTTAAACCAATATTAGCCCCTTTGAATTTTTATGAAAATTAAAAAGCTATTGATTATACTTAATCTGTTGCTGTAACAGGTTGTGCTTTAAAAATATTACTTAAAGTTTCAACTTTATTATCAAATTCAACTTATATATCATGTAATGAGTCATTAAGTTATGTAATCTATGACTTACAAGCAATCATTATTGCTGAATTTATACTTTATCTTACAGCTATTCCATTTCCAAATGTATATTACTCTAAAATTTATCTAGTCATTATAAAATGAATTTTACTCAATATTCTTTTTATATTCTAATAATTCTACTGGAATGTTTAAAGAATCAAGTAAAAAATGAATTGGTGTCTTAGAAAGTGAAAAATTTCGTAATTGATTTTTCAGATCAAGATAATATGTTTCAACTTTCTTAGCCAACTACTTTGATATATTTTGCATTTATTCATTGAATCGATTCACCTATCATTTTATAACTTTGTTTTTACTGTTCGAACACATTCATTATATGATTTATCTAAGAAAATGGAAACATCCATAATGCTTTATTGTGTAACATCACAATTATTATTGACTGCATCATCTACTTATTATAGCATAAGTTTTATTGGTAAAGTATTGTGAGACTAATGATCTGCATGTTCACAAAGAGCTATAATATTATAAAGAGATTCTTACGACAAATTAATGGATTTTCATTGCAAGATTTTTCTGTACAGACAAGTGATAAAAAATGTCCATTATGAATAGGGCAAGCAAAATAATTCATATATTTATATATATATATATAAAGAATGAATTAATTGTATAAACTTACACCATAAGAATTGGCAATAAGAAAGGATATAGTTGTTCTTAGTGATAAAGGATTGAGATTTAGAGAAGAAATTAAATCATAAGGTCAATTAGATTTGGATGATTTTCATTTACCTTAAAGTAATTCTACAATATTACAATCAAGTCAATTAATCAAAAGATAAACCATATACAAGAAAATAAGTACTTTAAGGAGAAAAACCAGTTGAATTTTTAGTTGCTGATTTGAAAAAAGAATTAAATATCAGTAGACCATATATGGAAAAAGCTCTAGAGAAAATGACAATTAAGATAACTTAAGAAAAACCATCTGCTGCAATAAACAATAAATTATAAAAATTATATCAAGAATTAGATAAACATACTCGCTTATTAGAAGTGAGAAAAGTTAAGTTCCAAAAGAAACCTATTGATTAGTAAATATAAGATCAAACATCAATTTTGGAAGAATCAGAATTTTAAGATAAAGTGGCATCTCTTACTGCTTTAGAAGCAAGATTATTGAGAATGCAATAAAATTATTAAAATGAAATAAGAATTCGGGATGATACCTTAAAAGTAGCTATAACTATCTTACTTGTAGAAAGTTAAGTAAAACCTAAAAGTCATGAGGATTTAAAAGGAAGCTGAAATTGAATAGATTCCAGTCCCTGTTTAGATGGATAAACTTTAATAATCTCAATATCTCGATAGAAAATAAGTTAGACTTAAAGATTATTAGAAATATAAATTTGAAGTATCTAATATTAATATTAAATTAGAAAGTCTGGTCTAGACAACCTCCTCCATCATATACTTCTAAATAAGTCTTAATTGAAGAAGAAAGAAAGAAACAACTTCAATTAATAAAAGAATAATAGGAATATGAATAAGAACTATTAAGAAGAAATGGACATTAAAATATAAACAATATAACAAATCGTACTGATCATGAATAACATGAATAATGAATTAAATATCTATTTATCAATTAAATCCATAATTACTCAATCTTTATTTCAATTATTATTGTTTTGTAGGACAATTAACATATCTAGAAGATGACACTGATCTTTTAAAAGGAGTGTAAGGTGAAAAAGGTCTTTATGAAATCTAAGATTTGTCTAAAGATTTATCTTAACTTCTTGGTTTTCGATCAGATACGAATGATTTTCTACATTCAATTTCTTATCTTAATTAAGATTATCTAGGTTATGGAAATTTACGAACAAATATTTTTTTCTTTTTTACCTCTTCTTCACTGCTTTCACTTTATAATAATTCATCTTCATCTTATATTTGATGTTCTTCTTCATCCTTTTATATTTATTA
Source organism: Paramecium primaurelia (assembly GCA_905182975.1). Lineage (NCBI taxonomy): Eukaryota > Ciliophora > Oligohymenophorea > Peniculida > Parameciidae > Paramecium > Paramecium primaurelia. The sequence continues at coordinate 71,991 of CAJJDM010000072.1, read as the reverse complement.
TAACAAACTAGTATATGGATTTATTCTTTTCTTTTTACGATTTTTAAGTCTATCCTTTTAATATTCTATATATTTAATTTCTTTTTCAAGTAAATTCTGAACTTATTTACCTAATTCTTATCCTAATTATTGAAAATCAAGAATTCCAAATTCCTTAGTAATTTATTGAGATCCTAAGTAATATAATCCATTTGAACATTCAATTGTAAAACAATTAACTATCTTAAACTCTTAATTTAATATAGCTCTTGCTGTATTTCTTTTATTAGGTTAAACTCTCCAAATACCACTCCAATAACGAAAGACTTCTGTTGCTTCAGACATTAATTTAGCTAAAACACGACATTTTAAATAATTTAAACTGAAAATTGGATATTCAGGTCCATAAATAAATAAATTCTTTTTAAGGGAATGTCCATGCATATCAATATAAACAAATGGAGGATTCTTTAATTTTTCTATCATCCTTTTAATTTGATATATTTAAGGAGTAGTATTCTAATCTGGATTGGAAAACTATCTATTTAGATCCATTCCTTATAAACAAGTTCTAAAATTTCCAGCAATTACTCCATCAGGATTAAGCATTGGGATTGCTATAACTTATGAACTCTTGATATGGATAGAGTTATTTACTTCTATAATAAATATTCACCATCTGGAGAGATGAGATACTTCAAAAAGCCTTCCATTAAATGAGAACTATTTGATTCTCCTGGATGAACTCTAGCAGTTACTATTATTGTTCTTTTCTTTGCCTCACCAAATTAGAGGATTGGAATATCTATACCTGCAGGTGTTCTAGTAAAAATACTATATCCCAATGGTTATATAAATTGCATCATTTAAGAATATGTATATGGCACTCCATATGCAACATATATTTTCTATTCTTTTACAAGAGTCAAATCAAAACTAAGTCTTGATTATCGTTGATTTTTCTGATCAAAAATTATGTTATCACCACCTTACTTCCAAATACCATTTATTCCTATATAAGGTCTCATACCTCTTTAATAAAGGCTACGATGTTTGCTGAAATTGCAAATATTTAGTTTTATTATCTATGTTCTTTCAGAAACCAAGCTGAAATGATACCAACTATGACTACTACGTGAATTGGAATCACATCTCATATAACAATTATACTCATTTGGACGAACTTAGAATGCGAAATCTAAATTCCCTGATTCGAAGTCAGAATCAAACTATATAAAATGCTTTTATGCTTAAGGTCTATTGATAAATAGTCGTAGCTATCTTTATTTTTTTTGAATTGCCTCCATCATGTCTGTTTAATTCTTAGTTGGTTGGTCTTCAATATAGGGCATTACTTACAATTATTCAAGTATTTCTGGCACATCTCCATAGAATCCACATATCTCGGTCCCACATATACCAACTAATCTCTTTGTACTGACCATAACATGTCGTCATTCATTTCAAATTTCAACCTTATAGGGTATTGTATGTTAGGCATCCATCTAAAGGTCAAATAGATAATACCCATTAAGCATGTCCATTTCAAGGGAAAGCTCTTTTAAAATTGGAAGTGATTCAGGCAGCATCGTTATTAATTAATATGCAATTCTAAAAGGATTCATAAGAAAGTGAAAACTCTCATTAAAACTAGTGAAAAAGAATGCATTATATCAACTTTATTATATCGTTGCAAACTCTACTATACTATAAATATGTATTATAATAAAAATATATAAAATTCCCATCACATTATCGAACAATCTTTTTACTACTTAATAGAAATCTATAATGACTACACTTAGAAATAGATCAATTTACTTAAAAGCCTCCTTTTAAAATAGAAACATGTTTAACACCTTCAAAAATAAGTTAATTTGCAATTTTCACTGCATCATCCAAAGTTTGATTAGAATCAGTAATTAAACAAGTGTGTTAATTTCCATCAGGTTTTTTTGTTATACATTATTTAGGGAGGAATTCACTTAACTTAGGTTTCTTTACCTTTCTGATATCAAGCAATTATAGCTATAAATTCTTTTAAGGTTATTTTTATGATTTTCCAAGAAGAGATTTCATTTCAGAAACTTCTATAAATAAACATTAAGAATAATATGATTGACTTAGATTGGTTAATTCTGTGATATCTTCAACACTTAAAACTAGCATATGAGTAAGGTTATGTACCGCTTTTATCATTGAATGATGTAGATGCAATTAATTATTCATAAGATGCTGGAGTTTGAGAATATATCTCATCTGCTCTTTCAAATAATCTCTAAACATCAGATTCATATTATATTTGTTTCAACTTTTTATTCAAATATGTAAATAGTTCTTCAGAATCCTCAATTGATAAAATTTCCTCTATTATTATCTATTTTGTATACTTGTTTTTGTGATATGAATAAAGCTGTTACCATGAAAAATATGTAATTGGGATTATGTCTTCTCATGTATTCATCGAAAATTAGAAATACTAATTGAATTGAAGTACCTTTGGCAAAAAGTGTCATTATTAATGGTGTAACTACCATTGATAGATTAAAATCATCAAGTTTTAGAATACGATTATAGAAATCAGCACAATGATACTTTAACAATATTTCACAAAATTGAATAGCAGATAGAACATGAGCTAGTTACTTTTATCCTTTCAGAATCTTAAATATATATATATTTTATACATTCCATTCAAGAACTTTGGGAAAATACTTATTCATAAATGAATTAAAATAGGCATAGCATTTGTATATAGGAAAGTCTCTATTTTTCATGACTAAGAATGGAGCCACAACTTCAAGCATTCCTTATTAATAATTCACACTATTTTATTAACAATAAAATGTAGCAAGTAGCATAAGATATCGTTAAGTGGATTCCTTTTTAAAATAAGGGTCATCATTTCTTGTGCGTGTTAAATCTTTAATTAAGGTTTCCTTCTCTGGGATTTCAAGGTCTTATTAATTCCAGTCTCGAAATTTGTAAGCATCGGTGAGAAGATTTTCATTCATAAAGAACTCTTTCCAATTGAGAATGGCTTTATTTTATGTAATCATTAATAATTTCAATCATATTATTTAACATTTGGTAAATCCCATGGACCACGAATTGTACTAGAGATTTGATAATATACATATACTTTTTGTATTAATATAACCAAATGATTTGTAGAGGGGAAACAAAAGTAATGAAAAATACACTAAATATTAAAATAAAATTACCATCCAAAAAATAAAAGAGCTAAGAAATATGAAAAAAATAGTAATGATAATCCAAGTCCAATAGTTGAAATCAAATTGATAACTCTAAATACAGAGTTATATTTTTATTTAATGCTTCTTTATAATATAGGAACAAAAATGAATAATAAATTGGATGCAAATATCATCAAAAATACTTAGAGTTCATTATGTAATCTTGAAGCTAATAAACTAGAAAATACTAATGATGCCCATTATGAGACATCTAATTCTGTAAAATCTTTTTCATAATCATAATCCTTTAAAAATATATATATTAAGATTGCTACACTTGTAAGCACATATATAGTATTATCAGCATAAGTTTGATTAACTGTTTGCATTACAGGTGCAAATAATAATAAAATAGAGATATAAATTCCAATACTCTTAAAATTACTTAATATTTCTAAAGTCTTCATTTTTTTAACAACAGAAAACATAATTAAACAAGTGATTCCTGCAACTAGCCAAAAGTATAGTTATAATTAATCATTGACCATATCATGAAGCATTAAGAAATAACTTAAAAGATAGAATACAACACAATTGACTGCAAATATTAAATCTGATGTCTTGCTGATTAATTATTTATAATCAGGCCCATTATTAGTGTTGTCTTGTTTTTATACACTTTATAGAAATGTTTCATCAATATAATTATCATCATAAGGTTATTTTTCATATAATATTTTTTCCCATTTCTTTTGTTCTTATTCTTCTTAGATATAAGACTTAATATTAAATATATGTATATTACAGTCAATTAGTACTTGGGTCGTCTACAAATGAAACATTAAACATCATTTTCAGAGAATCGATATCCATCCCATGGACAGTATTTGAAATAATCCATAAAATTTAAAATAATACTCATTTTCTTGGTGGTGGTCTTTTTTGTTATTGAGTGGGTTTGGCAGAAGTTGGTTTTTATGATGGTTTAGGTTGTGGTTTTGATTAAGGTTTAGATTTATTTTTACGTCTTGGTTTATCTAGAGAATGTAAATAGTAAATTACCAGATTCAGATTCATCATCATCATCATCTTAATCACTAATATTATTGAGATCCAAAACATCAGATAAATCATCATCCTCATCTTCTTCATCATCACTTTCACCATCATCATCATCATCATCTTCAGTAAAATCAGAATCATCATCATCATCATCTCCATCTTCTTCCTAATAACATTAATTTTATTATGTACTGATTATTCAGGTGAAAATTCACTATCACCAGCTTCTGGATCATCATCTTCTCCTTCCTCTTCCTCACTCTCAGCCAAAATATTAGTCCAACCTCCATCTTAAACAAATCCTGGAATATCTTTTTAAATTTATGCAAGTACATTTTTCCAAACTAAATTTTATGCTACTTCAAAAAATAATAAATTCATCTATAATTAATAATTAAATAATACTCTATCTAACCAATTTTTAACACCTTCTAAATCTTTAATATCAATACTCTCTATTCTTAAAACCTATTTATCATAATTTTTAAAAACAAAAACTAAGTCAAAAGATTTAATTCCTGGAATTATACGTTCAAAACAACATATTTCAACTTCAGATAATGTCAAGATAAAGAATGGACTTTCAACAACATTCATTAAAGTATTATGAGTAGGTTATAAAAATAATCTAGCTCTATTCCAATTTCCTTCAAATCCAAGATCTCTAAATGGTTTTTCAAATTATATTTTATAATCTGCACCCATTTCCTCAATTGTTTTAATGAAAACTTCAAATTCTCTAGCCATCTTTTTTCTATGTACACGCAATCTCTCTTCCTCTTCTATTTCATCATCATCATTTCTATTATTTTTCCTTCTTCCTTCTAAATGTTCTACTGCTCCTCCAACTTCACAATAGAATTACACATCATGTGTCTTTCTCTTACCTAGAACTATAGGAGAATGAAGATGGAAATGTAAGGCAGCAATAATATCTTATTCTGGACTTTAATAAATGTAATGCTTAATATTCTTAAATACAATATCTAATTATTCTTTATTTTAATGAACATATCTAAATCCATTTTAATGTACTTCCAAAATACCTGCAGCTTTACCAGATCCAAAAGTAGGTCTCACTTTCAAATCTTTAAATATTGGTTTTCTTCCAGTTTTGCTTACCACTAAAGGTTCTAATTCACCAACATGTTATTTCTCTCTTTCCACTTATTATTCTGCCTTCACTTTTTTCTATAATTATTTTATCTACAATATTAAATTCTAAGGACGATCACTCTTTTTTGATCTATATTATAATTCTTTAATAAAAATAGTTTATCCATCTATTTATGGGAATTGAATCTATCCTGCAGTTGTCTCAGAAGTAAAGAAATTGATTCTTATAGATGCACCCATCTTTCCTTCATCAATCTTACTTACATTTTTAATGCAAGATACATGAAATGGTATATGAGTACCTAATAATGGTACCAACACAGCACATTTTTAATTATCAATATAAATCTATCCTTTTTACAACTCCTTTGGATATTGTTCTGGTTTTTAGTAACACTATAATTTTTCTAACTCTAATGCTTTAGTTTCTTAAGAATTCTATATAAATTATTCCTGTTCTAACCTTTACTCTAATTCAGTTTATTTATCCTTGGCTAACTTCTCTTAATGAATTTGTCTCTACTTCTCATTCTCCCTTTGTATTTAAATCTATTAATTACGTGGTCCTCTAGTTCTACCTTCTCTAGGAGCATCCGTTTATTTAGGTTATTACTTAGGAGCTTGTTATTCATCCTCTTCTTGCAATTAATATGATATTTATTTATAAGCCTTAGGAATTTAATTAGTTGTAACATTTGCTGCTCCATTTGTGACAACTATAACATCACCAACAGAAATTGTGTAGTTTATACCTTTTTATCCATTTGGCAGATTTTCCAAAGTTACTTAAACAAAATATACTTCATTCTTTGCTACAATATGTGTACTCTTTTCAGAAATTGCAAGAAAAGGCTCTTTTAATTCTAGACCTATGCCATATCCAAAAGAAGTGGGAAATTAAATATTTGCTATACTTAATTCTAAAGTTTTTTGTTCTAACATTAATAATGCATCCTTATAAACTTAATTTAATGGATTCCCAACTGTTAATAATCCTACTATTTTGCTCTAAACATCTAGTATTGTGTTATACAATTTTTTTTGAACTTCTGTAGGATTAATAAACAATGTTCTAATGCAATTAGTATTATATTCATTCACTTAAGTACCAAGTGAGATGATAATGACATCTGAAGAAAGATATTCTTTGTTGGGACTATCAACTTGCTGATAATTACCACCACTCTAAATTATTGGTGTATAAGCAAAATCATATAAGCCATCTTATAATCCAATATCTTTTATAACTTTTTGTTTGTCATTATCTAATGATTACTCTACTTTCTTAGCTAAATCTTAATGAGTTATGCGTGTTCCAACATCTATTGAATCTTCTATCTATTTTATGAGTTTCTTGAAAAGACGAGTTGTCAATTATGATGATTGATTTATGAAGGCTTATTCTTAATCATCCTTTACTGCAAGTATATCGCTTATGAATTAACTTGCATCCACAATTTGAGACCATCCTTTATAGTCATACCATTCTGTGGCTAAAGTACCTGCCTGTTGTTCTGTAGTAGGCATTCCTAGCTTGACATTCCCTAATTTCTAACGAATTTTATCAAAACTTTCCCGATTATCAGCAACTTTCTTATAGAAGTGTACTTCATATCTACCACCCAATCGTTGTTTAGTCTCCTCCATCATCTACACTATTAAAAAGTAAAAACAACATATTTACACTTCTTCTCACTTGCCAAATAGAAAATTTGTTTCTTTGTTGCTATGAACACGGTCTCAATCATATCGTATCCAAATAACCACACAAATAAAGCTTTAGTTTTTGGTTTGATTGAGCCATCCTCTTTTCCTGATAGAATGCACAGTGCTGGAATGTCCTATCTCCTAATTTATTAAAACATACTTCATTGAGACGACTGGCCAATTAATCTAAATGTCTTTGGAATACATCTGCTATTATCTTTTTATCCATTATTAAATTAATATATGTTAATAATTTTCTAATGTTGGTTTTGATATGCCTTTACTTAACTATACATTAATATTAATCAAATTATCAAACCCTTTCTTGATAATTTCTTTTGCAATAAAAAATGTTCAAAAAAACCACAAAAAAAATATATAAAAAACCCCCGCGAAAATTTAAAGTATTATTCNACAATATGTGTACTCTTTTCAGAAATTGCAAGAAAAGGCTCTTTTAATTCTAGACCTATGCCATATCCAAAAGAAGTGGGAAATTAAATATTTGCTATACTTAATTCTAAAGTTTTTTGTTCTAACATTAATAATGCATCCTTATAAACTTAATTTAATGGATTCCCAACTGTTAATAATCCTACTATTTTGCTCTAAACATCTAGTATTGTGTTATACAATTTTTTTTGAACTTCTGTAGGATTAATAAACAATGTTCTAATGCAATTAGTATTATATTCATTCACTTAAGTACCAAGTGAGATGATAATGACATCTGAAGAAAGATATTCTTTGTTGGGACTATCAACTTGCTGATAATTACCACCACTCTAAATTATTGGTGTATAAGCAAAATCATATAAGCCATCTTATAATCCAATATCTTTTATAACTTTTTGTTTGTCATTATCTAATGATTACTCTACTTTCTTAGCTAAATCTTAATGAGTTATGCGTGTTCCAACATCTATTGAATCTTCTATCTATTTTATGAGTTTCTTGAAAAGACGAGTTGTCAATTATGATGATTGATTTATGAAGGCTTATTCTTAATCATCCTTTACTGCAAGTATATCGCTTATGAATTAACTTGCATCCACAATTTGAGACCATCCTTTATAGTCATACCATTCTGTGGCTAAAGTACCTGCCTGTTGTTCTGTAGTAGGCATTCCTAGCTTGACATTCCCTAATTTCTAACGAATTTTATCAAAACTTTCCCGATTATCAGCAACTTTCTTATAGAAGTGTACTTCATATCTACCACCCAATCGTTGTTTAGTCTCCTCCATCATCTACACTATTAAAAAGTAAAAACAACATATTTACACTTCTTCTCACTTGCCAAATAGAAAATTTGTTTCTTTGTTGCTATGAACACGGTCTCAATCATATCGTATCCAAATAACCACACAAATAAAGCTTTAGTTTTTGGTTTGATTGAGCCATCCTCTTTTCCTGATAGAATGCACAGTGCTGGAATGTCCTATCTCCTAATTTATTAAAACATACTTCATTGAGACGACTGGCCAATTAATCTAAATGTCTTTGGAATACATCTGCTATTATCTTTTTATCCATTATTAAATTAATATATGTTAATAATTTTCTAATGTTGGTTTTGATATGCCTTTACTTAACTATACATTAATATTAATCAAATTATCAAACCCTTTCTTGATAATTTCTTTTGCAATAAAAAATGTTCAAAAAAACCACAAAAAAAATATATAAAAAACCCCCGCGAAAATTTAAAGTATTATTCTATATAACACATATCTACCCCCATGAGAAAGATCATTCTATATAATATTTCATTCTGCTATCAATCTCAATCTATATCGGTATCAATCAGATCCCGAGGTGTAATTTAATTTATAATAAATCTAAATTTGATTTATTATAACAATAATTAATATGAAAATCAAAGTAGTTCATAATAACGAGATCCATCTCTTGAAATTACAAAACCCAACTCTCTAAGGAATAAGAGAACACATCTAAAAAATATATCCCAACATTGATTCTAACTTCACACTAGCTTACAATGACTCAGAAAATGATTAAATAACTTTAAGTTGTTAAGAAGATCTATAGGTTCTTGTTGATGAAGGAATATAAACCATAAAGATTTTTGTGGTAATTTCCTAAATACCAAAACCAGTTCCTTAAGAAAAAATGGTTCATAAACATCATACATGTGATGGATGTTAAATTCATCCAATCGTTGGATCAAGATTCAAATGTCTTGAATGTTAAGATTATGATTTATGTGAAGAATGTCAACTCAAAAATCTTCATAATCATCATAAGTTCTATAAGATAAGTACAGAATAAGAATTAGAATAATTCAGAAAAGAACATTAGGGTAAATTTGGACATTGGGGATTTAGACCTCATGGACAAGGCCATCATGGACATGGACCACATGGACATGGACCACATGGTCATGGATTTCATGGACATGAAGCTTTTAAACAATTTCGAGAATTGTTCTAAGATCCTGCATTTAAAGATGTTAAACAAACTTTTTGTTCTATAGCTAAAGATGTCTTTAGTGCCGTTAAGACTGAGATTGAGAAACATAAGAGCTCTTAATAGTAATAATAATAAGAGAAACCTTAAGAAGAATGTAATTTAGATGAAAAATTAGAAACTTAATAAGAAAAATAATAAGAAACTTAATAAGAAAATACTAATTAATAAACTGATTGTAAAGTATAAGAAGAAATTGAATAGAAAATTAAGAACTTGATTTAAATTTTGTAGTGTGATGAGAAAATAGCAAGAGAGTATGTTGAATGCTTTAAGGATTTATCATTGGATGGAATCGTTGAAATCATATTAGATAAATAATGATTATTATAATTTAATTATTAATATTCAAATAATTACGTTACTTATATCTATTCGATATTTAAATTTATGGATAATTATTTAATAGATTTATAATGAATTAAGAATAAAAATAACAATTTTGTACTATTATAACTCTAATTTTTGTTTTATAATTTTAATAAATTGAATCTAATGAATCTAACTTATAAATCAAGTAATTGGTGTAAACAAGATATCATGAAATTATAAACTATATTTTCAAAATTAGAAACATATAGATAAATATTAAGAATGTCTTAATTAGGAGATATAAATATCTAGTATAAATTAAAATTTTGATAAAAAATAGCTATGAATATATTATTAAAAATATAATACTATATTATTGTGAATATATGTATTTTTAGTAGTGATTAGGGTAATATTTTTATCATAAATAAAATACTGCAAAATGAAACTTATGATTTAAATAATTCATTTTATTTGTTATAAAAACAATAGTTTAAATCAATTTGATTAAGATTAATTGAATGAATCGATTGAATACAAAAACTACAAAGTAATTAATAGATTCAATCACATTAGACATTCAATTTAAGAATAAAAAAATATAATTTAATTTACAATAATGAATTTTGATTAAAAATAAGATTATAATAGAGAAATCATTGTTTAGTTAAGTATAGAAAAGTCTGAACAATTAGGTTATAAAATTTCTTATTCTGATGGAATGATAGAATCTTTCATTAATATTTCAATGTAATAACATCTAATATATGAGGTTTCTATTCTATAGTTAATAATAATTGAAGTTGATAACCATAATTAAGTCTTATGTCATTATACATTATAATTAAAATAAACAATCTTAGAAGAATAGATATAAAAAGAATAATAATTTAATTATAGACTATGAAGAAATATGCTATTTATTTTAGATTAATCGTATCGAGAATATTTGATTTAACTAATAATTGAAATAGAATAATAGTCCTTTTTGGAATTAAGATTTAAAGGAAGCAGAATGAGAAACAGTTAAAACAAAGAAATAGGTTAGAATGGAAATAGTGAATAGATGTATAAACTAATTGGAAAATGAGTTATTTTTAAATTATTGAAATAATTATATAATGAACGATTCGAAAGGACCTAAAATAATGAGTTCTCACTCATTCAATAGTATTAAGAATGAAGAGCCTAAGAAGGCAGAAGTGATTGATGAACAATCATTATAGACAACCTAAAAGAGGGGATAGCCAAAAATCAATATTAGTCGTTTGCCTCCAGCATTTGCAAATAAAAAGTATTAAAAATGGTGTAATTCAGGCCACAAAAGAAATAGATAGAACCATTAGCGTAGAAGAAGGAGTAGAAACAATAAGTACAACAGAATCTACAGAACATAGAAGCAATACAAGAGTACAAGTAGGTGAGCCAAATGTTAAGTCCCTTGAAGGCATTAATTATAAATCAAACTCTAGCGCGAACACAATTAGCAATCAAAGAATCCATTAGCACCATTTCGTTAGTTCATGAAAGACCAAAAGAAAATACATGAAGAATTAGGCCTTAGCATTAGTACTCTTGTCCAAGGTTAAATGCGTATAGAAGACATGATTACAACTGGCACATTGCGATGTTAATATTAATTAAATCTTAATAGCTTATGGTGATTAGAGTCCTGTTAAGAAAATGTTGCATGCTCCAACAATGAAACTTTATGTTGTAAAAGAAGTAATTCTCAGCATTGACATTTAGGAACCATTGCACAACAAGGAAATTCGTAAAAACTTAAAAGACTGGATATCTTTTTGGCAGAACAAATTTGCCAATTCAAATTTACATGTTTAAGTATATGCTACATTTTGGAATACACCTGAAGGTTATGTGTCTATAGTTATGGAATACATGAATGGTGGTTCATTATAAGTGAATATTAATTCTCATTTTTAGAATCTTCTTGAAAGTATGGGTTTTCTCCCAGAAAGAAGTATCAAATAGCTTGTACCACCTATTCTCTAAGGATTACAAAAAATTCATTAATAAGGAGCATAATGTCATGGTGCACTTGGACCATCATAAATACTATTCCTACGAGATGGCACTGTTAAATTAGGTCAAGGTTTGCAATATAGAGTTCAAGTTCAAGGAAATTAATTATTTAATTCTTATATCCTTGGTAAACCTAAAGATGTTTAAAGGTATTTTATTTAATTAAATAGTCTTTATGATCCAACTATTCTAGAAACACCTTCACTTTGGAGCAAAGCTTCAAGTGAAAAAGTTCATTTCCCTGCTTAAGAGGATTTCATTTTAGAAAGAGCAAATGATATTTGGAAATTAGGTTGGCTTGTTTTAAATTGTGCTATTGGAACTCTTGAATTTCATCCTAAAGCTTAATAAATCTATGAAGGCTCAAGAATAATTATTGAAGAAATTGCAAAATATACAGATCATCTTAAAGATACATGTTGTCTTCTCCATAGTGAAGCTAAAGTCATTTCATTAGTTGAATAAAATCAAAAGACTGTATCTGAACCTACCAAAATAACAATACTAGAATTACTTCCTTCTGATAAATTTAGTCCAGAATTTATTTAATTTTTATGTTCAACACTTAAAATAGATCCAAGACAAAGGATATATACTGAATAATTATTGTAACATCCATGGCTAGTAAGTGGTAGAGATCCAAAAGGTAGGCTCTCATTTTATTCTAATAGGACCCAATGTACAACTTAAAGAGCTTCTTAATATATCAAATGCTTGGAATGCATTTCTACCAGAAGAATTTTAAGGATAAGGAGCCTAAAAATTGGAAAGACTTTGTGATGCTCTATATTTGGTCTTGCAAAATTCAGAAAGACCAACTGTCAATAAGTATTCATAAATTTTTCATTATCTAGGATGTAATTACAAGAAAACAGTCCTATTATTAAAGAACTATCTTATGATATGGGTCTAAATGCCAAAGCTGTAAGTGATCGAATTATGTCAATTTTCCAATCCTTAATCTGATCTGGCATTGCACTATTATCTATATATTTCTAATTATTTAGCGTTATTATAATAATAATATTTTAATCAAGGATTCTACTGATTCATCTTTATTTCATTTTTTAACTTATTATTTTAATATTTTAAAAAAAGTTTATTTTATTCAAAAAAAAGATAAAATAAAAAAATAATATCATTCCTCATCTAGTCTCCATCCCTTTTAAAAATGATATGACAATTCAATCATTTATTTTATAATAAAATATAAATAAAATCATATGTAATTGTAAAAATAAATTAATCTAATTATAATGATTATAAGAATTAGTAATATTTTAATTATGTAAATATATTTTTAATTTCTTCGAATATTGATTCAAATAGTTATGTTCCTTGTCTTTTTCCTGTAATTAATTCAAAAATCATCTAAGTAGATAAAAATTGTGATTAAATTTATTTTCATTATTTTACTTTTATGAAATAAGTGATTAATTTTTAAAACCTTTGAAACTTTATTAAAACTAAATTCTCAACTTATAATTTTGATCATTCAAAATTATCCTTAGATATTTTATTAATTATTTATAAACATTTATATTATAAATCAAGAAATTAAAAAGTCTGAATTTCATACATAGTGATATTTTATATCTTATGATAATTATTAGTACATGAAAATAAATCAGTCCAATATTAATTAAATCAAGATATCATAAATATACATGAGTTCTAAGTTTTCAGTTAAGTGTAATAAAGATCATAACAAAACATTTGATGATCTTATAAAACCAATCCTATTTGAATATCCAATAAGAAGAAAATCTTGTTATTGTTAACAATGTGGAAATCTAGGCTAATTTCAATAGCAAAATTCAAATTTACCCACATCAAAAGAAATATAATTTAGTAAATAGGAGGGAATCAAAAGAAAGTTAAGTTTTGGCGATGATATTCAAACTGATTTTCCTAGTGAATTTAGTTAAATAGAAAGCGAAAATGGAATACGAATTAGGCAAAATGATAAGTCATTTTCAATATCAATTAAATGCTTAGAAGGATCCTTAAAATTTGAAAGCATTTATCTACAAAATACTAATAAAACAAAGAGAAAAAGTTGTGAATGTAGTGAATGTGGAAAACTTAATGCATTTTAAATAAAGAATCAAGAAATATCGATTCCTTAAAAAGATAGATAGATCAAGTAGTTTTAAATTAAAGGGTAACCGAAATTCTTGTAATATGGATCAACAGAGTTTTAGATATTAAACAAGAAAATTGTTTAAAGGACAATAATGAATTCACCTAGAAGTTAAAGATCCATTTAATTGAAATAAATTAATGAAATGAGAAGAACTAAAGATGTTAAGACATTAGTAAACAATCGTATATCCACAAGAGATTTAGAACTACATCCAAAATAAATTTAAAGCAAATTTTCAATAATTAATTCCTGTCGTTAATTAGATTCTCAGAACATTCCACAAGGCAAATCTCAAATATAAAATACCAATAAGCCTATTATATCTTTTTATCATATAAAATGAAAGATTTAATGATTTATCATTATCAAACGACATCATTTTATATTATCAACACAAATTATTATGTTTACCTTTCTGGTTATAATATAACAAATTTTTGTATTAAATATATTAATAATAAAATTATTTATATAAAATTCATTAAGTTTGTAGTGTGCCTTTAACTTAAGTAATTCTTTCAAATTGCTTATGATTTTCAACTTTAATTTTATTATAGTTTTCTTCTCTAAGAGATTTTGTAGACAATCGTATAGGAGCATCACTTAAATTGAATAATTTATATTACATAAACTTGACTTGCTTTCTCTTTTCTATTTCTTATAGTTTCTTTGATAATATTAGATTTGAAGCTGTGATTCTTGAAAGTACTTCCTTTTATTTGAAATTCTGACTATTTTAAACTTTTTTATTTGCGTCCTTTTCTTGATTAGGAAGTTATATTTTTACATCTTTATATAATTTCTTCAACCTGATCAGGGAATTTGTAATTTCTATGTTCAATTCGTTCAACAGACCTTTTATGTTTGGCATATTATTATTCCCATTATCTAGTTTAGAATTAATTGTTATTCATAAATTAATAATAATCGAATTGTTATGAGATAGATTTCACTAATTTTCAATTTATTAACAATAAATAATATAAATTAATGAATTCCAACAATAATTATAACAATGACAGTTCGAGTGAAGATGATCTATAAGTGTATGAGACACTCACCAAAATAGCCCCAGCTAATGAATTATTGCCTCGTAAATTAACTATTGATATTGATGTAAAATCATTATATCCTCTCAAGTAATTAATTGTTTGAACTTTTAAGACCACTCCCCAAATTTTGTAAGACTTACACAACATTTTTTGAAGAATCCTCATAACGAGAATGCTTGATTCCTGACATTTAAGTGTCTGATGAG
This sequence comes from Paramecium primaurelia, assembly GCA_905182975.1. Lineage (NCBI taxonomy): Eukaryota > Ciliophora > Oligohymenophorea > Peniculida > Parameciidae > Paramecium > Paramecium primaurelia. Next base: position 56,681 of record CAJJDM010000072.1, on the reverse strand, counting down.
AATAGGACACTCCTTGATTATTACGAAGAAAATAAGCAAAATCTAGTATACAAACGATTCGATCAGTTGGATTTAGGCAAAAGGACTTCAAATGACAGAACATATTTTGCAAGTCTCTTAGCCAATTTTAAGAGGTATGGACGATTCTAAATGAAGAACATAACCAAGAGTCTTCTTCAGAGGAGAAGCACTTTTTGATTAAAAATTAACACCCTGTACTTCAGAGTAAATATAATTTGATTCCAATTTTGAATCAGGCAATTTATTTTGTGCATTCAAAAAAGCAGAAAATATTTATGATCTCGTAATTCAAAATGATATTAATACAAGAGGCAATACATAATGGTTCTTTTTTAGCGTAACAGGAGCCAAAGCTGGTTAAACAATTTAATTTAATATCCTCAATCATGTATTATTTATCAGTAATTAATTATTAGCTTAAAACAGGTAGTCTTTTTAATGAAGGCTTATAACCAGCTGTCTATTCTGTAAAAGAGAATTAATTAGTAGGCACTGAATGGTGTAGAGATGGATTTAACATAAGCTATTTCAAAAGTATATTTATGAAAGAATATCCTCTGTCATTGAAGAAGAAATATTATCAATTAAGATTTCATTATACATTTAAACATGAAGGAGACAAAGTTTATTTTGCTCATTCTTATCCTTATACTTATACAAATCTGTTGGAATTTTTGAATACCTAATTAGAAGATCAAGAAAGAAATTAGTAATATTATAATTAAATTTTTTAGATACTTATCTCGAAAAGTATTGTGTACAACTCTTGGTGGAAATACTTGTGAAGTCCTTACTATCACTTCGAATTCGTTGTAGAAGAGGGCATTTCGAAAAGGAGTAGTGTTTTTAGCTAGATAACATCCTGGAGAACCTCAAGGATCCTATGTTATGCAAGGCATAATAGAATTTTTAACATCTAATAATCCTTAAGCAGAATATTTAAGGTAGAATTGCATTTTCAAAATATTCCCAATGATGAATTCTGATGGTGTAGTTAATGGAAATTATAGATGTGGTCTTGAAGGGAGTGACTTAAATAGAAGATGGAAAAAGCCAAACAAATATTTACATCCCAGTGTTTATTATGCAAAAAAATATGTAAAAGGATTTAGTAAGGAAAGACAAATATTACTAGTAGTTGATTTGCATGGTCATTCAAGAAAGTAATGAGGATTTATATTTTAGACAATCATCATTTGTATATGGTTGTGCTTATTCATCTTAAGTTAAGACTATTGAAAGAGTATTTGCACTTTTGATGTCAAAAGTAAATCCTTTTATGGATTATTCCTCTTGTACATTCAGAGTTGAGAGTGCAAAGGATAAAACAGCTAGGATTTAACTTTGGAGAGAACTCAAAATTAATTGGGTTTATACCTATGAATGTAGTTTCTATGGTCAATAAAAAAAGCATTATTAAATAAAGGATTATTTGAATTGTGGTGTGAGTATATGCAATGCCTTATCTTAAATAGTTAAAGACACTACAAAAGAATTCACTAACTAAGCTAATTAACCAGATATTTAGTAATAAATGTTGGAAGAATTAGGCAAAATGCCTCAAACTGATGATTAAGATATAGGATCAGATTCAAGTTAATCTGAAGCAGAATTATCAGATGATGAATTAGTTTAATTATTTTAACCAAAGACATATTCAATTAAATAGAAAAATCTATCAAAATAACAAGAAACAAATAATAAAAAAAAAATATAATAACCCAATAGTAATTAAAAATCAACAATAGCTTCTTAAAAAGCTTCGGTATTGTAGGAATCACCTACTAAGAATTAAGAATAAAAACCACCTATGAGTAGCTAAAAGCCAAAGAATCCATTATATAGAATTCAAGCTCCTTAGAGAAATAGATAATTAGATTAAGTGAAATAAGTAGAGCCTCCTCTAATGGTTGACAAATCGGTTTAGACAGATGATTGGATATATCGTTAATGGCTGATTTAGATGGGAAAGCTAAAAAAATAGCAAGAGTTTCAGAGTATTACACCAACTCGAAATATTTACAAGTCATCATCTCAATCAGTGACTAGATTTATTGTTAAGAATTCCACAATGAAGAATGACCGAGGCCGAGTTGATTCCATATCCCTCATGGCATCTGGTTTGCAAAATAAATTAAGTAATATATAATTAACAAATAAGTTTCTTCTAGCCAATAGCGCTAAATGATGAGGTACTCTGGTAGTAATTTTATGTCTTGAAATTGTTATTTATTAAATGATAATTCTAGTCTACCTTCTTTAATATCTTGAAACCTTATTTTCTGTCAATTTCTTATTTATTGTTTAATATAGAATATATAATATATTTTAATTAAATTTATTATACAATTTTATTAATAACAATTTACAAAATATAAATGTCTGATCGTCTATTAGACTTCTCTATTTCTTAAGATTCAATTACATTAATTCATACAAGAAATCAACATTACACATACATTATGGGCAGTATTATACTGAATTCAATCACTCTCTTAGCATTTAGCATAATATAAGGATATATATTAAGAAGTCATTAAGATTGGGATGCTATTGCAGTGTTGATTTTTGCATGTTTATTATCATTTTATTTTAGGCATTACTATTGTTTTAGAAGGACTTAGTTTGTTATAAGTATTCCACATGCAGACATAAAAATTAATAATAACTACATCTGTGTAAGTATTGTAATGAGATTTATTTTAGAATAATTGTGACTGAAACTTTAATTTTAGCAATATCAATATTTTAAACTACAACAGAAGAATTTGAACATGATTCAAAATTTGAAATTCTTGTTTAAGTCATAGCAATAATTTTATTTTTTGTGATAGCCATTATCAAATTAATTTTAGTTATCAAATTAAAAAAAGTATTAGATTTGACTAGAGCAACTAATTAAATTAAAGAAGGAATGAGGAGCAAATAAGCATATGAAAATTTCTCTAAAACTTTAAAATGAAAAGTTATAACATTTTTTTTTATTTTTTTTTAAATTAAAATGCTAAAATAAATTACTAATTTAATTATGTTTTATTATAATTATGTATATATCACTCTAAATGAGCCCATAAATCTTCAAGATATGGCAATTATCTTCCCCACATGAAAGAACAATGTCCAGCATCATAGAATTTAAGTTCTTTATTTGGTGCATTTACTAATGCTGAAAAAAGATGATTTACATCTTTAGGAGCAGCTAACAAATCATCATATCCTGCAATATAGAATATTCTAATTTATAATTTTTAATAATTACTTGACATCAATATTTGATAAATCATAATGAGGAGCTTTCTTGGTTCCATATCTCTTTAAATTTTCTTTTTCTCCATAATCATATCTCTTAAATTCTCCAGTCCTTGTAAATTATTACCAATGCTTAAGATTCTTTACACTTGTACCAGCAGGAGAATGTCCAGCTAAAACATCATAACGATCATAGTTATCTAAAACTGGATCTGCTGAAACAAATGATCCAATTAAATCTCCACAAAGGTTCTCCAAAATTCCACAAACCACTCTACCTACTTCAGATGTTAAGAATGTATCTCCAGGCATAAATTCATGTAATCCAAATGTTGCTAAAACTTCTAAGAAATTAGTATCAAGAAGACGGACTAATGGAGAATATTTTGTTGTCACCCAAGCAACAGGTCCCATTCCAATAAATTATATCAGATTGTCTCTGACAATACTTTATTTGAAAAGAGATAAATGAATATGCATTTAAGCTGTTCCTTATGAATGTCCAATATATTGAATTTTTTAACCAGTCTTATTTACTATGTATTTAAATCCGGCAGGAAGATCATAGATAGCGAAATCTTCTAATGTGAAATCCCAGAATGCCCAAAAGAAGGGATTCTTTTTAACATGAGCTCTGCCATGTTTATTTCCTCTATTGTTACCTAAAAATGAATAATAAATCTAAAATACCAAGCCAAACATCATAACCTTTATTAGCAATTAAAAATGCAGGTGCTTTATCTTCATCATTAATAATGAATGTATCACTACTATCTAAGAGTCCATGTTAGAGAAGGACAACTTTTTTGCCTGATACCATTTTTGTTCCTTTTGCTTAGACTCTAAAATATGTTAAGAGATAGCCATCCTCTGTTTGGATAACATGTTCTTCCACAGGATAATTAAAGTATTTGCAATACTTTACAAAGTCTAGATTACCCTCAGGATGTATTGTGCTCAATGCAAGATACGGTAGCAATAATAAAATAATCTTCATTAATAATATTATTCAATTGCGTTCCCTCACTAAGTAATCTTTAATAAGTTCATTCATTTTTAAAAATAACAAGATGACATCCCAATATATAATTACACTTCCTGATACTTCATCTGCTTAATTGACATCATATTGATCTCCTGAACTAAAAATAAATATAAAATTTATACTTAACATTTGTGTAAGTGTCATAAATCAGAAGAAATGCCAAAAGAAAAGCAAAGAGTGAAACAGTAGATAACCAGAATAGTGAAACTTCAGTAAAGATTGTGAAGATTTCAAAAATAAGGAGAATACTAGCTGAAATAAATAGTATTGATCCTTAATAAGTGAGTCTTCTTTTAACTGTCAATGAATACATAAATAAGAAAAACACCATGCCTATATATTAATTTAGATTTGAATACTTGCAAGACTGCTGAAAACTAAAAGACCAATAACTGAGTCTCCCAAAGCAACTAATGTACCACATACAATTGAAATAGAGAGAGTGAAAGTGACAAACACAACCCAATTCCATGGAAATATGGCTACATCTTTTCTGAATATTAATGCCATAGTTGCAGTGCCTATTGAAATAAATAGACAGAGCCAAAATAGCCATGGCTTACCCTCTAAGTAGGAATCTAGAGAAGGTGAAGCATATACCCAATATATGAATAATGCTAACACTTTAATTCAAATAGAGTACATATAACGATCATTTGTATTAAAAGGTATTAGTATAATTTTCTTGAATATACTACTCTTGAATTGAATTGATTTTCAAAATTACATACTTCTCCAACAACATTTTATTGTATTTATGATGTCTTTCCAGCATATTCCAAATGACTTTGAAACATAATAAATTATATATATATATTTATGTATAATATCAATTTTTTTTGTAAACAATGTAACTACTCTTAAATATGAACAGAATCTCTTCATCATTAATTCGTAAGACTTTATTAGGAGTATCACAATTGAAAACTCTTCTCTTTTTGTTTATCAAATCATATAACACAACTTTTTCACCAATCAAAATAACTTAAGGAGTATCATTCAATAGATCCATAGAAACCATTTTTGTTACATTAAAGTCAATTTCATAAGTAGATTTGATCTATCCAAATTCTACATCCCATATATTTAGAGTCTAAGATGTTAATGTGATTAAATAATTAGCATTTTATGAAGAACACCAACAAAATTATAAGATTTTTTGATCATCTGTAATTTCAAACACATATTCATCATTTTATAAAGTCCATATTTTTATAATATTTAAAGTGCTTGAAAATGATGCTAATAAAGTTTTTCTTTTATTAAATTCAATTAAAGTAGTTTCTAATTCTGCTTTTAATTATAATTATGGTTTATCAATATCAATTTACATTAAATTTATGTAATAATTAAGATCCATTACAATAAAATGATCAAAATGTCTCCATTCAAAATGAATTACATTTTCTAAATATTTCAAAGTTTGGCATTTATATATATCTACAATCTAAAAATATCTATTAAAAATATATACTTCTATATCCTTTTCAAAAATGAGAGCAACAACATTAGGCCAATTCAGATTCCAATAAAAGTCTAATAATTTACCTGCATTTTTGATATTGAACATTTTAATAATTTGAATTGTTGTATCTATTACTATTGCAGCGCCATTTTCATATACAATTAACATATTGTTACCGCTCGATCTATCAAATTTCATTAATTTAACTCTAGAAAAGCTTTCACCTACAACAGTTGGCATAATTTGTATTATTTAATTGTTTTAGATGAATTTTATGCAATTGAGTTGATATATTGCTAAAATGTTTTTTTATGCATTCCAATCACTCAATAATATTTCATCTTGTAATTGTATTAAATCCTATTATAATTCAACATTCAAATCCATAGTTTATCCATTACGAGATACAAATTCCTGACTTCTCATTAATGCATTCTGAATCATTATTTCACGATCTCGTCTTTCTTGTTTCTCAGCCAATTACTTTTTCTCAGTAAATTAACAAACATGCTTTTGTATTAGTAATTAAGGCACTTTGCATTCATAATATTAATTGATCTAAATATGATCTTGTAATTATTAAAATAACAAAGCCTTCTCTAATAAATTAATTAGTTGACCTGGTTTAACATCATCACGATAAAATTGTTAATCTATTTTCACTTCATTAATCAAAGCAAAAGCACTATGTGAATAACCTTATTCTAAAAAATAGGTATAAATTAGATAATTAAGTTCTTCTGTCTTAATTACAATCATTAATAAATAAAATAAAATTCATTTTTTCTTTGCAATCTCATGTAAAATCTCTCTTCTCGTTACTGGATTCTCTCTATCATAATCAGTATTAAAGTATTCTTCTGCCTCATAATAACTTTAGACTTCATCCTTCTATTCAAGTGGAAATAAAACACTAGAAATATCCTCCATTGGCAATAAAATATATACTACTCCAATTATTATTATGATAAAGTCTTACCATTTGACTTCTCCAAATAATATACTAGATACTACTGTATTACCAATCCCAGTAAATATTATAATCAATTCTAACATTTCTATCATTTCTATACTCAAATGCTTTGATAATGATTCCTTGATTGTCCTTCTCCTTAAAACATTATACTTATCAACAAAATAATACAATGTTAAACCCATTATACTAAACAATATGCCTAAAGGTATAATATCACCATAAAAGAATGTAAACCACATAGTCTTCATTATATCACCATATCTTTTGGCTGATGAATAATCAGGCATTTCCATAATCTCATTTGCCTCTTGTTAAGTTAATACACAATTCTTTATATTCTTCTATTATTTCTATCTTTAATAATCTTTTTAAATGCTCCAAGGATCCACAAACCAAACTATAGGAGGAATAAATGCATTAAGTAAAAATACATTAGATTCATTATAAATAAAACCACCTTTACCAATTACATTTCCTGTTAAATAGAAATCTATCACCAATGATATTAAAGCAGTATTAATAAATAAAGCTACAGATTATTTTCTAGCAAAACTTATATTAAATTTAGTTTTATTTGATATTTTCTCTAAATCAACTATTAAATGATACACTTTTCCAATAACAAATTTATTAAAAAATACAACAGTCCAAGAAATAGATTAACTAGTTAAAAATGCTATAGTCTAAGTCAATGAATCCTTGATACCCTTTTTCTCTTATACTTCCACTTACTCATTCATTCTCTCTGCCAATTCACTTAAAAACCATATCAAAAAAAAACAACCTGCCATAAAACTTATAGATATTGACCATGCTATAATACGTGATTTTACTTTTTATCCAGTTTAGATATGTATAAATTCCCAATCAACATCATTAGGTTCTGGTGCTTCTTCTACATATAATTTATGTCCTTCAAAAATCAATCCCTTTTCTTTTACATCTCCTGTTAATCCATTATTAAAAAATGCCTTAATTCTCTCCCATGATGTATGAGGATTATGTTACAATACTAATTATTTCATTTCTTCAGTTAAAAAACTTATAAATGCTATTCCTGCAAATTTTTCTCTATTAACAAATAGTTCATGTTCTTTTTAATGTATTTTTTATTCCAAAGATTCTAACTTTTCATCCAATTATTTAACTTTGAAATCTGTAAAATTCATCCCATTTTCCAATAAATATTCCTATTTTTCTCTTATCATTTCTTTTAATGATTCTTCCAATTCAATTACTTCATCTAAATTATATACCAATACTATTTTTGTTACAAATAATTCCCTTCCATCAGCAGCATAATTTTAAAATATATTCTTTAATACTTCTCTATAATCCTCATTTAATTTTGGTATATTCTTAACACAAATAGTATAATCTGATGGAGTTAATTATGATTCATCTACTTCTATATCTATACTTCTTTAAGCTTTTCTGAAAAATAAAAATGAAACCATATTAGCAAATACAACAACTAATGATAAGTTAGATTATAAATTTCTAATATCCTCTCTATCATATACATTAGCCAAACTCACAAAATGCCACAAAGATCCACCACATATTGAATTATCATCTTTATGTTTATGATGATGATGTTATTAATTCAAATGATCATGAATAGAATGATGTTCTTTCTATTATATTTTAATCTTTTCTTAATTATAACAATAATCACCCATTAAATCTGTAGCCAAACAAAACATTCCTTTCAATAACCAAAATTCAACTAAGATGAATATACAGTATTTTATAAACATATAAAACAATGGAAATCCAGATCCTAAGAATTTCATCTCTAATGGATCACAATCATATTCTAAATCAGTTCTTTCTATTGAATACCCACAACATGGACATGTTGATTGATTCTCAACTTCCAATTCTCTTGCCACTCTTCTTGCTTTAGCATGATTCTCTGCCAATACCCAATCACAAGGTATAACCAAAGGATTATAATGATGAGAAGCATGACTCTTATGATGTACTCTTTGACCACCTTTTTCACTTTTACTTCTTTAATGTTCTGACATGGCTCTACTTGGTCTTTGAGATTCTTATTAGTGAAATGAATTTTGAATAAAACGACTTGCCATTTCAAAAATTAACTTATTATATAATATAATTTATACTAATCCACTTTAATTCTAATTAATCTAACAATTTTAATAGTATCTAAGTTCTAATCAAATTATGTAAATTGGCTGAATATACAATATTAATAGATAATAAAATTATGCAGAACAAATTAATTTAATTTATTAAATTATGTAGTTTTTCTCAATAATTATTAATAGATATTAAATTTAAAAATAATTTATAATATTATACATACATCAAATCATATTTGAAAAAGTAAAGTTCAATATGATTTTGATATTAGCTGTTTATATAATTTCTCTGAATTTATTAATTAATTTTTCTATTAAATTTAAAATTTCATCTTTTTTTTATAATTGAATTGTCTAAACACTATTATTCATTTGAATTATTAGACAATTCTGAAATTTGAATATTTATTTAATGATCACTTTCATCTTTGTAATGATGCTATTCATCAAAACACTAAATAACATAGAATCAACCCTAATGCACAATTATCAAATTAAATATTTATTTATAGTCTTTAATTTCTCAAAGACTATTAAATGGATCCATAAAGATAATAAGTGACTCATTAAAGAAATGCCTGTTTAAATCAAATAAAAAAAATTAAAATATCTAATTTGAATTTATAATTTATATTATATTCTCTTAAATTAGTATTTTCACAAAGAGGAATTTTATCAAATTTCAAATCTCTTAAAATTAAATGATTTTTATGATAGTAAGAAATGCATCTAAAATAGAATAAGATCTTTAAATTCTAAATTAAAAAGAGTTTACAAATTTCAACTTTAATAAAATTACTTTCTTCCTTTGAATTTAATAATTTGAATACAAAAACTTATTTAAACTTAAATTTAATAATTTAAATATTAATATTATTTTTTTGTAATAATAAGTTATTTACAAATATAATTAATTATCTATTCAAAGTATTCAAAACTATCTACTTAATTTAATACTATTGAAAGTATTTATATTAATTTTAAAAGACTACTAAATGAAATTTAATATTTATTCAGTCAATAATTTTGATTTATAATATATTAATGATTATTATATTAATGTAAATCCTTTATAATGTAGGAAATATTATGTCTAAAAAAACAATATAAATTATAAAATGCTTTGAATTCAAAAAACTAATTAATAAATATTAATTTAAATACAAACAAAAAATAATTCAGAATGTTGATTATAATGATAGAATTATTTAAATAAAATATTTTGAATCAATTATTTCTTTTTTGATTATCCTTTATCAGTTCTAACCCCTCTTAAATATACTCTTATAAGTCTGCATCATTATCAAAAAGTTCTATAATATCTTAAATTGGAAATTAAGAAGGTTCAATAAGCATTCCTAATTTAATAAAATAAGATATCTACCTACTATCTATCTTGTAATATTTTAGTTTTTCACCACTTTAACTACTTAATAAAATAATAAGGCACCTAGAATATTTCTTTAATCAGAATCAGATAATCCTAAGAAATTATCCATCTAAGCCTTTATTATTTCAATAGTGGAATATTTTGAAATTAACATTTATGTATTGTTTATTGGTTATTTATTATTATATTATTTTTATATTAAAGGTTATTGTGGTTAAAATAATAGTATGTTAGGTTCTTATTTAATCATAGAGTTATAAACTAATCTTTATCGTTATTTTTTAACTTATTTAAATTCCTATCTTAAATTCTTACCTAAATATATACTTATTTTAATAATTCCATATTTAAATATATGATTTACATTTTAAGAATATTTTCTATCATATATTTATGATAATGCACATTTAGCATCATTAAATGTTTAATATAAAACAATACAATCTTAAAGTTATTAATATGGTTTTGTGCTTTATTTCATAGTTACAGATATTACATTACCAAATTATTATAAAAATGATTGTATATCATATTCATTTACATAGTTATTGATATTTTAAAAATAGAGTTACCTTTCATCTATACTTTATTATTAATTTTGTTTCAAATTAAAAAAAAAGTTATCACTAATTCCACTGAATATATCAAATTTATTATTAGCAAGACTTTAATAGATAGAGACTATTTCTTATATAGTAAGTTTCATATCAGAAAAATTAGATTATGCAATATCACATTTTTGTATTAATTCAATTACATAAAAAATATTTGATTATACACATGGATGACTTCTTTAATTCTCACATATATTAAAATGAAATTTGGCTTAATCAGAAAATTCAAACTTTATAATTGTCCAAGGTTATCTTGTATTCTTATCAATTTTTACAAAACAATCTTAGATTTGATGATCTTATTATTTTATAAAGTAATCTTTTATAACCATTTACCAACCAAATTCAATTGCAGTAATAATTTTATCATCTTAAATAGCATTATCAGGAAGAGGATGTGAAAATCCTCTCAAAAATAATTCATTTAATTCTTTAATTCTCTCTTATGATGACTTAAATAATTCAAAGTGTATTTCATTTCCTTAATAATTAAAGGAATTCTTCTACATTTATTCCAAGAATAATTAAGCATCATCTTTCTTTTAAAATTAAATATATCCATAACTATAGAATACATATAGTGGTTATACTTTAAACAATTTCCTTTTGAATCCTTACGAACATCAATTGATAGTATATTACCATATTTCTAAAATTCTTATTCAAGTTCCTCAACTTTAACATTCTTAGGAAGATTCTTCATGTAAATATTAGCATTTTTTTCAGCCTCATTTAAGTTAACATAAGGTTTAACTTTGATAATGTTATTAATTAGTTTTTAATTGTCTAAAGTTTATCTTGCTTTTTCAGCTGATTCTGCATCTGAGAATGTGATCAAGGCTTATCCAGATGAAATATTATTATATTTATCCCTCTTCAATTTAATTATACTAATGTCTCCAAATTGCTTGAATTAGTGAAATAAAAAATCCTCTGTAATAACCTAATTAAATTAATATAATTACTTTATCCAAATTTTCTATATAAATAATATTTTTTTATTATTCAGGCTTTTTATTAATACCAATATCTTCTTTAATATTTAACATATATAATTATGCTTATTAATAGAAATTAAATTAATTATCTCATATAATTTTATTAATAAATAATTTAATGAGTAGAGCAATTATTGATTGTAAATTAAGATAGTGATACATTTTATAAATATCAAAAAAAGTCTAATTAAGATTTTCATATCAATTAGTTTATGATTGAAATAATAAAATAATATTAAAGTTATATGTATATATAAGTATATATTAAGATAATAAAGATTGCCAAACAATAATTTTGAAAACACTCTATTAAGATAAGTATGAAATGAAATTTGAGCAAAACAAACTTAAAAAAATCAGCTTAATGATATTAAATTAGAGTTAAATCTGTGAGACAATTTAACAGAACTTATTTTGATAATATAATTATAACAGAACAACAACAATAAATCTATAAGGTATGTACTTTAATAATATAATACTATTAGATCTACCTTTTTAATAAATTATCACAACAGTTAATATTATTAAGGATTTATGTAAAAGAAAATCAATAATTCATAACTTTCGATCTTAAATGAAATACTCTGAAAAAATACTAGGAAAATAAAATAAAGACACATTATAAAAACTCAAAGAATAAGTAAAAAATCATAAAAGTTACACATATCAACAATAAATTGAATGATTAATACATAAACAATAAAGAGTTTGAATTATTAAGGAAATAAACAATTCTTTTGAACATATTATTAAATATTATTGGATTCAACCTTTTTTATCCAAATTTTCAAATTTACACCAGGATGATCCTGTTTCAATTGATTCTAACTAAACATTCAATATATGAGATACTTCATCTGATATTTCTTCTTCAGTATGTCCACTTCTTAATACTGAGGTCCAAAAATTTAACCATTCTTCTTCAGAGATAGTACCACTATTATCGGTGTCAACTGATTTGAATAACTCCTCAGTATTAAGTTTTGCAAAATTGCTTTTCCTGATGGTTTAGTTTAATAAATTTACCAATATTTGATTGTTTCTGTCTTTTCTATTGATTTTGAACCATCTACATCAAATTTGGCAAATAACTTAAGGACTCTCTCTCTCATTTTTGGAGATAACTAAATTATTAATTCATATATACTTCTTTTCCTTAGGTGTTACCCATTATTTAAGTATGATATTTTTATTATTAATAATGTTTTGGTCCGGATCAAACTGGAGAAATAATCTTGATCTCCTATATAATTGATCAATAATATACATAAAAAATATATAATACTCAAAGTTTAGATCTTAAGTATGCTTTAAATTAACCTATTTATATTTGTTAAGTAATCATACATTCTATATGGTAATGCCTTAAGATCTTGGTCTATTTTAATTATGATGAACAACCTATATTTGAAACTGTTTATTTATTATTATATAGTTTAGATCTCATTCATAGTTTGAATATCCAAAATGAATAGATCGTAACAATTAACTTTTGGGATCTTTTTATTTAAACTATCTAGATATTAATTATATGTATCAAGAGAACAATCAAACTAGATAGGTTGAATACAATTATGAGAAATATTAACACTTCTATATTCAATGTATTATCTATCATTCAAAATCAAAATGATGATCTATTAATATTTTGCTTAAATTGTGACTCTTTATACAATTAAATCTTTATAAGCAATATTTCCTTTTAGGATTTTCTTCAACAATTTCATGATTTATCTCTAATCTTAATTGAAGAATTTGAAGAATTAAATTATTATTATTATCTCTAATTTTTTGATATATTTGAAATAGATTTTTCGAAAGATTATATGAAATGAAGCACATCCTCTTGACATTATTTTATAATAAACTCAATCAGTATGGAGATTGAAATATAATATAATATAATGAGTCCAGCATTAAAGATATATTAATCATTTGATCTCCAATGGTTGATTCATAATATATTATAATCATAAAAATTAATTACAATCATGATAATTGTATTCTATATTGTTAATATTATTTTCATTTTTTTTATCTCTTCTAATTCAAATAATAAAAATAAATGTAAAAAACTACAAAATTATGATTACACATAATAGGATGATCATAAGTAACAAGTGAAAATTAAATAGAAATATGAGTACTTTAGTAAGCAATCTTTAAAGAATCACTTTTATATTGATAATAAATATATAAATATATTAACTTTCAATCATCTACTTAGATAAGAAAACATAATGAATTTATTTTGAAACTTAAATTAATAATTGAATAATTTTCAACTTGCATATTATACTTCATAGATTTATCATTAGAATATAAGTATCAACCCTTATTTATTTACCTTAAAATTAAATAAATTAATAAACCATTGTACTTATGTAATATAATTGTTGACTATATTTATTATTATTATACTTTGAAGATAAGACCATAGGTATGATTTAATTTATAAATTATTTAGGTATTTCTCAACAGGATGATGAATTATATTTGATAATACTTAGAATTATATTTTAATTAATTCACAATTTACTAAAATCAGTTTTTTTTATGAGTTGAAAGAATATTAGAAAACTTAAATACAAGATTATCACAACTTTATTTTGAGAGTAGTATAACATTATCATAGATTTTACTTTAATCTTTGAGTAAGAGATGTTATCAAATAGGTTATTTAAGGTATTATATAAATTTGATTCTTATTGATGGAATTTTACAATTTCTAAGTGTTCTTATAAGAATAATATTAATAAAAAATAAAATCTAACGTATATGAGTTAGACTGAACAATAAGTAATAAATTATGATAGCTAATATCTGGATGTATTTGGTTGCACACATAACACAAGGATCACATGTTCAGAGAAGTTGATTTGTTAACAATGTGGCATATATTTAAACAATGTAAAATTATACAATTTAAGTATTAAGTTATAGACAAAAGTTTATAAGACTATCAAAATGAGATATAATGCTTTTTTCAATCCAATAAATATATTGAATAATGCATTGGCTCCTTAGATAATTTAAAAGCATTTAATAAATAGATAACCAGTTATAGATTTCATTGAATAAGCATCAGAGAGATTAAATCTAAGTGCTACTACATAATTTTTGGCTATAAATTACTTAGATCACTATTTCAATTAGTAAGGAATAAATGAAGAACAAATATATTTATATGCTGCAACTGCTTTGATGTTGGCAGCCAAAGCCTAAGAATTAGATGAAAAGATTCCTTTCATAAGTAAATTGAAGAGATATTCATCGATGACATCTCATCCTGAAATAAACAATTATACAACTCAAGATTTTAGAAATGCTGAGAAAACAATTATTTAATCATTAAATTGGAAATTATAAAGAGTCACATTATTAGATCGTATATAAACTTTTCTATCTTTTGGAGTAATAGATGATGATGATAGTCTTGCATAACAATAAGGTTCTCAATAGAAGGAGAATAAAGAACTATAATAAGTCCATCTAAAATTAAGAGAATTAAATGATACTCAGATTTGTAATTATGTTAAAGAAGTAGAAAATAAATATATAGAAATTGCTTTTACTGTACTTAGAGGTATACTTTAAATATTATATATAATATAGATGATTCAATTTACTTTTCAAATGATTAATCTATTTTGGCTTTATCATGTATTGCTTACTTAAGAAAGAAGGCTGGATTATTAAATATTTGGTCTTAATAACTATATGCTTTAACTGGAGAATCAGCATAGAAAATATCTTCAATAGTTTCATAAATAATTACTCTAACACCTAAAAATAAAATTACTAATATTTCTAAACCTTAGATTACTACTTAATCTAATTCATATTTATAAAATATATAGTCTCCTCCTTCTTAAATAAAGCCTTCCTAAAATAGATAATATTTATTTGAGTCTAATAAACAATAAACTACAGATATATTATAATAATATAATACAACTAAGGCTTCAGTAAAAGTTCCTTTATTTTAATCTCAATCAGCAATGTAATTATCTAAAAATGATATTATGAAACCATATTAATTGAATTAAAATAAATATACTAATAGGAATACAAATTTCCCTATTACTACTACTACTACAAATTATACTTATTTATCTGATCAAATTGTTCATCCAAATTCATACATTAAACATGTAGAATTAGATAAAAAATATGAATAAATTCATAAAGTGGGTGAAACTAAATTTAGAACCAAATTATTCAATCAATGAATAAATTTAATACTATTTGGTTAATTACATAATATTATTTTTAAATTTCATATGTTAAACATAGATCTAATAGCCTCATCAATAAATTTATATATATATATGTATTGCTCTGAAGTATGAACCATTCCCCATCTTTGTTCTCTTAATCTACGAACAATTCCAAAGATTGAGATTCTGTAAAGTTCAGGATTCTCTTCAAGTTCTAAAAAATATTAATCAAATAAATACTTGACTTATCCTCTCCAATATGTGATTTATAAGCTTTTAATAAAATCATTAAATTAGACAAAGCAATTAATGTACCAGTACGACCAACTCCAGCACTATAAAATCAAAAAAGAATATAATTACCTGCAATGAAAAACTACTTTTTAATCTGATAACAGTTTCTCATTAATCATATTTAAAAGTTCTCTCATTACTTCAAAATCACTTGGAGAAGGAACTCCTTAATCAGGCCATCCACACCATTAAATTTAAATGACTGTTTTCTCTTCTTATTCTTATATGACTTTAACAACTCTTTTTATGATGTTATTTCCTAAATCATCTTGACTTAGTAAATTAACTTAAACATTTCCACATAAAATGGAATCTCCTACATTCTTTGGCCAATATTATTCACATTAAGCCTAAATGATAATAAGTGACATTACTCTTTAGTTCTCTCTTAAATTACAAAGCATCATAATCATTGTCATGTCTTCTTAAATTATCATTCTCCAGAAATGTGAAAATGTTTAATTCAAAGGACCTTAAGTAGCAATAATCATTTTCTCTTTTCCATTAATAAGCTATTCAAAATATATAAATAAAATTGATACATTAATAAAATTTGCATTAATATATGTATCCTTAAGATTCTCTTCATCTTCTCCTTCTTATTTTAATTTGACAATAGAATGTTTGACTATTGATTAAATTTTATTTTACATGGTATGATATTATTGTATCTGTTCAATTTCTATATGTCAGGATTAAAATCATGCAAGTTTTCATTATGATATTAGGTTTCTGTCAATCTACGTAATAACTTCTTAGAAACTTAAATATACTCTAAATTCCATTTCTAAATCTCTTTTTTATACTTCTGAATTGAAAAGTATAATTGGTATTCCTTTTTCAATTGCTACTAGATCTGGATTACCTTTTAACCATTCATATGAATAATCATTATTAGTTTCTTTACCCTCAACCAAGTAACCTTGCATTATTTTTATTTATTAAATTTCTTCGAATGAGACCTGGAGAAATTTTTGAAAAGTATATCAGATAAGCCCCAGATTTTGTTCCTTAAAAGAATTAATCATACACTCTTTAAGAGGATCTTAAAATTATGTTAGCCCTCAAAGATATTAGCATAGTTCAGTCTAAAAATTTTAGAGACATTGAAGAAAGCCAAATAGTAAAAAGAACTTATAATTCTATAAAAAATAGGTTTATTATACATTTATAATAGATATATGGATTATTTATAACATCTAAATTAAGAGAATATGGATTAAATTGCTTAACATTTAAATGAACATGGATTGGTGGGATATTTATTATTTAGTAATACTTAACCTAGAGAATTATTAAAGATTGTTAATTTTGATCCTAAAATAATGGATAAGGAAAAAAAGAAATTAGAAGAAGAACTTGATATTAATAAATTGTAAAAGGTTAAAGTTGAACACAAAAAACAATCTGATCCTACATTTCCCAAAAATGATTTTGATAAATTCTCTATTGAAGATATGGATCAAGTTCTTAGTCTTTTATCTGATTATAAAGGAGTTCCTAAAGCCTATTTAGTTGAAAGATTACATTAATTAAGTGGAAATCTTGAAGACTTAGATGGATTTCTGAAAACTAATGATGACACTTATTGTTTTTTAGAAGAAGAGGATCACTTATTAAAAGAAGATTAGAATAAAGAGAGTCCAGCAATTAGACTTTTAATAAGGAAAAAAGGAATTTCAAGAGTTTAAAGAAGATTAAAATACTTAGGGAAATGATTATTAAAATTATAAAGATAAATTATTATCATTTTAAATTTTAAATTTATTAATAAGGTGGCATTTTATTTAATATATATTTTACTATTAAATTAACAACAACAATATTTGTTAACTAATTATAATTTATATAAATTAAAAAAATGCAATAAAAGCGAAATCAAGAATAATTGAGAAATGCTTTATAATAAGAATTGTTCCCAAAGATGTAGAAGAAGATTGAATAATCAAAAGTAAAACCAAAAAGGTATTTGTCTATTTATAAAAATATAAGGGCAATTAGAATTGAAGATAGTAATAATAGACTTCCTTAAGTATTTCCTCAAATTGAATCAATGGAGATTGACTTCTAAGCTAAATATAGATTAGGAGAGAGGATAGGATAGGGTGCACATGGCTTAGTGAAATAAGCTATAAAGGAAGATACAGGAGAGATTGTAGCAGTCAAGATTTCTAGTAGTGGAGATCCTGAGTTGGTTAAGACTTTTACTGAAGCATATAAAAATGCAAGAATACTTAATCATTAATACATAATTAAAGTCTATGAATGTTATATTGATGAACAATCAGAAACTCTATTTTTAGTAATGGAATACTCAAATCTACGCTCATTAGAAGAAGTAATGCGTCATACTAAATTAACGTATTTGTATTGACGTCAATTAGCGAAGAATAGATCAAGATTCTCATTAGAAACATACTTTTAGCATTGTAACACATCCATGAAAGAGGAGTTGCACACAGAGATCTTAAACCAGATAACATCTTAATAGATCAAAATTCATTAGATATAAAAATTATAGATTTTGGTGTTAGTAGAAGATTTAAGAAATATAATGGCAGAGAATTTATAGATGTAGACATGTGGACTAGAACTGGAAATATATATTATACAGCACCTGAAATACTTATAGGAGGTGGTTATAATGAAAAAGTTGATCTATGGTCTTTAGGAGTTTGTGTATATCGTATCTTGTCTGGAAATTTTCCATTCTTTAAAGATAGTGTCTTAGGCACAACTAAGATGATAATAAAAGGAAAATTTCAATTGGATAATCAAATTTCACATTTAGCATAAGATTTTATAAAGAGACTATTAAATCCTAATCCAATATAGAGATTATCTGCCTAATGTATATTTAGAGATTCACATCTTAGTGGCCTTGTAGCATCCTTGGTTGTGTTGTCAAAAATTTGATCGATTTTCACTTTTGAGTTCTTAATATCCTAAATCTATTTATAGAACTAATGATGATATAAAGGACTTTAATTAATATGAAAAAAAGAACTCATATTATAGTAGAAATTTGCATATGAGAAGTAATACAATGTCTAAAAGTCCAATTGTGTAACATGATCGTTAAGTTTCACCTAAATCTCCTCTTGAAATCTTATAATATGATATAGATGGAGAGATTTAATAATCCCCTTTGATTAAATTGAAAAAAATTTAACATTAAATGAACAAGGAGATCAATATTATAAAAAGAAATAAGTAAGATGATTATAGGTTTTTTAGATTTAGAATGATAAATAAAAATGGAAATTGAAATCTTCTACAAGATTATTAATGATTTTGTAACTCTTCAAAATTAATATATATATTTTATATATTCTGTCAACTTTATAAAATATAATATACAAACTAAATTTCTAACATATTTATAAATTGAACTATTAGATGATGTTAGATAAAAAAGAAAAGTCTTTAATTAAAGAAATTTTGACACTTTTACCATAAAGTATTGGAGTAACATAAATTAAGTAACATTCAATAAATAATGTTAAAAATTAGTACATTAAATTTATTAAATTTAGATTTTAAGTTTCTTATATGTACTAAAGTTCTTAAAGAATACCAATTAATTAAGCTTTTTTATTTGAAGAAGTCTCTAATAAATTAAAAAAGTTTTCTTTAGATAAATTTATTTGTGATTATTTTCTAGAATCCCTTCATCCATTTTATGGCAAAGATGATTGTTTTATAGGTTTTCCTAATCTAATGTTATATGAAGATGGTGAAATTAAAGTAAATCAAAAATTAGAAGTAACACCTGATATTCTTAATGTAATGATTTTTTGGGTATGATTTATCAAAATATTAGTCTATCACCAATTGGGAAAGTGTTTAATTGATGAAAGATTTAAATACTTAAATTATGAATAAATTAAGGGATGCTAGAATATTATCTATTAATATAGATTAAGATTAAGAAGCTTGGACACAATATATTTTAGAATTAGAAAACTATAATTCGTATCATTTTAATCCTAATCATATTGCTTTTAATTTATAAATGAAAGCATTATAATTTACTAAATTTCCTCATGTTGTCATTGTGAATAAGGAATAAAAAGTTATTGTAGTTGAAAATACTAGTCTTGAACAAATTACAATAATATTATAAAAATAATCTAATAATGATAATAAATAGATTATAGATTAATAAATATAAGAAATACAATAATAAATTGTTCCTACTTTAAATTATTCTAAAGATGATTATAAAATATTCAAATAAAAAATTTAAACTGAAGTTTTGGAAATGATTAATGCTTTTTTTGCAGAAAAAGATATTGTAGAATTAAAAATACTATAGAAAAAAGATTACTTTAAAGATGGATCTAAAGTAGTAGTAGATAGAAGTAAAATATTAGTTAGTATTGATTAAAGTTTAGAAAATTAATCAAAAGAATTGTTTAAGCAATTTAAAAATTATCTAACAGAAATACTTGGAGAACAAAATTATATAATTATTAGAAAAGGATTTAGAAAATATGAAACAGAAGAATAAGTTGTAATTAGGGAAATATTAAATGATTTTGTATCATAATTTGAAGTCTAAATTATTCCATATTAATGGGAAAAACATGCTATTAAATGGAAACATAAAAAATAAGCATTTATTTGTAAGTCAAAGTATGAATAAAGAGTTAAATTTGATCGAGATTTATCAATAAAAGAATATTAAGAAATTATTTAAGGAATAGCTCCAATTTTAGAAGCTTAAGATGATAAAAATTCAAAATTATATTTAGATATTTTAATTCATTAATTAAAATCTATTAGAACTTTGGGAGATAAATTTTAACCTCTAGATGGATTCTATAATAAAGAAGCTTAAGAAATTATAATTTAACATTAACCTGAATAAATGCTTGTTTTAATTTGGTTAATTCCTTGTGTGTTTATTATTATAAAATTAGAGAATTTCTATTAGAAATTGAAAGAATAATATGGAGAAAAACTAAGATTTATATATTTAGGAATAGAATATAATAAGGAGGATATTGATTTGATTTATAAGTTTAAACCTAAGTGTGAATTTTATTATTCAAAAGTGATTCCTACTTTGGCTAGAGAAAAATATGAAGTCAATCTTTTTCCTTTTTAAATGATTATAGATCAAAATGGAATTATAAGATAAAAGGGTTTATTTCATTAATTAGAGAAAAAAATTGCATTTGAATTTGCAACACATCCTTTTAAAAATTAATTAACTAATAAAACTATAAATTATAATTAATTGGAAGAATATCTTTCTAATCAAAAAATAATAACAAAAGAAATTGGAAATTAGTAATTTAATTATTTATATTATTTAGGCTCTAATTTATTTATGAATTAAATGTATAAACCAATTAGTGTCAAGAACTTATTGCTAATTGTCAGTATACCATAAGAGAAAAATAATTATATAAATTAAGATAGTTTAATCAATCACTTCTATTTCATATTCCTTCAGATAAATTATCAACTGAATAACGTTTAATTTTATCTATGGATATTCCATATCCTGGTATAAAATGTGATTTATGTGGATAAAGATTAAATAAGGATTTAAAATAATATTATAATTATTTTAAAGATTTATTTTATTGTTGTTAATGTGGTGAAAAGAAAGACAAATTAAATTTGAATTATGAAATTAAAGATAATCTTGTATTTATTAATACACCTATAACTGATGCTAATGAATTGAAAGATATAGATATATTTAGATTTGGCAAGAATATTCAACCTATAGAGAACACTACAGTTAATCATACATTTAATTGTAATGGTTGTAGAAAATCAACTAATCATGGAAAAGATAGATATATTGTATTAAATAATGAAAGAGGTCTTTATAATCCTTAAGGTTATAGTGATTATTGTATGGAATGCTTTGCTAAAATAAAAAATAAAACACCGGAGAGTAAAAAATTTATAGATATTAATGATAATTCAGTATTCCTTAGAATTACCAGTTTTTTTGGATATAACAATTTTTGATAATTTATAATTGTGTAAGGAGAGTTATTATTATATAATTATTCAATAATATTCAATAAAGGTATATGATTCTTGAAATAGAATAAAATATTGTATTACTTAAATGAAATAGTATATAATTAATTAAGATTTTTTTAATCTCTTTGATCTAAAACTGCCATCTAATATTATAATTGCATTTTTGAATAATCATGTAATTTATTCTACAAATACTTATAGAATAAATTAATTTTAAGGCTCTATGTGTTCATTAAAAAAAATTTATTAATTAATATGGGAAACGATTAACCTAAAGAATAAGCACCTAAACCTACTATTGATGATGCAATTTTGGATATGAAATTGGCATCTAAAAGATTTACAAATGAATCTAAGAAATGTGAAAAAGAGAAAGAAAAATTAATGAATCAAGCAAAAGCAACTTTAAAGAAAAATAATGAGGAAGGTATTTTTTAATTAAATTACTTCTAGGTGCAAAAATGTTTTTAACTTCAGCTATGAATAAACAAAGGGAAGCTGAAAATCTATAAAAAATGGCACACAAAATGGATTATCTATAAGGTGTCATTAAAACAAATACAAATAGTACAAAATTAGTTGATGCTCTTGCAAAAATTAGTCCAATTATGAATGAATAAGTATTAAAAAATATTAATAGTAGATCTAAAATATGCCATTAGAGAAGGTTTATCAGAATATGAATTAATTTGAAAAGGCTATGGATGAAATGTAAGTGCAAGGAAATATTATGACAGGAATGATGAATTAAAATAATGATATTGGATAAAATTTAGCTATAGAATAAATGATGGGATAATTAAAATAAGAAATACATAGTGAAGTATGTCAAAATATTATCTTAAGGTGGCTAATGATTTAAATGCAAACCCAAATGTTCTATTTAAGGAATTAAATTAATAGAATCCATAATAAAATGTACAGGCAATTAGTAATAACTAAATAAAATGATTTTATGAAGATTTTTATATTGAATATAATGGACTTCATAATCAAAAGACCTCTTCTCTGATTTGGAGGAATTCTGATGCAGCGCTCAACTTTTAAGTGAGAACTTCTTATAATCTTTCAACAACTTCTAATTATTGTTCTCTTTCGAAGGTTTAAGCTTCATATTGAGCTTCTTATTCAGCAGCCCATCTTTATTAAATAGCTAATGAATCTTCAGCATCTTCAAGGAATAACTATTAAATTAATATTAATATTTACAGTTTGATCTTCTAAATCTTCAACAGCTTCTTAGATAGTCACTTTGAATTAAACAATTGAGTTTTCTAAAAAGGCCTTTCTTTCTACTAATCTCTTGTGTTCTTCTTATAAATGGCCACTTTAAACTTCCCAATTAGCAGCTTGTCTTTCTTCTGTTGCAAGTAAGGATGCTCTACTAGCAACTAATTATTATCTAATTTAAGCTAAGAGTTCTAATATTTTGATGATGCTCTTGTTATCAACCTTTGAAGCTAATTATGTCAAAGCATTGATGAGTGGCTAGAATTTAGATTAAAATGAATACTTTGAAGAGTGCATGTTTAGATTCCATCAATTTGGCTTAGACTTTTTCAAATCTACTTTTGAGTTAAGCAAAGGCAACACCAGCTTATAAATGTTAAACAATCTTTGAGGCTTCATCAATGGCATCCATTTAATCAACATGTTCTGCATCCTTTCTAACCCATGTTTCATGTTATGATTGTCTTGTTGCAGATTCATCAGCAAAGCTTTTTTCGTTATTGGCAATATCTGAAGTAACAACTCTAACTTCAACTTCAGCTTCTTCTAAAGCTTCAGTTGTTGAATCTCTCAAATTTGAAAGAGCAACAATTTAGCTTTCATGATAAGCAATTTCTTGTTCTAAGTCAGCAATAATCTAAACAAAATTAATTGAATAATACTAACCTTTTCGAAAGCAACTGTATCACTTTCATGAACTTTGTCAGCTTTCTTTTAATCTCCATTAAGTTGGGAAGCAATATTGTTTAAGAGAATTTATATTTCACCTACAGGTCCACCTGTTGCCAATTAAAGTTAAAGGACTGACAACACTGAATTTCCAAATGAATCCTTGTTAATTTAAGCCAACACTTCCTTTGGGCTTTCTGTCTTTGTCACTCTAGCAGTTGCGACTGCGAAGATAAGAGTCAATACAGGGACGATTCTCATGTTATTAATATTAATGAAATGAAATCACAATCACTCTCCAAGACATTAAAAAATACCCGTTTTTCAATTTATTTCCACATCCTCATTAATACGTTTTTGTTTTTAATTAAAAACTCATTCATTATATTATCTCTAATCATATTTACCTCTTCAAGATAATCTGAACAATTACAATCACTATTCTCTAATTATCAACTATTCTAAATCATTATATAATTGTAAAAAAAGAAACATTTATTTAATAATCATTCAAATTTTAATGTTCTAAACCCAAACTCTATATTCAACTTATCTTTAACATTATATTTATCTATCATAATTAATTGTATAATCAAAGTAACAAACCTTTGATTCTTGAATTTATAAAAAATTAGATAAATTTGTTACAATTACCTTTGTTATTTAATTACTAAATTAGTTCAGTGTTGAATTCGATAAATCTTAGTGTATCTTATACGTTACAAGAAATAAAAAGATTTATCAAGATATGGAGACTTTAATATCAATTATATAATCCATTAACATCTTCATAATTAATCAATTTATTAAACCTTATATATTTATACATATAATATAATCATAATTTCTTAATCATTTTATCTCATATTTTAAGACATTTTAATCTTATTTTCAAATATCTATAACATATTGTTTTCTTTTAAATTTAAGTTTAATTTTATATCAATTTATAAAAATTATTTGTATATTATTCAGAATGTTAACTATTTGTTAAGTAATTTTTTTATATTAATTATAATTTAAAATTATATAATGTAGTAAATTGATATTGATGTGATAAATTGTAACATGCTTAAAGATAATGAAGACAGTTAAGGAATCCTTTATCATACTAAAACTCATAGGGATTAGTTGAGAGACAGTTACTTCTCTAGTAGGAATGTTGAAAATATAATTAAATTTAGACGTGCTAATTATCAATATTACTAATTTGCTAAATTCCATTAAACAAAAGCAAATGAGATTACCCATTATTAATTAAGAAAATGTTTACTATATAATTAATTTTCAAATTTGCTTATTTATACTAGCTATAATAGATTATGTTTTTACAATCCATGTAGCTATAAATAATCGATTTATACGATTTCTTAAGACTTTAATATTGTAGGAATAAGTCAATATGAGGATAAAATATTATTGTAAATATTAAATATAAAGTAAGGGCTGGTTTGTAATCAAATATACTATTTTTTTCATTGAAAACTGGTGATACATAAGAATAAAAATTGAATCTTAACTAAGAATGCATAATTAATTAAGCTGATTTCATAAATGATCAGGAGATTATAATAAGTGACAATGATAATCAAATTCGTATTTTTGATGCTGATAATTTAAACCAAGAAAAATATTTAGCATTATGTAAATAATCTCAATAATAAAAGGTTCTCATTGTGTTAATCATTGTGCAATTAAATAAGATTTAATTATAGCTTGTTTAGATTAACCCTTAGTAATTGGTCATGATAGAAGATAAAAGAAACCTATCTTTTCTTTATAAGGACATTAATGCAATAATTTTGCTGCATAATTTGATCCCATTAATGAAAAGAAAGTAGCAACTTCTGGTGAGGATAAATAATGTATAATATGGGATTTGAGAAAATTAGAAACTCCTTATGATAAAGTGGATGCAATCTCAAAACCCTTTTATAATATTTAATATAATAATTAAGGTTAATTGATATGCATTGAAGGTGAAGATTTTGTTTAGATAGTTGATGTGTAGAATACAAAGTTATATTAAATAATTGATTTTTTTGGGTAATGTAGTGGATGCACATTTTACAAAGACAAAATGTTCTTTAATTTGCAATCTCATCGAAAAATGGGCTTATTTGAGTATAATTTAATTAATAATAATAATAAATTTTGATAAATTTTACAATGTATTAAAATGATGAAGACAGGCTTGCAGAATTACAAAGAGAAATAAAAGAATGTTTAGATGCACTTGAACATATTACTAAGACTCCCTATCCATATTCAAATTCTATATTATAACTTTATCAGGATCTAAATAAATCTTTAAAAAAACTATTTATAAAATCAGCTAAATTGAAAGAGTAAAGTATAATTCCAAATAATGAAATGTCATTAAAATATTGTGATAACTCATTGGAACTCTAATCAATAATATACAATAATGAAGTGCAATAAGTTTGTTAACTAAATCATAAGGACATTGAAAAAAAATAACTTAATTTGAAATCTATGTACTCTTTTGCAAAAGAACATCCATATTTGGATGATAAAAAGAAAAAAAGAAGAAAATGATCTTGAAATTCATATACCAGTTTATAAAATTATTAATATAAATTTCAAATGCAAATTATTGAAGTCTTAAAAATTAATACCTTATAAGAATCAAAAATAAATCATTATTAATTATTAGAACAAAAGAGAAATAGATTATTTTAATTCTATTATCTATATTATAACTCTATGTTTATCTCATAATTGCATTTAATATTTGAATTGAATTGAATAATTTGCTTAATTATGTACACTTTCTATACATCAAAATCTAATTCAAAATATTAATGAAGTTAATAAAATTAAACAATTTTTACAACTTAAATTACTCAATATACATCATAATCCATTTACTATTAATTCAACCTATTCAACTGTTACTTAGTAGAAATTTTATTATTTGAAAGAACTTGGCAATTAAAGATTATATTAAATATGTTATTATTGCATGGATTAGTTTACTTCTACAATAATAAATATTTTAATTAATTAGAAAAACTAATATTATTAGTTTTGATACACTTAAATAAAGAGATATAATATTATATATACAGATATATCAATTAATTAAATTTACTAAATGAAACTACTAATATTTATTGTGAATATATAGTTATTTATAAATTAAAAGAAAAAAAGTTATCAAAAATTCTAAAACTTAAAACAAAATAATAAAAAAAAAGAAAAAATATAGTAAAGTTAATTTATGTTTAATCTTCTAGATTGAAAAATAAATGTTTTAAATTATAATATAGAATAATATGGAAATATTATTGATTAGAAAATTAAATGATTATATAATTTAAATGTAATAGTATAAATACTATTCATATATTTATTCTAATTTTGCTTATTTAGCATTTACATCTACATCCAATTATATATCATTAATCAACTATTATAATTAATCATAATTTTTTATGGCAATTAATTAATGAAGAATTCTATAAATGAAGAAAAAGGTATTAAAAATTAGACTTAGAATAATTCTAAAATTATTTAGTATTTTTATCGAATATATTAAAATATGATTTTAATTATTTTAGTCATTCTAAGATGAATGTTAAATAGTTTTTACTCTAGTTAATTAACAATAAAATTATTAAAGATGAAATAAAGAAAAGTACAGACACCTTAAGAGATTATTGCTTTTCTTAAATCTTTTAAGAATTACATCAAAAAAACACATTCATTGAGTCCACAAAGTCGATGCCAAACTAATGTTTAGACAGCCAAGAAAATGATGCATTAAGATCATCTACTGAAATCTCCAACTGATCGAAAATAGAATAATGAATTTGTTTGTGAGGGGATTGAAAAGAAAATTGAAAGTTTGGCTAATTAGATTAAAGATTTATAGACTAAATAGGAACAATTAGAAAATTAGCATTATTAATTGAGCAAGAGTGTCAAGAAATTAAATTTAGATAAAAAGCACTAATTATAAGTAAGAGGGAGCAAACTTAATTTTAGGAGCGAAGTTAGATGATCAAGAAATTAGATTAAATGATTGATATCTAACTAAAATAGGAAGAAAACTTGAATTAATTTAAGTAATTATTTGCTTCTCGAAAATTAATTAATTGACTTTGGTTTTTCAATTTTATATAACATATAATATCATAATAGATCAAACTCAAAAGTATATGTATATTATTAATAAATGATTATATATTGAAGAATTTGATAAATTCATCATTTATTATTCTCAACAAACAAAATTACAATGAAAAAATTAAGTGAGAATGAAAAAATTGCTATATATGCATCATAGATGATGAAATTACATGGAAAAATCTTAGAGAAGAAATTGACTAAAGTGTCTTCAAAACAGTAATTTGAAAGTCAATCCTAAAATATCTCGAATAATAATAGTCCTGCTGTTGGAAGATAAAAATCATATGAAAATTTATTGAAAGTAAATAGAACATTCATAAACCCAACAATATAAGTGTCCTAATAAAAATTATGTAGCATTTTAAATGTAATGGCAGGCTAACAGACGAAACCTAAAAATTAAAGTTTATTTAACAATGAATTAATTGATACAGTGAAGATATCTCATAAATTAAGAAAGAATCAATCCATGATTTAAATAGAGTAATAATCACCTTAACTTACTAAAAACTCATCTTTTCATAGACCCAATTCAAGTGTTAAAATAAAGAATAGCAATAGTATTTCATGTGATTAGACTCAAATTCAAAAGATAAAAGAAAAGATCAAATCTCTTTTACAAGATAGAGAGAATTATATGTAATAGGATTAAAAAGAAACTACATTTATGATTAAATTTAATTAAGCACTAAATTAATTATTAGCAGTTATATTTAGAGATTAGTAAAACATTTAGCCAAATTCAAATTAAGATATAAATCATACTATATAAATTAATCATTTCTTTAAAAGATAAATTTAGATTCTACAATAATAATTATAATAATAAATGGAAAAGAAGAAAATTGAGAGCATACTTATTTCAATAAAAAAGAAGCATGAGAGTTTATTATCTGAACATAATTAGTTATTAGAAATTAAAAAGTCTTAAGATGAAATAATTGTTAATTTATAATAATAAATTAATACATTATCAACTTAAATTAGATAGAATAATCATATAAGTTAAAATGATACAGGTAGAGATTTCTAATACATATAGAAATTTTAGAATTGAAAAATTTAGTACAAGGATAATTTGAAGCTATATAAAAGTTACTACAAAGAGAGCAATTAACCAAAGTATTCTTAAAAAGAGTTGGTGATAGTTCCATATTAGAGTAAATCATTAAAAAATTATAATAGAATGTTCTAATAATTTATCTCTAATGCAGAATAAGAAGATCAAGATCAAACAGAAGGAAACTTACATATAGATATAAATACTTAAAATTAACCTAATTCTCTTAATAAACTTCAAACTCCTAAATAAAAAATTAATTCTTAAGATTAAATTAAATATCATCTTTAAATCTTATCATAATATGAGGATAATTATAAATAATAGCTAAACTTATGTGATTCTTTATTAGCAGATGATTCAAGTACTAATTCTTATATTTATATGTAGGAATAAATGATTCTGAAGAAAGCAGTTTTGATTATAAAGGCAAAGAATAAGCAACTGAGATAAGTTGTTATTTTAGTTTAGCATCTAACTTTGTTTAACCATAAATGAAGAAAAAAAACAATTAAATGATATCCAAAGAGAAATTAAGAATAAATATGATGGATGTTTTATTAGCTTAAGCTGCGTATCTAAATTTTATTAAATTTTATATAGACAAAACCATTAAGAAATTTTAGAATAATAATAATAATAATAACAATAATAGAAGATATTGCCTGATGATTTATTGGATGAAGATTAAATTGATGATGACTACTAATCTTATGAGGAGGTATATAAATCTAAAAAATTAGTATTGAAAATTTGAATAAGATCTATTTTTCCTTGTTCTATTTTTATANTATTTCATGTGATTAGACTCAAATTCAAAAGATAAAAGAAAAGATCAAATCTCTTTTACAAGATAGAGAGAATTATATGTAATAGGATTAAAAAGAAACTACATTTATGATTAAATTTAATTAAGCACTAAATTAATTATTAGCAGTTATATTTAGAGATTAGTAAAACATTTAGCCAAATTCAAATTAAGATATAAATCATACTATATAAATTAATCATTTCTTTAAAAGATAAATTTAGATTCTACAATAATAATTATAATAATAAATGGAAAAGAAGAAAATTGAGAGCATACTTATTTCAATAAAAAAGAAGCATGAGAGTTTATTATCTGAACATAATTAGTTATTAGAAATTAAAAAGTCTTAAGATGAAATAATTGTTAATTTATAATAATAAATTAATACATTATCAACTTAAATTAGATAGAATAATCATATAAGTTAAAATGATACAGGTAGAGATTTCTAATACATATAGAAATTTTAGAATTGAAAAATTTAGTACAAGGATAATTTGAAGCTATATAAAAGTTACTACAAAGAGAGCAATTAACCAAAGTATTCTTAAAAAGAGTTGGTGATAGTTCCATATTAGAGTAAATCATTAAAAAATTATAATAGAATGTTCTAATAATTTATCTCTAATGCAGAATAAGAAGATCAAGATCAAACAGAAGGAAACTTACATATAGATATAAATACTTAAAATTAACCTAATTCTCTTAATAAACTTCAAACTCCTAAATAAAAAATTAATTCTTAAGATTAAATTAAATATCATCTTTAAATCTTATCATAATATGAGGATAATTATAAATAATAGCTAAACTTATGTGATTCTTTATTAGCAGATGATTCAAGTACTAATTCTTATATTTATATGTAGGAATAAATGATTCTGAAGAAAGCAGTTTTGATTATAAAGGCAAAGAATAAGCAACTGAGATAAGTTGTTATTTTAGTTTAGCATCTAACTTTGTTTAACCATAAATGAAGAAAAAAAACAATTAAATGATATCCAAAGAGAAATTAAGAATAAATATGATGGATGTTTTATTAGCTTAAGCTGCGTATCTAAATTTTATTAAATTTTATATAGACAAAACCATTAAGAAATTTTAGAATAATAATAATAATAATAACAATAATAGAAGATATTGCCTGATGATTTATTGGATGAAGATTAAATTGATGATGACTACTAATCTTATGAGGAGGTATATAAATCTAAAAAATTAGTATTGAAAATTTGAATAAGATCTATTTTTCCTTGTTCTATTTTTATATTATTAATACTTATTAATATATTATTAGAAGAGATTGAAAATCAAAATTCGTTTTTTAATTCATAGCCACTTTTTTAATTTACCTTTAATCCAAAAGCCCTTTTTGACAATCCCTTCTTTGTCTAAAAATTAGCCTATACCATCCTAAAGGCCTTGTTTCCATTATCCTTTATAAATTCGACCATCTGCATATTGCATTTCTCCATATCCATGTTTAATATCATCCAAATATTAACCACAATATATACGACCTAAATTTAAAAATTAACAAAAGATAATACCATCTCCCCATTTCATTTAACCATTACCATTCTTTAATCCATTTTTCCAGTAACCTTCAAAAACTTTGACTTTATCAGGCCAAGTCTACTTAATAAATAGTATTTACAAATGAACCGTATCCATGAAATAAATCGTTTTAAAATTCACCTTAATATACTGAGCCATCAGCCAACTGAAAAATGCCTAAGCCACACTTCATTCCATTCTTAAATTTTCCCTCAAATATAGATTTATCCTTATAGATCTCTTTACCTGTTCCATGTTAGATTCCTTATTTCCATTAACCTAAATGTAAGAATTGGATACCTGTATAAATACGACCATCATAATACCTAAATTCCCCTTAACCATGGAACATATTATCTTTCCATTATCCTCTATATGATTCATTGGAATTCACATATACTCCATCACCTTGAAGTTCATTGGCAATCCACTAAAAAATATATTGAATTAAAATTACAGTTCCTTCAATGTAACTAGAAAATAAAAAATAGTAACTACCTATCATGGAATTAATATTTTCCCTTTCCATTAGCTTTACCATCTTTCCACATCCCAGTATAGATAGCTCCATTTTTCATAATTATAGATTAATCATTCTCTTATATGAGGGAAGGATCAAAACACAGTTTTGGATTGTCTGGTTAAGTTGGAGCAGAAGGTTCTGGAGATGAAATAGTAGGCATAATTGATTTACGGACTTTGTGTCCTCTATAATAAGCCTGTATTATAATGATTTTGTTCTCATCATATTAAGGAAGGATTTCTTCCTTGATGGGATTATCTGTTTATTTGCAAGCACTTGAATCCATTGTAATTAAATCATCTGCAATACAAGGAGCACTTTAACAACTTCCCATAATTAGAATAGTTTTTTATATCAAATTATTTTATATTTATGCATACCAATTAGTTAGTTATTCTAAATCAATTACAATAATAAATTAATGAATCAATAATATGATGATTGGCCATAATGGTGGAATGAAGTAAGACGATAAAAATTCGGGTATAAATTATAAATTCATAGTTTATTAGAAGTGAAACACCACCAAGAAGATGTAAGAAAGTTCAAATAATTTAGATGAAATTACTGTTCCTTCCATTTCTGCACATACTTGGGTCATACTAGATGCTTAGACTGGTAGATTGATTTGGGGAAAAAATGAACATTCTAATAGAGAAATTGCTTCCATCACAAAAACTATGACAGCTTATGTTACTATAAAAGTTTGTGAATAACTTAAAATTGATCCAACATAAGTCACGGTTTCTGTCTCAGATTATGCAACATAAATAGGTGGAACATCTTCTAATTTACAAGAAGGAGATACTCTTACTTTATTAGATCTTTTGCATGGATTAATGTTACCATCAGGAAATGACTCTGCTTAAGCTATTGCTGAAAATTTTGGAGTCTATCTTTATTTTTAATCTAAATATTTCTAATAAAAAATTGATTCTATTGATAATGATAATAATACTATACATGTGAATAATCCTGCATAGTATTTTGTAGCTGAAATGAACTCAACTGCTTAAAAATTAGGGCTTTCTAATACTTATTTCACTAATCCTCATGGTCTTGCAAATAGATTAAATAGATCAACTGCATATGATGTTTCTAAATTATGTTATTATGCAATGAAATTACCATTATTTGCTTAAATTGTTAGAACTAAAGAATACTCTTGTACTGTTACTAATTTAGGTTAAACACGTATCTTAAAATGGGAAAACACAAATAAACTTTTAGAACAAGGTTTTACAGGTATTAAAACAGGAGTAACTAATGATGCTGGTCCATGTTTGGCAAGTCATTTTATTAGTAGAAAACACAGTTATATCCTTGTAGTTCTTAATTGCAATTCAAAAGAATAAAGATGGATTGATAGTTGTCGTCTAATTGATTGGGTAACTGATATATATGAAAAATAATGATTTCTATTTCACTTTAAATAATGATTATTCTTAGAGCATTCAAAGTAATAATAAACTAAGAGTATAGTTAATTCATTAAAATAATTATAATCTTAAATCATAATTTTTATATTTATTTATAGAAATTAGAATTGATGAAGTTTCAATTTAAATCGATATGATTTTGATTATGATTCTTTTTCTTAAACTTTAAATATTCTAAATTAATTATAAACAAGACTCATTATTTAGATTAATTTAAAAAAAGATAAAATTCATTAAAAAATTGATTAGTATTAAACTCTTAAAATTTTATATAAAATATCCCATAAAAGAAGTTGAAGAAATAATTTATTTTTTAGAATAGCTTTGGTTATTATTTTCATATTTTTGCTTTTCTTTCTAGATTTTTGTTCTAATTTAATATTTAATTAAGATAATTATTCATTTACATTGAAGGTTTTTTATTTAATTAATGATAATTATTATGAAATTGATAAAAATTCAAATTGAAATTATTTTTTATATAATAATTATTATTATTGAAGAAAAGAGGAATAGAGAGGATAATCAATAATTATAAACTTCTTTGTTGATTTACTATTTAATTACTTTTTAATGCATATGAAGTATTATAGATTATTTATTAAAATAAATAAATTTGCTACAAACTATTCTCGGGTTTTTAAATGAAATCTAAGATGTTATTATTTCAATTAGTTTTTTATCAAAATAATAAATGTTAATAATCTTTTAAGTTATTATAATAAACCAGAGAGTTAAATGAAACAATGGATAGTATCTATTTTATGTAGATATATTTATTGAAATTAATCTACACTTAAATTGATAAATATAATCATTAAATCAATAGATGATGTGCTGATTCATTATATATATTCAATTAGTTACTCTGCGAAATAAGCAAAGTAATGTCCACGAGTTTATTAAATAATTTAAACTTATTTTTCAAAAGATTCCAAACCTTAATATTTGTTGATATTATCAAAATTTCTTTGAGTATTATTTGTTAGCTAATTACATTGTAAAATTCATTTAAAAAGACGGATAAACTTTATAAATTGTAGATTATAATTTCATTCTCAATGTCTCATAAATTAAATATACATTTAAGGATTAAAAACAATATTGTAAATTCTTTTAGTTTATTATTATCGATAACTCTCATAAGACTTGCCTAATCACTAATTATCAAATTTCTAATTTGATTGGATTCATAAGAACTCTTTTCTTATTAAGCCTTTCTTTTATATCATTTGGCTATTAATAGATGGACCTTTTTATTTAATTTAGATTCTAAAGATTTAATAATAAGTTATTATAGTTTAAGAATTGCTTATAATGCTTATTGTTTAGATTGATTATCTATAGGAAAAAAAGTGATAAAGAGTTTAGGCAGATTCATAAATTTAAGAGACAGTACCTTCAATATTATAGTATTATGATTCATCAATTAATACTAACAGATGAGATTTAGCTTTTGTGAAGTGATTGATCTTAATTTGATAAGTAATTTCTAAATTCTATAAAACCCATAAGTTAGAGTAGGTATAAACTTCTTGGTTAAGGAGCTGAAGATATTAAATAATTAATTGGATGCATGGCAATTAATTTTTAGACATAAAATGATATGCTATATCTAGTAAATTCTGTAAGTATTAATTGATATCCTTTAGAAAAATCATTTATAGAGATGGATTAAAGATGATTGGAGTAATTCTTCGAAGAAATCATCAACTTCTAGTGAGTTGAGTATTTAAGCATACCACATATTTTAAATAATATCATAATTTAGAAGTATTTTTGGGTATTTTCTTTGGATGAAGACTGCAAGCCTACAATTAATGATATTTTTTGGATAGTTTTTATGAATCCTCATCTCCACTGAATTCATTCATACATTATTAAAATCCCCAAGTTGAATCTATAGTTTTATGTCTCTACAAAATGAATATTTAGTTACTCTAAGTTAATCTTTAGGTTCAATAATTTATACTCCACTATGAAAAATGACTGATTAACGTTTAGAAGATTTAGCACTTTTTCTACTTCGTTTGCTTTTTTTACTTTTTGATCTCTTATCATCTTGATTACACATACTAGTGTTTTCAACTTAAGATGGTATATATTTTATCATCATTGATGACAATGAACCTTAAATTGATGTACTTGTGAGATGTTTAGATTCCATCCGAATTGGAGATCCTCCTGTAGCTCTCATTGCTTCAGGAGGTTTGAGAAGATTGTTTGAACCCATAATTTATTATGAACTATTCATTTATGGTAATTTTTATTTTTCTTCAGACAAAGCCCAAATCATTTAATCTTTTATTTTGGTTTGCCGATCTGTCCATTCAAATAATTTATCTAGAATTATATGATTATTAGTGGCTGCCTTAAGTATAAGAGATAACATATATTTGTAATCTGGTTCAGATTTGAATTCTAACTTTTTTAAATAACTAATAGATATTAATTAGAATACTTAAATATTTCAGCAAATTCAGATGGAACATCTTTACATAATTCTGATATTTCTGTCTTCTATTTAACTTCACCTACAACATCAGTTCGATCTCTATCTCCAATATTTTGTAAATTTTACCAAGGCAATTTACTAATATAAAGAAAGTTCTCTCTACCCTTTTAAGAGATATATCATAACATAAAACATTGATTCAACATCATCTTTTCTTCCTAATTCGTAACCTCGATGTGCTGCTATCGATGCATATCTTGTTGTCCCGATAAATGATTTCTTGTCTTTAAGTGGGCTTTGCCTTAGGTAAATTCAGTACATGTGCTTTCCATGATTATCTAAATAGACTTTTGATACACCATAATCCACTAAATAAATAGTGCCATTCTCTTATTGATATCCTGTCAATATATTTTCTGGTTTGAAATCTCTATGGATTACACCCTTCTCATGAACTTACTGTAATGTAGATAGCAATTGATATGAAATCTGTAATACACTCTTCAAACTAAACTTCTTATATTGCTTTATATATTGACTCAGATCCTTGCCCAAAATTTGGATTACAATCACATTGTAGTCTTACTCAAATCCACTCCAATAAAGTTTAGGTGTTCCAGGTACTCCATTTAAACGATTAAGAATGGAAATTTCTCTATCAAGAGAACTAACATCTTCATTTTCTTCTTTTTCTATTTTTACAGCCACTTCCTCTCTTGTGTGCTTGTCAAATGCCAAATACACGATACCAAATGAACCTGATGAAATCTATTATTTGATAATATATTTGTTGTTGAAAATCTTAGGATCTCTATAACTTGGAGGAAGCTTCATCATTTATATTTATTATAATTTTATATTTCTCTCTTATATTCAATTTTTATATTTATATTACTTCTATCGCATTTATTAATTTATAATTATTATTAATTACATATGAAATTACATATCTTGTCTTCCACTTAAAAAATAGATTGTATATATATATATATATATATTAAAATATAATTGAATATCAAATAATTAATTTCATCAAATGTTAACAATAAATCCTAACTTTTTAAGTTCCTCAACCTTTTTCTTAGATTTTGTAGCATTTATTAATGTTTATGATAAATAAATGTTCTTAGGTAGTTAAGATGATTTAATTAATTATAAGATTTAATCCAAAGTTCTTTCAGTAATCATATTTGAAGATAAATGCAATGAAACTACATTCCCATTTTAAGCTAAAGCTTATAATAACACAGAAGCACCATCATCACTAATCTTATTTCTTGCCAATTTTAATTATTTTACTTTTTTACAAATTTTCAATTAATCTGCAATTATTTAACATCCTTCATCTCCTAATTCTTATAATATATAAAAATAAAATACATACCAGCATTAGAAAAGTCTACAATTTCTAAATTATCATTTTTGAAAGCCTACCAAATAGAATCAAATTTTTCATTCATTTTAAATGTTTTCTTTCTACGTTCTTGCAATTTTGGTGTTGGAGATATACCTTAACGTAATATTGATATTGGACCTGGAGGTTAAAGAGTATTATTTTATTATTCCTTATTTGGACTTTTTTATTTAATGTTTTTGAGTGGAGTGATTGAATGATGAGATTAAGTTAAATTTTAAGTTCTTAAAGGACTCTTTGCTTATATAACTGATTATGTTGAAATATGACTTTAATTTTAAGTGACTGATGTAATCAAACTTTCATCAGTATCAGTCCAATCTGCTATTGAATTATCTCTTAATAGAAGTGGATCTTCTTAATCAAATTTTGTAAAACTATTTTCTACAGAATTATTTTCAGTATGATTTAATTATAATGTTAATGAGCACATTGTATCAAAACACTTTTCTATTTCTGTTTTTTTAAAATCAACTCTAATTTTTCTGATTCTAATATTATTAATTTTCTATTCTAATATTTTTATGGTTCTATCCATTTCTTCAATTATAGCATTACCTTTAAATTCTTAATTATAAAGTAGATCTAAAGGTAATTCACCATTATCTGTTTTAGTAGAGAAATATAATAAACGATCTTTAGCTCCAATCTTCCATAATTCAGCTTATTATAAACTCTATTAAATTTGATCTTTGATCTATTTTTTAGTCTATTATTCAAGAGTTTAATAGAGAGTATTCAATTGTTCCAATAATTTATTCTCCTTTTACTCTAATTATTGATGTAATTCTTTAAATTTCTCCTTAACTGACATCTAACTATCTTAGAACATAATTGAAAATTTATCTGACAGATGTTCATAAAACTTAGACTCAGTCATTTCTTATTATTTATCCAAGATTTTTTAATAAGTCTACATAATATTTTCAGCCTTAAGAGTGACTTCTCTAACTACATCATCAACAGATTTCACTTCATGATGTCTATGATTTCCAAATAATGCACATTTAGTACAAATTCTAATTTTATCTGTTAAACACACAATCTCTAACTTTTCTAGATGTTCACCACACAATTCAATTTGTTCTTTTGCAAAATTGTTTAAATTTAACTAATATTCAGGTTATTCAATAGATGGTCTCTATTTTAAAATCATTTTCATAAGCTAGCAATTTTTAGGAAATTCTGAGATGTTGGTCTTACCTTTAGCCAATATACTAGAATTAAGAAAGAATAATACTTGTCTTCTGGACAGGAGATCTATTAGCCATCAGCATTGGATAACATTGATTGGATACATTGTTGACAGATAGTATGGCCACAATCTGGAAGCATTAGAGGAGTATTGTCGAATTCATTGAATATATTATGACATTATGGACATATAAGTTCTTCCATTTTAATTAAAATAACGATATATCACTGTTAAAGGTATTGTACTAATTTATTGCATCCTTCTTTTTCAATCAACTCTTGAATAAATGATTTGCATTCATCCAAAGCAAACAATTAATCCATTTTTGTTGATCCCTTTTTCAACAATATTTATTTTCCATAATATAAAAATTTACCAATCCAAACATACAATTTCATTCTATCTTTTGATTATAATGCCAATTCAATTATCTTAATAAATGATTCACAATTATACACTAATTGTCTGATTTCAAATAAAAAGGGAAATGAATCTGGAGCATATAATAACTATCTATTAAAATTTTAGTATTACTTCATCAAATGGATCTGTAGCTTTACTCAAAAAGTATTTGACTGATTCCATATCCTTTTACAAATTCAAGTATGGCCAATTTTGAGAGTATTGATACTTTAACTTAACTTTGCCATCTTATCCATCTTCAATTAAATCTTTAATATATTAAGGTAATTCTTAAATATGAATAAACAATTGTAATGTTTCCAATAATTAAAGCTATGTCATTTAGTCATTTAATTTCAAAATTGATATTGCAGCATATTAATACAATTATGTCATGATTTCTTTTTTTTAAGGGAATTCTGATCCAGTTTACATTAATATATTCATACAATAATATGGATTTTCTAATAAATCTATTAATAATATAATCTAATATAATTAATAATATAATAATACATCTCTTGTAAGAAAATCTTCATATCTTTCAAAATTAGAAAAATCATTCTTCATTCTAGCACTAATTTCATTTAATAATGCTTCAGGTCTTCCAAATAATAAAGATAATTGAACAGAGAACATATAGGAGTCAAATGAAACTGTTTGTGCAGTTAATATATGTGAGTAATAACCATTATAACTTAATATTGATTCTTTTGATATTTTTTCACATTTTTCTAATACAAATTTTAGAAAATGAAAGTTAATAGTTGGAAGATCATAAACTATACGTAATATATTAGAAAATATATTAGATTGTTCATTCTAATCTTAAAATGGAATCAAATTAATTAATTTAGTAAAAGATTCTTTTGATGGTAATTCTGTTACTTAAATAGCTGTTAAATATCCAATCATTTATTATAATATTGCATTAACATCAAATTATTTCTTTTACATAGTTCTTTATTAAATTCTCTTATTATGAGTTACACGTAAACATTATAAATATTATTTCATTAATAATGGAATATCACTTACTTTATTTCTAAATATTTTCAATAAAAATTATTTTTATAAATATGATAACACTTCAACTGCAAGCATGAAATCCATATTTAATGCTAACCAATCCAACATCTAAACATTTGGATTTTCTTTAAAATCTATTGTATCTTTAGTTTCCAAAATTAATAGCATTCCTAGAAAATGAACAACAACTAATGTTTATTATTTTTCATTATTAATAAGTTAAGATAATATCTCTTCATCTCCAAAAATAGGATAAATCATAACATGTGAAGCTATAAGACTAGTTAATATTTTAGCTATAAATTTAGGATTGTTTTATGCAACAACTCTTTCTGTATATAGAAAATATAAATCTAACAAATCTGGTTTAATTAATTCTTATCTCACTTCCTTATATGCAGTTGCTTATATTAACATATGATTAAAAACACTTACATCAGTAGCATAATACATTTCTACTTTACTTATTTGACTATTCAAAAAGAATTAATTTTTTAATAATATTGATCCCAATTTAATTAAATGATCTTTAGTTGATAATATTTAATAATCAATTAATATGGTTATGAATTTCTTTTATAAAGTTGGAGTTATTAATGAAACATAACGTATAAGTGCATCAAAAATTAAACATTTACAATTTTGATTAATATTTGTATCTTCTATTTTAACATTAAAGAAATTATCATCACATTAATGTCCAAAACCAATTTAAGGATCATTTAATTACAATTAACCTAAGAGTGCTATTCCAAATAGATTTGATAACAATGGATATTACTTTAATATTTATTCTATTTAATCTAATAATCCTGCTAAAAAAAAATTCATTTATATTAAAGCATGTTTATCTTCTAAATCTATAAGAGTTTCTTCAATTAATTTAACCAATTTAATAAGAATAAGATAAAAGAAATTAATAAATTTGGAAGTATTTTCTGATAATTATGGCTATTCTTAATTGAGTAATCTATGTTTACTAACAATAAAATTTAGACTATTTTAAACTGCATCTAATGAATTTCTAAAATAATAATTAATAATAATTACTTTCTTAAATAGAATGAAGTATATTCTTAATTAAATAAATGAACTTATTGATTCACTCCAGCAAATTATTTGAAATAAGGATGTCGACTAATTTCATCATTTACTCTGTCAATGTCAAAAAAATTACTAGCTATTTCATTTAATAGATTTATGAAATCTTTTCTGTCTTCTAACTTTTAGGATAACTATAATAATTAATTATGAATAATCTAACTTTTTCTTTAGTGCATTCATAAAAATGATTTTCAATGTAATTCTTGATTTTATTTATCTCATCAAACATCTTCTAGTTTAGAGATTTATTGTTTTCTTTGAAAAATAAATATATGGCTGATGCTGCAAATGTTGCTGCAAGACCTCCAAAAATCTTAACTTTCATATCCATAATTTAATTAAATGAAGACACCAATTAAATAAGAGTTATTAGAACAATATATTGGTATGGGATTTTCTAAAGAATTGATTAATATGGCATGGGAAGAGAGTAACACAGAAGCTGAAGTCATCAATACTCTATTAACATTATCAGACAAAAATAATGCACTTTCTAATACACCCACAGTAATTCTATATTTGAATAAATCTATTAGAAACAAGATGAAGATGTTTAACTAAATTAAGCATTAATAGACTCTTATAAAACTAATCCATAAGCAGCAACAACTACATTTGAAATTGTATCACCAGAATAAAGAAAAAGAAATAATGGTGTACCATGTGGTCTTAAGAATGTTGGTAACACCTGTTATTTTAATGGATTACTCTAAACATATTTCTTTAATAGTGATTTTGTTAAAATCATTATCAAATTTCAACCACCTCCTTAAATTGAATAAGGTAAATAAGGAAAATCCATTTAATTGGTGTTAAATCTTTAACATCTATTCCTAAGTATGATAGGAAGTGATAAAAAATATGTTGATCCATCAGATGTAGTTAAGAGTATTTGTGATGATTTTGGAAATGTTCTTCCTATTGGTGATTAAAAGGATGTTGGAGAATTCAATCATTATTTTTTAAGTAGAATTGGAGAAGGTTTAGCTTATAATGAACATTAACCTAGTAAAATAGAAGATTAACCTCATGAAGGTTCTTCTTCTATTTTAAGATTGAAATCATCTACTATCCATGATGAAGATCCTGTTTCCAAATTATTCTTTTGTAAAGTACATCATTACTTGTAATTCGATTAAGCTGGTGTACCTTAAAGTAGAGATAGTACTGAACTTTATAATTTCATTCCTATTGATTTAAAAGATGGAAATCTTTATGATGCTTTTGATAATTTTATTATCAATTCTATTGAAGATTTTAAAAATGATTTAAGTGAAACTGTTTGTGCTACCAAATATAATTGGATTTAAGGTGCTCCATAAACATTATCATTTTAAATTTAAAGAGTTACTTATAGTAAAGAGAAAAGTATTATATAATTTTATATTTATTTTAGATGATCTTATAAAACAAAATGATGAATTTTAATTTGAAGAAGAAATCTATTTAGATCGTTTCCTTCATGAAAATAGTAAAAGATATTTAGATATCAGAACATAAATTAGAGAATTAAAAATTAAACAGAAAAAAATTAAATAAGAATTATAATTATTTTCAAAATTTGATGATAAATATGACCTATAAGATATTCTATTAACAACAGTGAAATTTTTATAAATGTAATCAAAAGATAATCCTCATAATCCTGCCAATTTTGGTCATTCCGATTAAAAAAATACTATAGAATAACTCTAAAAATATTCATAACAAGTCTTAAAAAGAAAAGAAGTCTTATAACAATAATATAATGATTTAGAAGATAAGATATAAGCTTCTTATAATAATTTTAAAGGAAATAAATATAATTTATAATCTATTTTAATTCATGAAGGAATGGCAAGTATATATATAATTTTTATTTTATATCTTAGATTCTGGACATTATTATACTTACATCAAAGATTTTAGATTAAATAAGTGGTTTAAATTTAATGATATTCATGTAACAGAAGAAACTAGAGATAAAGTATTTCAAGATGCTTTTGGTGTGAAACCAGGTATCAATGCTTACTTACTTGTTTATGTTAAGAATCAAATTGTACAAGAAGAATTAAAATATCCATAGAGGTTGTATTAAACAAGCACAGAAAATGATTATTTAAAAGATAATTATGGAGATTTCCTTAATCAATCTTAAATTGATTGTATTAAAAGAGAAAACTAATTATTTTAAAATGAAATAGAAGATTATAAATAGGCTAGAATAATAGATAGAATTGTAGAGTCATATCAAAGTAGGTTTGAATTTGTAAATGAACATTTTCGTACTCTTGTTAATAAGACTTAAAGTATTAAATTTAAACCATTATTTACTTTAAATTTCCCAATTTATATTAAATGTAAGGCTACATAATTATCTTATTAAAATACATAATATGATAATTTAGTAAAATGGATTATTTTAGATTCTGCTTTACGTGAAGTTTAAGAAAATAAAGAAGGTATATTTGGTGGATAATTAAGTGAGAATGTATAAATTAATTTATAAATTTTAGTTTAAAAATAAAATAATAAATAAATTTACAGCTTAATTCAATGAATATAAAAGACCATCACAAAATTTGACTTAAAATGAATAGAATGATTTAAATAAATTTGAATAAGAATATTTAAATTATGTAAATTTAGGAGCTTGGGCTACATTAGTATTAGACTATTTATTGAAAGCAGAATTTATATAAGCTCTTTAGGTTTTATAGTATTTGACTAAGAAAGTGAAAACTTTAGAATAGTAGAATTATTTTTTTAAATTTTCTAAGAATTTAAAGACTTTGTTACCTATAATAATAATAGGTAGAATGATTCCAAAAGAATCTGAGGTCATTTTAAAGGAATTATAAGTTTTATAAGCATATTTAGTGCATAATCATTTTTAATATGATGATCCAAAGATTTGGTAGGCAGAAATTTCAATTATGTTAAATGCTATAATAGAGAATCATAATGAATAAGCCATAAAAGAAATTATTATTAATTTTGAAGATGGAAATAAGATAAAAGAACATATGGATTTATTAGAATTTGTATCTGAGGTATGATA
Source organism: Paramecium primaurelia (assembly GCA_905182975.1). Taxonomy (NCBI): domain Eukaryota; phylum Ciliophora; class Oligohymenophorea; order Peniculida; family Parameciidae; genus Paramecium; species Paramecium primaurelia. Next base: position 12,200 of record CAJJDM010000072.1, on the reverse strand, counting down.
ATTATTGAAAAAACTGTAGGAAATTCAAAATTAATAAATGATTTTAAGTACTTCTTATGAGATCTATCTTTGGAGTCCATATCCCAAACAAGATACAATTTTTGATAAGTTAATAGAAGGAATGAATATGTTAAAATAATTATTCGATGTAAGATTAATATTAAGTATGTAGCCCTATATATAAATTCAATTGGCTATTAAGGAGGCATATTAACCCCTTATGAAAGAAGAATTAGAAAAAATGATAAAATGATATATTATATATATTATGATCCTTATTGCTGCGTCGATGCATATCAGAGAGCATCGTTCATTTTCACTTAGAACTACATCAATACACATACGTGATGAAGATCCCAAAGACGTTGTTAAAAGCAGCATCTGTGGAGTTATGATGGGAGTGTTATTTATGATAATATTTGCAATAATAGGCATAGTGGGGATCTTCACAAACATAGAAAAAGAGACAGAGTATATATGGATGTTAGTAGTATTGTCTATTACTTATATACTATTTATTCCTTACTTTATTCTAATTTTGAAAGACTTAAAGAGAATATCAGCTGAATTGGAGAAACATCAAGATGAATCCATAGTTTTGAATCCTTTTGCATTTGCTTCAGGCATGAATACAATTAATGCAATCACAAGCACTGAAAAATATAACCCGTTTAGACTGTTAAATATTTAGTTCTCAATAATATCTCTTATATTAAGTGCATACTTAATAAATTCAAAGATTGTAATAGGATCCTTATTAGCTATTGTTAATTATATAGTTGCAGCAACTATATTAATATATGCTTGTAGAAAGTGTTGGTTGGGTTGTTGTAATATTAGAGTAGTCACAAAAAAACCTAAACGATATAATTATTAGCGCTATCCTTGTAATCAATTTTATTCTAACTTTTAGCTCCAATATAAGTATAGAAGACAGCATTTCTCTTTGGAATATTACTACTAACATATTATGTATTTAAAGGAATTCTATATATTATATTTTTATTCATACAGTAAGAGGATTATAAATATACATAACTCACAAGTCTCTTTTATTCATTTATCATTTGTACTTAAATAGTATATGTTCTTTATTTGATCAAAAAAATCAACATAACATTACATTCTAAGAAGTATTTCAAATGCTATATGACATTGTTTCAATCAATATATCTATCATATACTACATAGAATTGTGTTTTAAAGGGACTTTACTTCTTTTCCCTCTTTTGTACTTATATAGCTTTTTTTCTTGAAAAACCATACAAAACAATTACCAAAGATTCATTATTTGGAATATAGTAATTTTGTTCTTATGAACATTTTATATATCTATTTACCATCATGTAACTAATTTACTTTTTCCTTTTTCGAAGTTATTGTGTCAATAAGGAAGAAGAATAGATTTAAATATTTGATTTTAATTTAGCTTAACCTTAAGAATAGAGATTATAATGGGTTTAAAATTATTAAGACTTTCCAATATACAAATAAAAAACATCAACAAATATCTATTAAATATATGATTTGGAAGCTCTATAAGAAATATATGACAATATAGTATTTCAGAATTCTTAGTTAGAATTAAAAGTCAAACCAAGAAGTGGACAATTGATTTCATTAATATAGTGGATAGAAGATAAGAAATTTTAATTTCAATTAGAAGGAAAAAAGGTAGATGAAGATTATTTTAATAATCTTAAATAATTTATAGAATAGAATGTTGGTCAGAGATAAGATAATTTAGAAAAATAAATATAAATTTAAGATCGAATGGAATGTGCCATATGTTTGTAAAATCTTGATTAAAAGGAAAATATTACTTAACTTGAGTGTCATTTCACCCATAGATTCCATACTGAATGTATAGAGAGATGGATTCATGCAGTTCATAAATGTCCATTATGCAATTAGCCAACTTGATTATTCTATTTGCTGACTATAATGTTATAAATAACTATTTATTTTTAATGTTCCTCTATTAATCTATTTATCAAAGTATATAAATATATTCAAACTATCATCAACTAATTAAGTTTTGATTAGATAAATAATAATAAACAATCACAAAATACTTCTATTATATATATATATATATAATTATTAAGATGTCATAATACTATTGGATTTGATTAAAATTTAGATAAAAATGTAAAAATAAGAATAAAAGATGTAAAAATAAGAATAATAATAAACAGAGCATTCAACCTTTCTAGGAAAGATTGTATGGATACTAATAGGAATTCTTGTTGCATTTGGAATTAAATTATACATAAATGAATATTAAAATGTTAATTGTATAATAAATGGAGATTGTAAGTAATTCTTAATTTAATAGAAATTATTATGGAGAATAGTGGAATGTTTATTAAAGATTCTGGTGTTGCTTATCTATCATCTTAAATAAATCAGAATATTGATGCAACAAAATTGATAGCAGATTTATCAATCAATTAAATTTCTGATTTAACAAATTTCTTTGAAAGTCTCGGCAATTTGACTAAATTAAAAGAATGTAAAAATTGAGTAAAATACTTTAGTAAAGTTATCATTTGGAAATAATCCAATTATCAATTAAGAATCTTAAATAATAAAATTAGTTGAGACCTTTTCTAAACTTAAGGAATTACAACATATTAATCTTGGTATGGATGCAATTTTAAATAATTAAAGCAGATTCAAAATTATTTAATAGATATCTAAGATTAAAGAATTAATAACTCTTCGTATTTCTCTCATAAGTTGTGATTTGTCAGAAGATGGAATTAAATCACTTGTACCTATTGCTGAAATTTAAAATCTTAAAACTCTAGAACTTATACTAGTTGGAAGTAAATTAAAAGAGAAAGAGATGGATTCTTTGAAATTAATACTTTAAAAATTACCTAAATTAGAGAAATTGAATCTAAATTTATATGCTAATAAAATATAATAAGATGGAGTAAATATTCTTAGTGTTGGATTATCATAATAAATATAAGTAAGAGAATTAGGAATTGATTTGTATTTTAATAATATTACATAAAATGGAACATAAAGTTTAATGAAAGTAGTAGGATAAATGAATAATTTAACAAAATTAAATTTGGGTTTGGAATTCAATTATATTAAAGATGAAGGTGGAATATAAGTTGGAAATACATTAACATAATTTAAATATCTTAAAGAATTATCAATTAATGCTGCTACAAAGAATTTTGGATGGATTGGTTTTGAAGCTATTTTATTAGCCATTGAAAAGTTGCCTCCATTAGATAAACTAGAATTAATAATAGGTGTTAATAAATGTGGTGCTAAGGGTGCAGAATTATTAAAAAACATACTATATAAACATAATAAACTAAAAAGTTTGAAGATCAATTATATAGAAAATTATATCGGTGATGCTGGAGCTACATTTATTGCTGAAGGAATTTAATATCAAAAAAATCTAGAAGATTTACATATCAATATGAATTTCAATTCATTATCAGATAGAGGAGCATTAGAATTAGCAAGAGCAGTCAAAAATGCAAAATCACCAAAAGTATTATTATAATTAAAAATTAGATTGTTTAACTAAAAGTTAGTTAAAATTAATTGACTGATAAAGGAATCAAAGATATGTTGTAACTTTTAGAATAATCACTATCTAAATTAGATAATTTGGAAGTAGAAATTTTAAATACAGCATTAACTAATGCAACAAGAGATGATATTGAAATTAAATATGGAAATGTAGAAAAATTAAGTTTAAAATTAAACACTATTCCACCAAGTAATTGGGATTGATAAATAAAAAATATTCATCATATTAAAATCATTTAAATTAATAGATTTAATATATATATATACTTAATTTAAATGATCTTAATCAGAATATTCATGAATTTTGATATTTATAGATTCATATGTTTTAAATTAATTAAAATATTCTTCTGAGTATATTGATGTAATAGAATTTATAATATAGCTTCTTTTTTAAAGTGTTATAATACTATTATAAACCTTTTTTGTAAATACTTATTGAAATGATCTAAAGTGTTTATTAAAATTATTTAATAAGATGAATATATTTAATACATTTCATTTTCATATACTGATTATATTATTGTAATAAAAATGGGAAATAATTTTTGTTTAGGGAAACGTTCTTTTAAGAAAAAAAATGAGATTGAGCATTAAATGTTTATATAAGAAATAGATTATTAACTTGATAAATTAAAGGAAATACCTTATAAATAATATAAGCATCCAGAATATGAAAATAAAACGATTATTGATTTACTTTAAGTAATTGATATAAAGAGCACTCGTTAATCAATTATTGAGCCAGAATAAGAAAAAGAAGTTATAAAGGTTGATGAAATAAAACCAGATGAATTTAACTAATATTAAGAACTTGGAAAAGAGATAATAACATAAATTTAATAAAAAATTTAGGAGTTTCCATTAAATGAGAAAAATTGGAGTTTATTGTTAGATGATACAAAAAGTCCTCATTTTTTAAAATTATTTATAAGATAAGTATAATTACCAGATGGAAATAAAATTAATGTTACTTTTAGTTAATTTATAGTTCCATGTAAAAGTGAAAGGTTTATATAATTTATGGGAGATTTTAAAGATTAAATAAAACTTGATAATAGGATCGATTAATTTAAATGTATAAAAAAACATCCAGAAAAACTAGAACAACTTATATATTTAAGTTATAAAAGTGTTTCAATTGTATCAGCAAGAGATTTTGTTTACTTTAAAAAAACAGAATAAATTAATAAAGATAATGATATATGGTGTGATGCTAGCAGATCTATTATTGATAATTCAATATGTCCTATATAAAATAAAATTGTGAGAGGAAATATAGAATTAAGTGGATATATAATCCAACCTCTAAAAAATGTAATGAAATAGGAGTATTTTTCTTAGAGGTTATATTAAACATTAGTTTTTAAGGTTCTCAACAATAGTTTTTAAAGTTGATAGTTATTCACTAGTATAATTATGGTCAGAATGTGATTTTAAATTATCTGTTCCACTTTATTTAGCAAAAGGACAAGTCAAATAAGAAATGGCAAATTATATAAATCTAGTTTATCGTAGTTTATTATGATAATAATTATTCAAAAATCTTAATATGATTCTCTTCTTTCTACTGAGAACTCAGCTAATTTAGTTAATCTGAGCAATCTCAAATAATCTCTATGAATATAAAACATCATTATTTTTTTATATAAAGCTATGGTATCATTAGATATACCATTTTTTTATTCAAAAATATATGTATAATATTAAATAACATTTGAAGTTTCTTTGCTGCTTATGATCTTTCTATTTTATTGTAAAGCTAGTAAATTTAAGAAATTATGAAATTATTATAAATTAAGTCCTTCATCTTCAATTTAATTATAATAAAAATAATATCTAAGAGTAGCTTTAGTAATTTTAGATGGACATAATTTGATTTTCATAAAAACTTTAACTACATCATCAAAATTAATAAATTATGATTATTCATTCTTAGAATTTTAAAAAAATTCTGCAATTAATGGATTAAAGGCTTCTAGAAAATCTGTATAATATTAACAATTTTATAATTGTAGATCAATAGATTCATAAATGAATGTTTTATTTGGAAATATATAAATTTATAAGAATCTAACATATAAATATATAAAATTACTTATTAATTTTTTATTGGGGATCTGAATTTTATTCAATTTCCTTTTTGCTAAATCTAAATCTCACTTAATTAGCATCTCTTTAAAATTCTGGATTATTAGTATCAATCTCATTTGTAATTGAAGCCAGATTTCTAATAGCATCAAGAAAAAATGAATAAGTCAAACCTTTATCTAAAAAAAATGATTAATCTTCTAAACATTTATGAAATATTCTAAGTCCTTCATCACTACTTATTTATGTTTTTAAATCTTTACATAAAGAAATGAAATTTTATGCATTCATAAATTAAAATGTTTAACTTGAATCTTCTTCATATTTATTAGAGTATTTAAAAAATAATTTATGTAATAATTCTGATGATATATCTTTTTCTTCATTTGAATTTTAATGAATTATAAAATTTTATAATGTTTTTGGTACATTTTTATAATTATAATTGACTAAGAAATCAATAACTTCTTTATTTTCTTATCTTTTAATTTCTGGATCATTTTTAAAAAATTATTATATAGTATTAATTCTTCTTTTATTTATTTTATCAGTTACTTCAATTATTCTAGATTTATTATTTTCACTTTTAATTCTTTATTCTCTAGTTTAATAATATCTATTTGAATAATCTGTTTTATTTAATTCACCTATGTGTTTTTTAGTCATTCTAAGTTAGCTTACTTTATAATGACTTATAAAATGTTCTAAATCTTATTTACTATATTTTTATGATTAAACTTTGAATTTTCTTTACTTTTAATTATGATATGATTGATTAGTTAATAATTTATCACAATAAAATGAATCAAATAAAAGTGCTTCTTCAAGAACTTTTCCATATTATTCATCATTGCTAAGTGCACAAAAAACATTAATTTCTTTATTTTCATATCCTAATTCATGATTATTAGGTTCAGGTAATTATTATTTAAGTTTTTATGTAATAAGTGAATTTTAATCTTTTGGATTATTATTTAATATTTTTTTTTTCTATTCTTATATTTTAAAAGTATAATCTTCAGTTTATTATTTAAGAATATAATCTTCATAAAAGAGTTCTAAAATAGCTTCTTATATTTAATTTACATAATATTCAAGTGATCGTTATTAATTAACTATTTTTCTTAAATAATCAATATTTATTGATTTAAAGTATTTGATTGTTATCTCAAATAAATATTTTCTAGTATCAATTTCTTATTCTTAATATTTTGAATCTGAATTTTGAATATATTAGAATTTATCTAAAAGCGATTATAAGTAATCATCACCTTATTTACAATAATTAAGGTAATCTTGAAACTTATTATTTAACATAATATTTGTAATTTATTTAAGTAATTATTTTGCAAGTAATAAACTAAATTCATATTACATTTATTTTGTAGAATCAGTATAAAAAAATTCATCAGACTTTTGTTTACCATCATCTAATCTTGCAATTCTTTATAAACAATTTTCAAGTCTTTTTTATCCATTAACCCATCTTTAATGTTAATCTAAGAAACCATTAAAGTTGTTAAGTTTTAGATTATTATCTCCTTTATCTTCTGAAAAGTTTCGTTTTAATTGTAGAATTTCTTTAATTTATTTTATCAACATTAATAATAATATTTATATAACATTTTTACATATTCAAAATGAATCAGACTAATTTAATAACTTATGGAACTTATCAAATTCTGATTATATGTTATTCAATTTTTAACTTGTTTCTTCAATATTTTCTGATTAATCTTTTTTTAAATTTACTTGAAATCTATAAGCATTTGAAGAAACTTTTAAAAGTTCTTAAAGAAAATAAGCATTCTTTGGTTTCTTTTAACAGAAATTCAAACTTGATTATTGTGGAGAAACATGTAAACTTCTATGTTTCTTATGTGTTTATTTTTCAGAACTTTAAAATGTTTATCTATCATCTTGATTGAGATTATATTTATTAGGCTCCTTAACTTGCAACCCAATTTTTTAATAAAATTTCTTAAATTTGGCATAAAATGGATCTTAAAGTATTTTAGGAACAGGTTTAGGTTATGAAGGAGGTGGAGTAATGATATCTCCTAAACGAAGTTCAATTGAATGTCTTTTAGATAGAAATTTAACTTTAGGATTTGATGTTGGCATAGAAGATTAAGGTGTTGGTGAAACAAATTTGAAATCACTTAATTTATCAAGTGCAACTCTACTTAATTCTAATAAATTCTGGCAATTTTTAGATAATACACGCCATCTTAATTCCTTAACTTCATCTATCTTAACTTCAGGTTCAACTTGAACTTTTTAAAGAGTACGATAAAGTATCATTTTTGGTTTGTCTTTATTACTATAGTATTAAACATTATGAACAGGAGACTACAGTTAATCTGAACTCTTATGTTTCATGAAATATTTAATGACACCATTTTATTGATCATCTTTGACATTTTGCATCTTCATATCAAGTTTCTCCCTTCTTATCTGATAAATAAATCATAAATACTTATTCTGGACTCTTATGAAAATATCTCTCCTTTTCAAATTTCTACATAATATTAATTAAAAATAATGAATACTAGTAAAATCAAAAAAGTTGAACGTAAATTCTCAACCTTTTAATATTGAAGATTCATAAAAATAACCTCTAAAAAATCATCAACTTGTAAAAGATAAAAAAAAACTCAGAAACACTAAATATCAATTTGAAATTGACCCAAAATTAGCAAAAAATAAAATTTCAGGTTATCATAAAAAATTGAATAATAAAGTAAGGTACAATAAGAATTATAGAAAAAGGAAGAATAAAGAAAAATTGATGAAGAAAAATTAAGTTAAGAAGAATTAAGAAGAAAAGAAGAAACAATCAAATTTACAGAGCTTAAAAAATTACAATAGGAAAATATTCAGCCTAAACCATATAGCAAGTAGTAACTTGAATATATGTTTAAAAATATGAATGATTTTTAATGTTTTGAAAAAGACAATAATGGAATTAAGATCAAAGAAAGAAAACATCTTGATTATAAAAAGTTAAAAAGATATGAAAAAAAGAAAAGAAACTTAAATCCCAATTTAAAAGAGGGAAAAATAACAGAGGTTCATTTAGATAGACCACCAATATATTAAAATGAACCCAATCCAAAATTACTATTAAGAGTTCCTATTTCTATTTAAGAATAACTTTGAAAGATAAATTGAAATAAGTAGAGAGTTGATTGCAAAATATTTTAATCTATTCAAATAAGATCTGAGCTCTTAATTAAATTTTAATTGAAATATATTACTTTTATATCATTAAATTAATTGATTCTTTTATAATTTTTATTCTCTATTAATTAAGACTATCATCATATTAAATGTTTTATAATTAAATATGCCAATGATTTTTAGAACTTAAAATTATTAATTAAAATTAAAATTTAAGTACTTTGTTGAGGGATATTAAATAATCCAATCAATAAGTTTTATTTTTAATATCAATATTATTATTATTATTATTTTTATAAATGTTTGAAGAACCTATGATGGAATCTATGCTTGATTATAATTAACCATTAACTCTAGATTAAAAGTTGTAAACCATGAACTTACCCCTTAAAACACTTTCAGAAGTCAAAGAAAAATATAAATACCAAATTGATTATTCCACATTACAAGAGAGAAAATTTAATCTTAGAAAAACTAGATAGCCTCTTATTATTTTTTCATCTGCTGAAATTGATATACCTATCCCAAGAACTGAAATAAGGGTAAAATCAGTGATATCTCCAGAAATAAATTAAAGTCTCTTATATGTTTCTGCTTAGCCCAACAATTCGAAAAGTAGAAGTCTAGGTTTCAGAAAAAAGCGCTAATGAATTTAATAACTTAAGAGGTATTTCATTTTATGATTATACTTCTTATTATAATTAATTATTACATATTTATAATTTGTCCAGTATTACTTAATATTAACATTTTATATCTACCTCTAAATGAATAGTCATTTTTTGTAATCACACTAAAATCTCACTTTAACATATTAAGATGATATTTGACTGAAAATTTATTTCATAAAAAATATATATTAAATTTAATTTAAAAATTAAAATTAGAACAAGTAGAGATATGTAATATTTTCAAGTTTTCAGTAAAAAATTTGTTTAATTTAAAGAATTATTAAATGGGGAACATATATTCTTAGTTTGATAATAATTTGATTATTATCTATATTTAAAATATTTATGGATAAATGCTTTTGAAACTATTTATTTTGAAGATATATAACTTTATATTGAAATAAAATTGTAGAGTTTACAATTATTTTTTCATTTTTTAATTGAAAATTAGATATTTTAGGAGGCAATTGAGATAATTTTTAAGAACCGATAAGTTGTTGATATCCTTTGAATAGGATTTGAATATTTTTGTAATTTTATAATGGTTTTAATGTAATCGACTTAATTATCATTTTGATCATAATCGTAATAAATAAAAGATTAAGAATAATACAAATTATTTAATTTAATTATTTTAATAAAAATAAAAGCAATAAAATAATGTCAGCAGTGAAATCAAATCAATTATTAATAACTAATTATAAATAGTTAGAATAAATAATTTAGTGAATGATATTTAAAAGAAAATCTAGTTTATCTTGATCATTCTTAATAAGTAAGTTTTATTTGAATATATCTATTAATAAAGTAGCTTTATTAATAAAAGGAAAGAGAACATATACATTAAAAATAATCATAAGCTAGATAAATGATTATTTATATTAACACTCTAATAGAATTACAAAAATCATTGTACATTTACCCCTGAAATAATTCCAATCGTTTCTTCAACAGGTATTGATTATTTATCCTAAATAACATTGTTCGCTCTTCTTAAGACCCTTATTGATATCAATATTAAGAGTATAAGTAATACTATAAATAGAGCAAAGTATATATAATCATCTAGTTTTATAGTTGTGTTTTTTTCAAGAAGTGAAAATATATTGCAATATTCAGGTGGATCATCTTTTAATTTTTAACATAATTAGACAATCATCTCAGGAAATGTCTAATCTGATATATCTTTATTATCTAAGTATACACTTAGTTAACTTTAATTATATTATTTATCCATTTCTTTAGCCAATAAATTATTTTCTAATAATGCTTAATCACCCTATCCTTAAAAGCTAGCATTAATGCATTCATTAACTTTTGTTGTATTTATATTAAGTAATTTATTCAATATATTTTCTGAGCAAAATGTATAATGTGGATTTTCGAAACAATCTTACTAAAATAAATTGAGATAGCTTAAAAATAATTAAGTCTCATATGTAAATAAACAATTTTATCTGAGAATCTCTGTAAGCAATAATTGACCATTGGCATAAGTTGAAAACTCTAAGCTTGAATAAAAAATTCCTTACAGCAATATCTTCCACCTCCAAAGCAATTTTATTCAGGTTAAGTATAATTATGTCTTTGTTTACATGTATAGCATGGCAAAATGTGATTCAGAATGTTCAAGCTTACTTAATTGAATTAGAACAGAATTACATCCTTTTTTTTCAAATTATTCATAATGTTATTCTAATCTACCCAAATAAGCTAATGATTCCTTATTGTTTATATCAATTCCAATAGTTAGATTTAGTTTAGCTAAACAATTTCCTATCAATATGGATAAGAATAACATAATTGAATACTAAAAATAATTATATTTTATCAATTATTAAATTATTGCCCTAATGCAAAAAACCATAACAATCCACTAATTTCATAATCCTTTTCCTTAGCCAATTATAATATCTCATCTGCCAAAGTCTTTCCCATATTCATTTTATAAACAATAATATTCTCATCTGATTCCAATTATTATTTGGGATTCACATTAATTTCAGAATCCCCATCAATATCAACAATAATACTTACTTCATTTTCTGTAGACTTCCAAGGATCATTTCTTATTCTTACTCCATTGTATTGATAATTCCCTATCTGTGCTGTATATCCAGTTTCCTCTTTTATTTCTCTCAGACCATTTTCTTCTATAGTACCTTCTTAATCAACTAATCCTGATGGGAATTCAAGACAAAATTTTCTAATAGGAGGTCTGAAATTGGCAATAATAATCAATTATGAATGTTTATCCTTATATTTGATAATAGGTATGATTTCAACTCCTCCTCTATGACCTGGAGGTCTTTCAACAAATTCCCATACTTTTTTGTGTCCATTTACTTGAAAATGTAGAAATTTGTAATGTAGCCACTTACCTTCATAGATTAGTTATTCATCTACTTTTGTATTGAAATCCATAGTTATAAAAATATTACGTATTATGTATAGAAAATAAATGTAGTGATGTAGCAAATCCAGAAATAAATTAAATATCTAAAATGCAAAAGTATCTCCAAAAAGCCCTTACCAATCAATTTACAAGAGCTTCAATTGCTCATTTTGGTCAATCCTTAAAGCCACCTGTTAGAGTCGCCATCACAGGTGCTGCTGGTTAAATTGGATATTCTCTAATTTTTAGAGTTGCTAGTGGTGAAATGCTTGGACCAAATTAACCAGTAATCC